>NC_069432.1:36679764-36724764 GCF_026875155.1 Cherax quadricarinatus | reverse complement strand
CCTATCTAACGACGCTCACGCCGCTTGCCTGGAAGTCCAAGCCCCTTGCCCACAAAACACTCCTTTAACCCCCTCTCTCCAACCCTTTCGAGGACACCCCAACCCCTCCTTCCTTCCCCTATAGATTTAATATGCTTCCATGTCAATTCATACGTGACCATTCTCTTCTCTAAATGACCAAACCACCTCAACAACCCCTCTCAGCCCTCTGACTAATGCTTTTATTTACTCCACACCTTTTTCCTAATTTCCACACTGTTCCGAATTTTCTGCATAATATTTACACCACACATTGCCCTTAGACAGGACATCTCCACTGCCTCCAACCGTCCCCTTCCCTCGCTGCGCATTTAACCACCCAAGCTCACACCCATATAAGAGTGTTGGTACTACTATACTTTCATACATTCCCTTCTTTGCCTCCCCAGAGATAACGTTTTTTGACATCCACATATACCTCACGCACCACCCACCCTTTTTTCCCTCATCAATTCTTATGATTAAACCTCAGCCTTCATAAATCCAACCGTCACACGCAACTCCTCAAGTATTGAAAACATTCACTTCTTCCATACTCTCCTCCCCCAATTTGATATCCAATTTTTCTTTATCTAAATCATTTGACAACCCTCATCACCTTACTCTTTTCTATGTTCAGTTTCAAACTTTCAACCTTTACAACACATTCCCAAACTCATGCCCTTAACCTTTGCAATTTTTCTTTCTTTAGAATCTCCCTCATAAGCACAGAATCATCAGCAAAAAGTAACTGTGTCAATTCCCATTCTGAATTTGATTTCCCCAAAACTTAATCCCCACCCCTCTCCGAACACCCTAGCATTTACTCCTTTACAAACCCCAATCTATAAATATATGATAAACAACCATGGTGACAATACACAATCCCTTCTAGGGAGACCTACTTTTACCGTGAAGCAGTCTCCCTCTCTTCTACACACCCTAACCTGAGCCTTATCCTCGATAAAACCTCTTTACACACGCAATTTTAATAACTTACCACCTATTCCACATATTTGCAACATCTGCCACATTGCTCCCATATCCACTCTATCATATGCCTTTTCTAAATCCATAAATGCAATAAAAACTTCCCTACCTTTATCTAAATACTGTTCAAATATAGCTTCAATGTAAACACTTGATCTACACATCCCATACCCACTCTGAAACCTCCCTTGCTCATCTGCAATCCCTACATTCTGTCTTACCCTCTAATCTTTCATTATAACCCTAACCGTACACTTTTCCTGTATACTCAGGAAACTTATCCTCTATAAATTTTACAGTCTCTTTTGTCCCCCTTTCCCTTTAATAGAAAGGGACTATACATGCTCCTCTGCCAATCCCTAGGTACCTTCCCCTCTTTCATACATTTATTAAAACAAAAGTACCAACCACTCCAACACTATATCCCCCCCTGCTTTTAACATTTCTGTCATGATCCCTTCATTCACAGCTGCTTTAAACCCCCCTTATCAATTTTACTATGTGAATGCCTTCACGTACCTCCCCCACACTTACATTCTGCTCTTCTCACTCCTAAAAGATGGTAATAACCTCCCTGACATGCATGAAATTAAACCGCCTCCTGTTTCTTCCTTAACATTTAAAAAAAAAAGTTTTTTTTTCCTCAAAATATCTCAGCCATCATACCCAATACCTCCCATCTCCCATCTACTAACTCCCCTACTCTGGTTTTTAATGAACAAATCCATACTTATCCTTCCCTAGGCTTTCCCTTTAACTTGTTTAACTCACTCCAAATTTTTTTCTTATTTTCATTAAAATTTTGACAGTGGCCTCTCACTCTATTCATCTGCTCTCCTTTTGCACTCTCTCACCACGCTCTTTACCTTTCTTTTACTCTCCATATACTCTGCTCTTCTTCTAACACTTCTGCTTTGTAAAAACCTCTCATATCTCCTTTTTCTCTTTTATCATACTTCTTTACTTCATCATTCCACCATCAGCCTCTTTCTCCTCCTGCACCCGACCCTCCTATAACCACAAACTTCTGACCAACATCTAAAACTGCATTTTTAAAAACTATTCCAACCCTCTTTCAACACCCCCCCACTACTCATCTTTGCACTAGCCCACCTTTCTGCAATAGTCGCTTATTTCTCACTCGAACTTCCTCCCCCTTATTTATACCTTTCCCACCTCCTCTTAATCTCTTAATTGTTGTTGCCACTTCCATCTTTACTCCCATCTACCTCTTACTCTAGAACTGTAGCTACAACTTAAATACTTAATGATCCGATATATATATATATATATTATATATATATTTATATATATATATATATATATATATTGCATGCAAGGAATTCGCAAGAGCAGCGAAATATACACAAACACTGATCTTGGCTGAAGGAGACTCGAACCTACGAACCTTGGAACAAGGTACGCAGTGCTTTTACCAATCTACCCAAACTGGACCTATACTTTGGAGTCCAGCTTTGCGCTAGACTTTGATTCCAAGGCAGCAGCCAGCTTTTCGAGGAGAAGGCTTTACAGCTTTTCATCCTCTCCCCAGCCAGAGATCATGTTTGTGTAGCTTATTACGTTCGCCTGCTCTTGCGGGGGGGGGATTGGGGGGGGCCGGGGGGGGGGGGGGGGGGGGCCCAGTATGGCTTATTATCTCCTAGTAAGGCTGATTGCATGTAGGGATGAGATTGAAAAAGCTGTAAGCCTTCTCCCTGAAAGCTGGCTGCCTTGGATCAAAGTCTAGCGCAGCTGACTCCAAGGTATTGGTTCCAGTGTGGGTACAGATTTGGTAAAGCACTGCGTACCTTGTTCCAAGGTTCGTAGGTTCGAGTCTCCTACAGCCAAGAATCAGGTTTGTGCGTGTGTGTGTGTGTATATATATATATAAATATATATATAATATATATATATATATATATATATATATATTAAATATGTATATAATATATATATTATATATAATATATATATATACATATATATATATATATATATGGTATAATATATATATATATATATATATAAATATATATATATATATATATATATATATATATATATATATATATAAGCTAAAATTCATAACGCACATATGTATACGTATTTTCACATTGCGCTGCAATTGACTTTCGCGACCACCATCCACTATTTCTTTTGCGTGCATTGAGGTAGAGGAGGCTGGGCTTATGGAATACAGGGATATCTTTCTCGGATCGCATAACGACCAGAATACATCTAGTTTATTCTAGTATTTACGAAAAGGTAAAACAAATAACAGGTCTGTTGAAATTAGCCACTTCAGATTCTGTTTACTGTTAGTGATATTCTGTACAAGCAACTTATGACTGTTGTTACTGCTTCACAATCTGCATCCACTGTTCGCAAATGGTCAATTTTTTTTGCACATGAAACTGATACACCGTTCAAAACTCCTTTATCCAGTTTAAACCCGAGTTTATCAGGGGATATAAGAGTGACTGGTTTACTCTGATGTAGGAACTCGTTTAAGACAATTGCTCAATTACTGACATACTGAGCACTTACATACTAACTTCATGCGAGAAATTGGAAAAAAAAATGACTTCACTGCAGTTCCTGGGAACACTACTGCTCGAGGTTTATTGAAAAAGATCTTTCAATGGTTTAGGTGGAAATGATTTAAATTTTATTCTTAAAATATACAAACAATATGTTAACACACGAGGGTTAAATATCTTTAATATGTTAAGATACGAACGTTCGAAAAATTTAAGAGGGACTCGAGCGGTACCTCCACTGTATCTTACATTGAACATTTATGCCAAGAAATGTCCTCTATTTCGAGAAAAAAATGTCCATATGCTGAAAAAACGGCCCCCTATTCTGAGGAAAAAAGTCCCTTATTCTTGTCAGATGTAAGTGACATATTAGACAGACTTCCCATTTACAGTGTGGCAAAGGTAAGTTTATTCCTTCAGATGATTAAGCAGTTTTTAAATTCTCTGAGAGAATTTTAGGAAACTTATGTAGAAATTCAGCGGTGGATGTTAAGAACGAACTTCTTCCTGGGCTTGCATGGCCTGCACACCATATAGGCCAATCTTTTGCCAAGTTTAAGCCCAGATCATTGTCCAAAATGTTATAGGCTCCCAGGAACGTACTACCAGGCCACCTGATTTTTGTCCCACACAAGTTGACTTCGTCAGGAAATAGGGACTGCAACGCCACCTTATCCAATGGCTACAACACTGATAAAGACTCATTTTCAATTATTATCCTTTGCTACGTTGCCTAACTCGCAGTCTATCGCTTTACCAATCTTGTATAGCAGCATTTAGCCCTTGCGTCTAAGTTGATGTGTAGTGCACGTAAAGTCACAGCCTTCACATCCAGTAAAAATGTTTTCCTAGTTACTGGCTCATATATGAACTAGATGTATTTCAGCAGCTGTATGATCAGAGAAAGGTATCCCCAGTATTCGACAACCACAGTCCCCTCTACCTCAATGAAGGCGACTAAAACAGTACAGAGTGCGCAGGAAGTTGTTAATGAAGTTAAATATTAGTGTTGAAGATATGAAGGAAGTCAGAAGATGAACTCACAGGTCATCATATGGAAACTAATATCCAAATTTCTTCAATGAAATTAATAAATTAAGACACATACAGACCAAGTCTAAATAATGTTGGTGGAATTACCGACGATATGCTAGTTAAAAGGACACAAGTGCTACTAATGTGACATTTTATTGTGGCAACGTTTCGCTCTTGACAAAGCTCCTGGAGAGCGAAACATTGCCACAATAAAAAGTTACATTAGTTGCACTTGTGTCCTTTTACCTAACATAACTAAAATCTTTCAGAGAGACCACAGAGACCTACATCCTAAAATACACAAACACATTAATCACAAGTTGTATTAACATGGTGTCAACATGCAAATATTGAAGCTGATCAGATGCAATACTCTGACGAAAAACATTATTTCAAATTTTCCAGTGTATTCCAAAATAGCAAATTATGACCTACACAAACCAAAATCAATCCAAACTTTTCTCAAAGTGCAGTAAGTTTTAATTAAACTTAGTGTACATAACATACAAATTTTGAACACTGGTCTTGAGGGCACACACGTGTTATAGACACATAAAAGAACATTAAGTTGATTTAAACTAGGATAACCAAATAAAGTCAAACACTGCGACTTATTTCTGGTCAGAAGAGACATTGTCCAGTTATTTCACAGAAACCAATTTGATTAACAAAACTGGTACATAATAACTTGCACAACCTAACATCGAGAGAGCGTTTCCTTTGTGGAAAACACATCAGTGTTAAAAGTTTGAAGCCGACCAAAGGATGCATTTAGTAGTTATTGCACAGAATGCAATATAACTTGCGCCTACACAGCCTAAACCCCTGAAACCTATCCAGCTTATTCGATGCATCTACCAGTGATGACTGATGCTTTTCACTATTATATTTTAATCAGAGGAAAGCGCTAAACTCGTAGGGGTCATATAACGCCTGTGTAATGAGAAGCATTCAAATTTGATCAAAGCAAGGGAAAGATAAGTACAGTTCCTTGGATCAAGAGCCCCTGGCCAGCATCAAGGCAAAACAATGTAATAACGTAAAATAATGCTATACCAGAGATTAAAAGGAAAAAAATGTGATCAACACTTTTCTTAAACACAAGAACCTTCTTGTAACACTGTGCTGAGGTCAGCTACACCTGTGTAACACTGTGCTGAGGTCAGCTACACCTGTGTAACACTGTGCTGAGGTCAGCTACACCTGTGTAACACTGTGCTGAGGTCAGCTACACCTGTGTGACAATGTGCCGAGGTCAGCTACACCTGTGTAACACTGTGCCGAGGTCAGCTACACCTGTGTAACACTGTGCCGAGGTCAGCTACACCTGTGTAACACTGTGCCGAGGTCAGCTACACCTGTGTAACACTGTGCCCAGGTCAGCTACACCTGAGTAACACTGTGCCGAGGTCAGCTACACCTGTGTAACACTGTGCCGAGGTCAGCTACACCTGTGTAACACTGTGCCGAGGTCAGCTACACCTGTGTAACACTGTGCCGAGGTCAGCTACACCTGTGTAACACTGTGCCGAGGTCAGCTACACCTGTGTAACACTGTGCCGAGGTCAGCTACACCTGTGTAACACTGTGCCGAGGTCAGCTACACCTGTGTAACACTGTGACGAGGTCAGCTACACCTGTGTAACACTGTGACGAGGTCAGCTACACCTGAGTAACACTGTGCCGAGGTCAGCTACACCTGTGTAACACTGTGCCGAGGTCAGCTACACCTGTGTAACACTGTGCCGAGGTCAGCTACACCTGTGTAACACTGTGCTGAGGTCAGCTACACCTGAGTAACACTGTGCCGAGGTCAGCTACACCTGTGTAACACTGTGCTGAGGTCAGCTACACCTGAGTAACACTGTGCCGAGGTCAGCTACACCTGTGTAACACTGTGCCGAGGTCAGCTACACCTGTGTAACACTGTGCCGAGGTCAGCTACACCTGAGTAACACTGTGCCGAGGTCAGCTACACCTGTGTAACACTGTGCCGAGGTCAGCTACACCTGAGTAACACTGTGCCGAGGTCAGCTACACCTGTGTAACACTGTGCCGAGGTCAGCTACACCTGTGTAACACTGTGCCCAGGTCAGCTACACCTGTGTAACACTGTGCCCAGGTCAGCTACACCTGTGTAACACTGTGCCCAGGTCAGCTACACCTGTGTAACACTGTGCCCAGGTCAGCTACATCTGTGTAACACTGTGCCGAGGTCAGCTACACCTGTGTAACACTGTGCCGAGGTCAGCTACACCTGTGTAACACTGTGCCGATGTCAGCTACACCTGTGTAACACTGTGCCGAGGTCAGCTACACCTGTGTAACACTGTGCCGATGTCAGCTACACCTGTGTAACACTGTGCCGAGGTCAGCTACACCTGAGTAACACTGTGCCGAGGTCAGCTACACCTGTGTAACACTGTGCCGAGGTCAGCTACACCTGTGTAACACTGTGCCGAGGTAAGCTACACCTGTGTAACACTGTGCCGAGGTAAGCTACACCTGTGTAACACTGTGCCGAGGTCAGCTACACCTGAGTAACACTGTGCCGAGGTCAGCTACACCTGTGTAACACTGTGCCGAGGTCAGCTACACCTGTGTAACACTGTGCCGAGGTCAGCTACACCTGTGTAACACTGTGCTGAGGTCAGCTACACCTGAGTAACACTGTGCCGAGGTCAGCTACACCTGTGTAACACTGTGCTGAGGTCAGCTACACCTGAGTAACACTGTGCCGAGGTCAGCTACACCTGTGTAACACTGTGCCGAGGTCAGCTACACCTGTGTAACACTGTGCCGAGGTCAGCTACACCTGAGTAACACTGTGCCGAGGTCAGCTACACCTGTGTAACACTGTGCCGAGGTCAGCTACACCTGAGTAACACTGTGCCGAGGTCAGCTACACCTGTGTAACACTGTGCCGAGGTCAGCTACACCTGTGTAACACTGTGCCGAGGTCAGCTACACCTGTGTAACACTGTGCCGAGGTCAGCTACACCTGTGTAACACTGTGCCCAGGTCAGCTACACCTGTGTAACACTGTGCCGATGTCAGCTACACCTGTGTAACACTGTGCCGAGGTCAGCTACACCTGAGTAACACTGTGCCGAGGTCAGCTACACCTGTGTGACAATGTGCAGAGGTCAGCTACGCCTGTGTAACACTGTGCTGAGGTCAGCTACACCTGTGTAACACTGTGCCGAGGTCAGCTACACCTGTGTAACACTATGCCGAGGTCAGCTACACCTGTGTAACACTATGCCGAGGTCAGCTACACCTGTGTAACACTGTGCCGAGGTCAGCTACACCTGTGTAACACTGTGCCGAGGTCAGCTACACTTGTGTAACACTGTGCCGATGTCAGCTACACTTGTGTAACACTGTGCCGATGTCAGCTACACCTGTGTAACACTGTGCCGATGTCAGCTACACCTGTGTAACACTGAGCCGAGGTCAGCTACACCTGTGTAACACTGTGCCGAGGTCAGCTACACCTGTGTAACACTGTGCCGAGGTCAGCTACACCTGTGTAACACTGTGCCGAGGTCAGCTACACCAGTGTAACACTGTGCCAAGGTCAGCTACACCTGTGTAACACTGTGCCGAGGTCAGCTACACCTGTGTAACACTGTGTCGAGGTCAGTTACACCTGTGTAACACTGTGTCGAGGTCAGTTACACCTGTGTAACACTGTGCCGAGGTCAGCTACACCTGTGTAACACTGTGCCGAGGTCAGCTACACCTGTGTAACACTGTGCCGAGGTCAGCTACACCTGTGTAACACTGTGCCGAGGTCAGTTACACCTGTGTTACACTGTGCTGAGGTCAGCTACACCTGTGTGACACTGTGCTGAGGTCAGCTACACCTGTGTGACAATGTGCAGAGGTCAGCTACACCTGTGTAACACTGTGCTGAGGTCAGCTACACCTGTGTGACACTGTGCTGAGGTCAGCTACACCTGTGTGACACTGTGCTGAGGTCAGTTACGCGGCGTAGGAACAGCAGGAACCTTGTGGCGCATGAGCAACATGAACCTTGTGGCGCATGAGCAGCACGAACCTTGTGGCGCAGGAACAGCACGAACCTTGTGGCGCATGAGCAGCACGAACCTTGTGGCGCAGGAACAGCACGAACCTTGTGGCGCATGAGAAGCACGAACCTTGTGGCGCATGAGCAACATGAACCTTGTGGCGCAGGAACAGCACGAACCTTGTGGCGCATGAGCAACATGAACCTTGTGGCGCAGGAACAGCACGAACCTTGTGGCGCATGAGCAACATGAACCTTGTGGCGCAGGAACAGCACGAACCTTGTGGCGCATGAGCAGCATGAACCTTGTGGCGCAGGAACAGCACGAACCTTGTGGCGCACGAACCTTGTGTTCGGGTAACCAGCATTGACGAAAATTTGAAACGGATTAAATGCGTCATTCTCCAGTTATTGAACATATTCCAACGATTCAGTTTTTTTTTTTTTTACTATTTTACTACATATCGACAAATTTTCCTGCAGGCAAACCAAATTTACTGGATACTATCCTCTCGCTAAGATTGATGGGCCATTAAATGCTGAAGTCGTTCAGAGGAGCTAAACTGAAATTTATTTAACTTGATTTAACGGGAATAAAAATTTTACCCTATATATAAAATGATCAGATCTGCGATTTCACACCTGAGTTTCGTTCCCGCTGCGTCAAAATATGAGGCACCTTTTTCTGAGCCTTGGAAGCTCCGCCGCTAAGAGTTTTAGAAGCTATCCCAGCCATTCCAGGATGCTAGGAATGGGTTCAACAATTTGTGTCATAGGTCACGTGAATATGTCAGTTGTTACAAGAATTTGCTCCTCGTTACCGTACACGAGAGTTGAAAATTTGAAGACGAATAGATGAGGCGTTCCCGAGTTACGAGCTAAAAATCGAAAAGTTTGAGGAAAAAAAAATTGAAGGATACCTAATTATGTCCGCGCTGCGCAAGTACGTATACCTGGCTGACTCTGCAATTACTGCGCACATTCGAGGAAGGCAGTCTTCAGTAATAGTCGACGATGTGGTAATGTCGTTTAGTTCTTCGGCTACGTGTTCTTACTCTTTTTAAAGCATGTGACCTAGAGCATCACGCTCTCCGCAGCTCTCACGCTGGTACTGTGCAGTGCTCTATTCCAACGTGACCTCTGGTGACAGCTGGAATGAGATTGTTCTTGATTTTAAGGCCATCAATAAAATCTGCTCCTTTCATCTATATGTATGTTCTACCACTTGCCGCAATATCAAGTGGTCTTAACAGTGCGGCACCAACCATGGAATTGTGGTACCATCGAGTGGTCTTACAGTATTGCACCAATCATGGAATTGTGGTACCATCGAATGGTCTTACAGGGTTGCACAATCTACCAAAGAAACACCGTTGCCATACTTCTTCCTCTTTTCTGGTGTAAACTTTGGCACCTTTAACCTTACTCTTACCAATAGATCTTGACATATTAGAGGCATTTCGGTGCACAGCCGAAGCTTGCATTAATGGGAACTCATTATTGCGCAGCGAGTCGAGTCTAGTCCTTCAGGGTACAGGTACTCTAGTCAACAAGTTCGTACACAGTTTCCACTTACTAAACTCTCAGACCTACAAAGGCTACACAGATTGCAGTCACCTACCTCTTAGATAGGCAACTGCTACACAGGTTACACTCGCCTAACTCTCAGACAGGCAACTGCAACACAGGTTACACTCACCTACCTCTTAGACAGGCAACGCCTCCGCGGCCCCCCGGGGCGTTGATCCCCGGAATACTCCCCAGGTGGGTAGGTACCAATCATCAGTTCAACACTATACTGAATTTTAAACTTCAAATAAAGTTTATCTAAATAACAGTGGTAATCTAAAATATTGTAGATCACTGCATCGATACAAGTACAAGTTGTCGCTGGGTATGGTTCGAAATTACAATTTATATTAGTCCTATAAAAACACACTTATATTAATGCATGTTATATCACACTAATTACTATATTAATATAAGTTAACGGACAAGCCAGAATATGTAAGGGGTATACTTGGCAGACTAACAAGGAATTTTTGCTACCCACTGATGCTAATTGAAAAAAAAAATGTTTTCAGTAGGCCTACCACTTACCAGGCTCTCCAGCTTCTGAGGAGGACTCGTTTAAGAATCGAAAGATCTCTAACTCTCATTCCACCACCTGTAATTCATTTGCATTATATATATATATATATATATATATATTATATATATATATATATATATATATATATATATATATATATACATATATATATATATATATATATATATATATATATATATATAACACTAAAACAAATCTAAAAACTGATTAATAATTTAAAGAGTTAAAATGTTTTATCTCTTATTATTGAATAACTTAATATACATTACCTCCCCAGGTATGGTGTGGATGACTAATGACCCACATACACTCCATCACGGTACGTCCCCCGTCACTATGCATTCTTATTTCATCCCTCATATATCACTATAAAATACATGCTACATATAACCATTAATATGTGGTCTGGCATGATGGGTAGAGTGCTGTGTGTGCCTCCTCTGGAGCGAGATAAAATGTAAATAATTCTAGTCTGTGGATTAAGTACATGTGCGGCGCACGCACACACATTTTGTATTTACGATATGTATACACATCAGAAAGAAAGTATGCCTTCGCCTAGCCGCCCCCCATACTCACCAAACATAGGTGTATTTATGGGGGGGGGGGCGTCGGTTGATCAATTCGAACTTCATGGTCTCGTGTCATACACCAGAAGGGAAGTATGCTAGATATGAGAAGGTCAGCGACATCATAAAGAGAAGTCTCGCCACACCCTGTTGCCCAGCTCAACGGGAACCCCAAGTATGGAGGTCCGACGGAAGTCAAAAGCGTCTAGATAGAGCCACTATGCTACCCTGGAAGATGGTAAGCAGATTGCCTGGGACTACACCTGCCCTGACACGTTGGCGGACACCTACTTGCCATACTCTGAAGTTGAAGGGGGTGGAGCCGCCAGTTATAGGGAGATCCAGAAAATCTGCAAATATGGCGGCCTGTCCAGTTGCTATAGCTTCATCCCAGTAGAGTTAGAGACCATTGGAGCATGGGCCATGTGTGATCTAAAGTTCTTCAAAGAGCTGGGATAAAAACTCATCACACAAAGGATCACAGAGCAACCAGCTTCCTTTTTCAGACACTCAGTGTCGCGATCCAGAGGGAAAATGCCTGCAGCATTCTGGGCAAGCGGACCACCGCCGAGGAGCTGGATGAAGTATTTGAGATGTAGGCTCTGTGATGTTATGTATGTTGTTCTACTTCTTATTGTATTTTTGTTAATGTATTTTGTCTTTAAATAAAGTTTACATAGAATGTAGGGGGTGGTAGGAGAAGAAAATATTCAAACATCTCCGGGGAGAATCTCGAGTTTTCCCTGAAGTTTATTCTTTTCTCTGAGGATGAGAATCCCCAGTCCAGTTCCAGAGATGGCACTGCCCTATACATATGTATAAACATACACACACACACATATTATATATATATAAATATATATATATATATATATATATATATATATATATATATATATATATATATATATATATATATATATATTATTATTATTATCACACTGCCGATTCCCACCAAGGCAGGGTGGCCCGAAAAAGAAAAACTTTCACCATCATTCACTCCATCACTGTCTTGCCAGAAGGGTGCTTTACACTACAGTTTTTAAACTGCAACATTAACACCCCTCCTATATATATATATATATATATATATATATATATATATATATATATATATATATATATATATATATATATATATATATATATATATATATATATATATTATATATATATATATATATATATATATATATATATATAATCAATGCATCCACGGAAATAAGTGATAGGAAGAAAGATTCTGCAGTGTGACTAGGACTTTAACTCAGATCACAACTCTCCCTGCGAGCAAGGAACTAGAGATGTGATGCTTCATAACTTTGGACAGCCAGCGGGACTGCTAGCCATGTTTTACCCAAAGCCGAGCGCATTCAGGGCATGGACCTCATCTATTTCTATGCCCTTAATGTTCACCCTTAGCAGTGGAAATATCACTGCATCCACGGAAGCAAGTGAGCACTAAATCATCTCACCAGAGTATATCCAGCAGCGAGACACCTCACGTCGCATTTCTCTTTTGCACAGTGGTAACAGAACTCGCAGCCAGTCTGAGCAGAGAATTCAACATTTGGTACCTAGATAACACCTCCCTGGCGTTTATAAGAGTTCCAGGTAGTGGATCTTCAAGAGGTGAAGTCACTGTGACTTTGTGACTTTTCCTCAACCCTTCCAAATGTGAAATCATCTCGACCCAGCAATCACTGATGTTCCATCAATCTTCTCAGAAATCTCAACTACCATTCCCACTAAGAGCATTGTACTGGGAGTGTCACTGTGTCGCCAGGCTATCAACACAGTTCTTGAAGACAAAATAAATGACCTGAAGAATATGGAGGAGAAGATAAGTTTGAATGGCCACAATGTCTTTTATCTTGTCACAAGGTATCCCAACCTGCCCAGTCTAACCTTTTATGTGGTGTGTACCGTCTTTTGAAAACCAAAAACTGAGAGAATATGACAAACTCCTAACATTAGTACTGAGTAGCACTAAACCTGTAGCCCAAAGACTACAAATGTTATTAAGTAAAACCCCCAGTTAGTGGGGGAAATAGGAGTCTGCAAGGTAAACAGAGTATTACACACATTTCTATCCTCATTTACTGCATCCAGCGAACTAGTGATAGACGCTGGATAATATTGTAGGATCCCTCACAACCCGATGTTTATAATGAAGTAGCATGATTCTTCAGACTTCCAGACTCTTCAAATTAACGGAGAAAATCGCCCAAATGCTGATCGACAATGCCTCAAGAAAGGATAAAGCTCTCCTCCTTGCGGGGAAAGCACACCATGTTGGGGATTTCTTCTTGGCGGTTCCTCATTTCTTCCTGAGCTTTCGCCTCGATCCCTCGGTCCACCTTCCACATTGGTATAGCTCATCTCCTACCTGCTCCCATTTGCGGCAAAGCATTGGCAAACACATGTGGACTCCAAAGTATCATCTGCAGTAAGTCAGAAGGAAATTATGAGACACGAAGAGGTTAATGATATGAAGCCTAAGTAGGTAGGTTGTCTATGAGAATGGAAAAACTTCAGATAACCATGCCCGATGACAGTCTGAATTGCCAGGACTGAGTCATCATACTATCTTGGAAAGACGGTAAGCTGATAACATGGGACTACCTTGTGCTGTCCTAACATATCAACGATTTACCAGAGCTGAAGGGGGCGGTGCCATCAGCTTCAGAGAGACCCAGATCATGAAATACAAACGCCTGATACTATGCTATAATATCATTCCAACAGTATCGGAGACCCTTGGAGTGCAGGGCTTTCAAATTTCTGAAGGGGTTGGGTGAAAAACTCGCAAAGGGAACAGAAGACCCCAGAGTGACCAGTTTTCTCGTGTACAAACTCTGTCGTCATACAGAGGAAATGCCTACAGCATCCTGGGCATGCAGCCCAGGTTTTATAATACATATTTTTCTTAATGTTTCTCAAATAAAGTCTGAAAAAAAAGGATATTAACAAACATATGGGGGGTGGCAAGGAAGGAGAATACTGAAACAGCTCCTAAGAGAAACTTCCAGATTATTCCCCCTCATGTACGTTTATCCGATTTTCCAAGACTTGGTTCCGAGTATGTACCGTATGGCAGTCTTCCACCCAGGCAGGGTGACCAGGAAAAAGTAAACGTGAAGTACATGCGTTTTACATTCAGTAATTTAAACAGAAGAGGTTACTAGCTCCCTGCTCCCGGCATTTTAGTCTCTTCTTACGACACGCATGGCTAACGCAGGAAGGATTCTTCTCTACTTCTCCATATAGATAGGAGGAATACATATAAGAACAAGGACTATTAGGAAAACAGTAGAACATTCAGATGGATGTGTGTGTGTGTGTGTGTGTGTGTGTGTGTGTGTGTGTATAATGTCGTGCCGAATAGGTAAAACTTGCGATTTTGGCTTAAATAGCAACGCTCTTCTTGCCGAATAAGGCAAGCGAAAATTTGTGTATGCAATAATTTTGCAAAAATCATTCTGAACCTAACGAAAAAATTATATTTCATTGTGTTTGTTTATTATTAAATTACGGCAAACTTATCTGAAATATATTTAGTTGGATTAGGCTAAATTAAATTGCGCTTGTTATAATAAGGTTAGGTAAGTTTTCTAAGGTTCTTTTGGTACAAAATTATTAATTTTTACATTAATATAAATGAAAAAATATATCTTTAAACGTATTAAGAGAAAATTTTATAAAGTACTTAATTTTAAACGAGTTCTTGGTAATTGACCAATTTTACCTATTCGGCACGACATAATATAATATATATTACATTTTATATATTATATATATATATATATATATATATATATATATATATATAATATATATATATACACACACACACACACATGTACATGCATGTGTAGTGTGACGTAAGTGTAAGTAGCAAATTGTATCTGTTATAGTGCGTCTTTATGAGACAGAAAGAAAAGACACCAGCAATCCTACCATTGAGTGGTTGCCGTCTAGTTTACTGTACATTTCGCACTTCAGCTAAGGTCCTCATCAGCAGATGTGATGGCGATCACAGAGGTCCAAACTCAAACAGAAGGTTTTAGAGCAAAATGCAGCACCAGCAGAATACTCGTGCTGGTGTTATCTTCAAGCACCTACCTGCAAGACGACTATGATTCAATCAGCTCCTCACTGGCAGCTGCTGCACATGTGCGCTGAATGTTCGACAATACCAAGTTACCTAGCAAAATATTAACCGATTCTACCAAGATATACATTACCAGCTTGGTTTCTGAGGAACACCAGCGTGGTTTCTAACTGATGAACACCAGTGGGGTTTCCAACTGTGGAACACCAGTGTGATTTCTAACTGAGGAACTCAAGTGTGGTTTCTAACTGTAGTATACCAGCGTGGTTTTCGAGGAACACCAGCGTGGTTTCTGAGTGACACCAGCGTGGTTTCTAACTGAGGGACACCAGCGTGATTTCTGAGGGACACCAGCGTGATTTCTGAGGGACACCAGCGTGATTTCTGAAGAACACCAGCGTGGTTTCTGAGTGACACCAGCTTGGTTTCTAACTGAAGAACACTAGCATGGTTTCTGAGGGACACTAGCAGAACCATTAGCGTGGTTTCTGAGGAACTAGTGGTTCTGAGGAACATCAGCGTGGTTTCTAAGTGACATAAGCGTGGTTTCTGAGGAACACGAGATTGGTTTTTAACTGAGGAACGCTAGTGTGGTTTCTGAGAAACGCTAGCGTGGTTTCTAACTAGAATACCAGCGTGGTTGAGGAACAACAACGTGGTTTCTAAATGAGGAACACCAGCGTGGATTCTGAAGAACACTAACGTGGTTTCTAAATGAGGAACATCAGCGTGGTTTCTAAATGAGGAACACGAGCGTGGTGTCTGAGGAACACCAGCGTGGTTTCTAAATGAGGAACACCAGCGTGGTTTCTGAGGAACACCAGCGTGGTTTTTGAGGAACACCAGCGTGGTTTCTAACACGATACAGAACACCAGCGTGTGGGAGGGAGGGAGAAAGGGAGGGAAGTAGATAGGGTAAGAGATATGGAGAGAGAAACAGGGAGAAAGGAAGAACAAAATAAAATGAATGTAGGAATCTAGAGAGAAGAGGAAAGAGGGAGGGAAGGAGCCAGAGATAGAGAGGGAAGATGGAACAAAGGGAGAGATAGAGCAATAGAGAGAGAGAGAGAGAGAGAGAGAGAGAGAGAGAGAGAGAGAGAGAGAGAGAGAGAGAGTAAATTAATGGTAACAACTGACGATACTAACAGCGGAAAGTAATTTCAGAAATTTTGTCACTCGTGTCATGGTTTATCTGACCGCATGCCTCACTATGGTCCCAGACCACCACCACGGGGCATGGTCCCAGACCACCACCACGGGGCATGGTCCCAGACCACTACCACGGGGCATGGTCCCAGACCACCACCACGGGGCATGGTACCAGACCACCACCACGGGGCATGGTCCCAGACCACCACCACGGGGCATGGTCCCAGACCATCACCACGGGGCATGGTCCCAGACCACCACACCAACACAGGGCCACAAACGCAGGACCAAAGAAGGGTGTTTCTTGAGAGAACTTCAGTGTTTAGACACCGTCAGCATTCAGCACTGGCGCTCAGTGTTCTACTTCGGCTGGTTTTACAAGTAAACAATTCGCCAGTGAGGCGGCTGCGGCTGCGCGGCGGCGCGGGCTGCTGCCGCCTGTAACACAGTAGTACTTTAAATTTCGGAGAGGCATTTTAGACTTTACATGAAACCACTTTAAACAAAAATGTGCATTAGACTTTACACAGAAAAATTCTATTAACATTACAAACGAATTTCTGAATTTATGTAGAGAAGCAATTTACACTTTAGACTTTAGACACAAGTTCTTTAGAGAAGTATTTTAGCCTTTAGATAAATGCCTTAAATAGGGAAATACTTTAGACGGGCAAGTGCTTTAGCCTTGATGCTGGAAGTCTCCCACACTTTACAGGGAAGTCTCCCACACTTTACAGGGAAGTCTCCCACACTTTACAGGGAAGTCTCCCACACTTTACAGGGAAGTCTCCCACACTTTACACACGCTCACATCGTCAATCGCTACAGATGTAGTAGTTGATAAGGTGGGCGTGTGGTCGTGCATGTGCCGCCTCTGTAATCACCCACTTGCAATTACCTGCTTTTAATGATCTAGGTGTAATTACCCACCAGCAATTATCGGGTTGTAATTGCCTGGACGGCAGTTGGCTGCCTTGATCTGGGACTAGCGCACCTTTCTCTCTTTAAGCCGTGAAGTCTTTGCCTCCTCTGTCTCATACTGTCTCTCTGCTGTGTCTCAGAGCTCGCCTGTCTCTCCTGTTTCATGCTGTCTCTCTTCTGTGTCTCAGAGCTCGTCTGTCTCTTAGTCTTTCTCACTCTCGTCTACACAGTTTCCTAACATCGTATTTGTATTCAGGAAGAATGTAAGTCACACTACTGTGTCTGGAATAACTCACAAATAATCCACACTTAGAGAGGACAGGTTAGACGTCTTGGTATGTCCTAGACCAGTATCAAGTGACTACTGAAGGAAACCAACCAGAGAACACCAGAAGACAGGTCTGATAGGAAGGACGAAGAAGTTAACAAGTTGTTGTAATAGTGGTGATAGTGGTAGCAGCTGTAGTAATAATTGTAGTAGTAGTAGTAATATGGGTATAGTAGTATGTAGTAGTAGTGGGTAAATTCGATCTTAAAGGGATGGAGAAGCGAGTACCTGCAGTTTGTAACTCACGTCCCATCAAGGAAGTTTCCTTGATGCTGGTGAGGGGCTCTTGATCTAGGGAACTGGATCTGTGCTCCATTTCCCTGAATTTAACCCTGAATACCTTCCATCCCCACAGGCGCTGTTAATCCTAGGATTTAGCGTTCCCTGATTATAAATAATAATGAACTCACGTCTGGGAGCTCATATCAACTAAGAGGAGCACTGCACTTTTATAGCAACACTGGTCTAATAGAGCCACTGGTCTAATAGAGCATGGTCTATAGTAGCACTGGTCTAATAGACATGGTCTATAGAGCATGGTCTAATAGAGCACTGGTCTAATAGAACACTGGTCTAATAGCTTTAATGACAGGTCTAATAGAGTGGTCTAATAGAACTGTCTAATAGAGCACTGGTCTAATGAGCTGGTCTGCACTGTCAATAGAACACTGGTCTCATAGACAGTCTATGCCTGTCTAATAGGCACTGGTCTGCATGTCTAGAAACTGGTCTAATAGAACACTGGTCTAATAGAACACTGGTCTAATGAGCATCTGGTCTAATAGAGCACTGGTCTATAGAACACTGGTCTAATCAACACTGTTAATAGCCTGGTCTAATAGGAACATGTTAATGACACTGTGTCTAATAGAACATGGTCTAATAGAGAACTGGTCAATAGAACATGTCTAATAGAGCACGGTCAATGAAACTGGTCTAATAGAACACTGGTCTAATAGAACACTGGTCTAATAGAAGGCTTAGACAAGTCTAATGAAGCATGGTCTAATAGAACACTGGTCTAATAGAACACTGGTCTAATAGAGCACTGGTCTAATAGAAGCAGTGTCTAATAGAACACTGGTTAATAGAGCACTGGTCTAATAGAGCACTGGTCTACATCAAGAACACTGTCTAATAGAACATGGTCTAATAGAGGGCACTGGTCTAATAGAAACTGGTCTATTAGAATTAAAAACACTGGTCTAATAGAGAACTGGTCTAATAGAGAACTGGTCTAATAGAACACTGGTCTAATAGAACACTGGTCTAATAGAGCACTGGTCTAATAGAACACTGGTCTAATAGAACACTGGTCTAATAGAGCACTGGTCTAATAGAACATGTCTATAGCACTGTCTAATAGAGAACTGGTCTAATAGAGAACTGGTCTAATAGAACACTGGTCTAATAGAACACTGGTCTAATAGAGCACTGGTCTAATAGAACATGGTCTAATAGAAGCACTGGTCTAATAGAGCACTGGTCTAATAGAGCACTGGTCTAATAGAACACTGGTCTAATAGAGCACTGGTCTAATAGAGACTGGTCTAATAGAGACACTGGTCTAATAGAGCACTGGTCTAATAGAGCACTGGTCTAATAGAGCACTGGTCTAATAGAGCACTGGTCTAATAGAGCACTGGTCTAATAGAGCACTGGTCTAATAGAAGCACTGGTCTAATAGAACACTGGTCTAATAGAGCACTGGTCTAATAGAGACACTGGTCTAATAGAACACTGGTCTAATAGAACACTGGTCTAATAGAGCACTGGTCTAATAGAGCACTGGTCTAATAGAACACTGGTCTAATAGAACACTGGTCTAATAGAACACTGGTCTAATAGAGCACTGGTCTAATAGAGCACTGGTCTAATAGAACACTGGTCTAATAGACACTGGTCTAATAAAAGCACTGGTCTAATAGAGCACTGGTCTAATAGAACACTGGTCTAATAGAGCACTGGTCTAATAGAACACTGGTCTAATAGAACACTGGTCTAATAGAACACTGGTCTAATAGAACACTGGTCTAATAGAACACTGGTCTAATAGAACACTGGTCTAATAGAACACTGGTCTAATAGAACACTGGTCTAATAGAACACTGGTCTAATAGAACACTGGTCTAATAGAACACTGGTCTAATAGAGCACTGGTCTAATAGAGCACTGGTCTAATAGACACGGCTAAAGACTGTCTAATAGAACACTGGTCTAATAGAACACTGGTCTAATAGAGCACTGGTCTAATAGAGCACTGGTCTAATAGAACACTGGTCTAATAGAGCACTGGTCTAATAGAACACTGGTCTAATAGAACACTGGTCTAATAGAGCACTGGTCTAATAGAACACTGGTCTAATAGAACACTGGTCTAATAGAGCACTGGTCTAATAGAACACTGGTCTAATAGAGCACTGGTCTAACAGAGCACTGGTCTAATAGAACACTGGTCTAATAGAACACTGGTCTAATAGACACTGGTCTAATAGACACTGGTCTAATAGAACACTGGTCTAATAGAGCACTGGTCTAATAGAACACTGGTCTAATAGAGCACTGGTCTAATAGAGCACTGGTCTAATAGAACACTGGTCTAATAGAACACTGGTCTAATAGAACACTGGTCTAATAGAACACTGGTCTAATAGAGCACTGGTCTAATAGAACACTGGTCTAATAGAGAACTGGTCTAATAGAGAACTGGTCTAATAGAACACTGGTCTAATAGAACACTGGTCTAATAGAGCACTGGTCTAATAGAGCACTGGTCTAACACTGGTCTAATAGAGCACTGGTCTAATATAGAACACTGGTCTAATAGAGCACTGGTCTAATATAGAACACTGGTCTAATAGAGCACTGGTCTAATAGAACACTGGTCTAATAGAACACTGGTCTAATAGAGCACTGGTCTAATAGAACACTGGTCTAATAGAAGCACTGTCTAATAGAACTGGTCTAATAGAACACTGGTCTAATAGAGCACTGGTCTAATAGAGCACTGGTCTAATAGAACACTGGTCTAATAGAGCACTGGTCTAATAGAGCACTGGTCTAATAGAGCACTGGTCTAATAGAACACTGGTCTAATAGAAGCACTGGTCTAATAGAGCACTGGTCTAATAGAACACTGGTCTAATAGAGCACTGGTCTAATAGAGCACTGGTCTAATAGAGCACTGGTCTAATAAGCACTGGTCTAATAATGAGACACTGGTCTAATAGAGCACTGGTCTAACAGAAGCACTGGTCTAATAGAACACTGGTCTATAGAGCACTGGTCTAATAGAACACTGGTCTAATAGAACACTGGTCTAATAGAGCACTGGTCTAACAGAGCACTGGTCTAACAGAGCACTGGTCTAACAGAGCACTGGTCTAACAGAGCACTGGTCTAACAGAGCACTGGTCTAATAGAGCACTGGTCTAATAGAGCACTGGTCTAATAGAGCACTGGTCTAATAGAAGCACTGGTCTAATAGAACACTGGTCTAATAGAACACTGGTCTAATAGAGCACTGGTCTAATAGAGCACTGGTCTAATAGAGCACTGGTCTAATAGAGCACTGGTCTAATAGAACACTGGTCTAATAGAACTGGTCTAATAGACACTGGTCTAATAGAGCACTGGTCTAATAGAACACTGGTCTAATAGAACACTGGTCTAATAGAACACTGGTCTAATAGAACACTGGTCTAATAGAACACTGGTCTAATAGAACACTGGTCTAATAGAACACTGGTCTAATAGAGCACTGGTCTAATAGAGCACTGGTCTAATAGAACACTGGTCTAATAGAACACTGGTCTAATAGAGCACTGGTCTAATAGAGCACTGGTCTAATAGAGCACTGGTCTAATAGAACACTGGTCTAATAGAACACTGGTCTAATAGAACACTGGTCTAATAGAGCACTGGTCTAATAGAACACTGGTCTAATAGAACATGGTCTAATAGAGCACTGGTCTAATAGAGCACTGGTCTAATAGAGCTGGTCTAAAGACACTGGTCTAATAGAGCACTGGTCTAATAGAACACTGGTCTAATAAAAGCACTGGTCTAATAGAACACTGGTCTAATAGAGCACTGGTCTAACAGAGCACTGGTCTAATAGAACACTGGTCTAATAGAGCACTGGTCTAACAGAGCACTGGTCTAATAGAACACTGGTCTAATAGAGCACTGGTCTAACAGAGCACTGGTCTAATAGAGCACTGGTCTAACAGAGCACTGGTCTAATAGAGCACTGGTCTAACAGAGCACTGGTCTAACAGAGCACTGGTCTAATAGAGCACTGGTCTAATAGAGCACGTCTAATAGAACATGTCTAATAGAACACTGGTCTCATAGAACACTGGTCTATAGACACTGGTCTATAGAACACTGGTCTACATGAGCACTGGTCTAATAGAGCACTTGTCTAAAGAACACTGGTCTAATAGAACACTGGTCTAATAGAACACTGGTCTAATAGAACACTGGTCTAATAGAGCACTGGTCTAACAGAGCACTGGTCTAACAGAGCACTGGTCTAACAGAACACTGGTCTAATGAACTGTCTAATAGAGCACTGGTCTAATAGAGCACTGGTCTAATAGAACACGGGTTTCTAATAGAACACTGGTCTAATAGAACACTGGTCTAATAGAACACTGGTCTAATAGAGCACTGGTCTAATAGAGCACTGGTCTAATAGAGCACTGGTCTAATAGAACACTGGTCAAATAAACACTGGTCAATAGAACACTGGTCTAATAGAACACTGGTCTAATAGAGCACTGGTCTAATAGAACACTGGTCTAATAGAACACTGGTCTAATAGAACATGCTAATAGAACGGGTCTAATAGAACACTGGTCTAATAGAACACTGGTCTAATAGAACACTGGTCTAATAGAGCACTGGTCTAATAGAGCGCTGGTCTAATAGAACGCTGGTTTAATAGAACACTGGTCTAATAGAGCACTGGTCTAATAGACCATGCGAGGTGAGAAAGAGGAATCAAGTAAAGATACAGAAAAGATGAAGGAAGTACAGAAGACACCATGAGAAAAGATGAGTAGGAGGGGGTAAAAGTCAGGTCAGGTCAGGTCAGGTCAGGTCAGGCCACGAGTGTTCAGAAGATTGGAGCATTTGACAATGATTTTGAGACTCGCATGTGTTTACAGGAACATAACCGGTTTGAAGACTCGCGTTAGCAGTTGTTTTTAGACAAATTAGTTCCTTCATCCTGAAGTGATGTGCAGTCACGCGTTGATAATGGTATATAATGGTGCGCACCGACACTCACTTTTCATTTACAATTTGTGAGTTTATGATGATTTGTTGTAATCACGGTATTGTGACTTTCATTACGGTATTGTGATGACCATCACGATAACATTGATCATGGTAGTGTGACCATCACGATAACATTGATCATGGTAGTGTGACCATCACGATAACATTGATCATGGTAGTGTGACCATCACGGTATTGTGACTTTCATCACAGTTTTTATTTCTTCACGGCAGTATCATCATTGTGCTACTACTGACATATGCAGGTATTTGTGGCCATTTTTAAAATTAATATAGACCATTCTAGACATTTTTCATGTAATAACTTGAGAAAACCTCTTCTGATCGACTTCAAACTTTCCACACTGGTGTTTCCTACTTAGAAGAAGGTTGGATTTGTTACTGGAGTGTGTGGATGCGACAGTATTAGTTTTTGTTAGTATGGTCCCCAGTGGGACCCATGCTAGCTTCCTTATGCTGTATAAATATACCTAGTTGGATTAATCTTATTGTAGCCAGGTGGCCCAGTGGTTTACGCACTGGCCTGCAGTTTTTACAACTAACTTGTCATGGGTTTAAACTTCACCCGTTCTGCGGTTTGTTTGCACTCGTATTATGATTTTGTGAGTCTTTAGTATACCTCTTCTGAAAAATTCAATCTTTAATGACTGGCTTTGCTTAAAGGAAGATTGTCATGCACATCTTGAACACTGTTGTAAGTATCTTGGATTTTTTGTTTTTGTTTAGGCAGTTGCATGTGCAGATGTCAATTTTCTAGTTTTATCCAAGAAACTGAAAAATTGAAATAGTGGATTTCATGTGATAATTTATAAATGCCTCATTCGATCGACTTCAACCCTTCAGCGATTTGGGCTGTGTATTTGCCAATTTGAAATTTTATTTAACCAATCAGCTCTTGTTTAATAATTCATAGGCGGTATGTAAATCCCAGTTTATTAAAAACTTATGTAGTATTATAGAGGAGTTGAAGTATAACTAAGTATACTGAGAAGTATTGAGATAACGAGTTCAGGAAGACCCTTAATATCTTATTTTAACATCACTTTATTGCAGAGCCGGTCACATGCTCTAATACTGTGTTGTTTTTCTTCTAAGGTTTTTGTTTATAACTTGAGAATGCCTCAAGTTTCAGATTTTCAACCCTCGCTAACTTTTCTTGAGGGAAAGGGTGAGGAAGCTGTTGGAATGGGCAGGTGCCCTTCTGTCAGTTTTATTAAGTTACTCCAGATTTTAGTTTCCATTCAATAATCAAAGGAATTTCTGATCGGCTTCAAACCTTCACCAATGTTATATCCTACTAAGGAGTTTGATATTATTTTCAGTCCGTGTAGGTGCCAATCTGAAAATTTTACTTATAAAATCGTATTGTATTTTTCGGTGAAATGGCTTGAGTATGCCTCTTCTGAGCCACTTCAATTTCTAATTAATTATCGTAAGGAAAAATATATACTCTTTGGGTTTAGTTTGTGTAACTGTAAATTAGCTCAGTTACTAACATTGCTGGAATTTTTTGATTCTGCGCAATAACTGGACAATGTGTTTTCTGGTCCGCTTCAAACTTTTAGTGTTGTGCTTTTTTGTTCCTCAAAGGAAGACTGACTTCCGCTTTTAGGTTGAGCTTTAATTTGCCAATTTTGTTAAATAAATTGGTTTTCACTCAATAACTGGAGATTGTTTCATCCGATCGTCTTCAACCTAAGATGCTGGAGCATCTAAATGACAGGTTTGGACTTATTTTGAACTGTGTAGCTGCCAGTTTGTCACTTTTATTCAACTGAGAAAACTGAAATACTGGTTTCCACGTAATCATTTGTGAATGCTTCATTCCAACCTACTTCCCTCGTCGATGAGAAGTTATTTCTGTTATGTCTTCCCTTTTACTGTCTAATGTTAGTGTTAAGACTTCGTTGTGTTGAATACTCTGTGCTGGCTATGTTGAGTTCTTCGCATACTTTTATAATTTTCCATTAGTATGTAAGACAATTCATGGGAAATTATAGAGATGTATGTATTCCCTGTATGTCTTGCTAGTGTGTGTGGGTGGTGTTCGTCCCAATATATTTGGGAGAGCTACGTAACTAGTTTCTTTTACTCACTGAATTCATCTGGTTTAATAAACCTCTGATTTTATATTGTTATTTGTTATATTCAACCTTTTTGTTCACTTTTTTCTTGATTTTCTTTTTTTTTGTGATTTATGTTCCCTTATTTGTTGTTGAAAATGGTAGAAAATACCGACAAGTTGAAGATTAAGACATGTGCCACAGTTGAGTATCTTTATTCATGAAACGTTTCGCCCACACAGTAGGCTTCTTCAAATACAAAGGGAGCAGTAGAAATGAAATAATGGTGATGTAATCAGTCCATCAACCTTGGCTGGACTGATTACATCATTTGTCTTAATCTTCCCTTCTTTGTGTTGTAGTCGAAGCTCAGCACGCATTGGTCGCTCACTCCAGTGGACTGCAAACTAAATTTTCCGTGTTAGTTACTGAAGAGTATACATATATACACGAGGATTGATCTCCTAGGTGGGGCTCATCATCTCGTCTTTCTTGCTTCTTTGAAGTATTGTGCTAAAATGTTCTGAGCACATATTTTTTATTGCAAGTTCGTGACCTTCCCACGTGCTGGCCTTCCTTGTGTCTGCCACTGCAGTGTTGTCGAATATTCTTGACTGCATCGTGCGCTACATGGGCATCAAGAGACAGCATAGTCTGCTACATGGGCATAAAGAGACAGCATGGTCCGCTACATGGGGATGAAGGGACGCTTTCTAGACTTATTGGGTAGATGACTTGATAAAATATCGATGAAATGAGAAACAGACACATGCGAATAGAAAGTGATTTTAAATATTACCTCGAAGGTCTCTGTTGAAAGTACAGAGGTGTGACTGAACGTTTTGAATTAGAAATTCCACAAAAAAGTGTCCTCAGTCCAGTCTTGTTAAATATTGTAATTAATGCTTTGTAAAATGCTATTATACCTAGCCAGCCCAACCATTACAGGATTAGTTTTGTTGATACTATGATTTACACGCCCGCATTCTCCAACACTTGAAACATTCTCATCCGTGTACTAGATTCGTGTCAGGAACTGGGTTGATCATCTCTCTTGAGGAAACGAAGGCACTTAACAGGCATCCTCCCCGACACAGGCACAGTCCGCAGGATCCAGCTGCATGATGGGCCTCGCCTAGAATATGTAACCAGATACAGAGATCTAGGATCTGAGGTCCCTCTATTAGGATTTGTTGTAAACGTACGTTGTCGCCAATACAAAGAAAAGCTCAGCGTAATTAGGGCTGCTGCAAGATTTTTTCCCGGATATACTGCTAATGTGAGATCAGTGAAAATGATGGATTTTGTGGAAATCAGATCACTATTTGACTATGCCGCGCCCTCGCTTACACTTGTGTCACACAACACTTGGAGAACTTGAAAAAATGAAGAACGAAGCAATGATGATCAGTCTATAACGTCCATTTACAATTAAAATATTAACCTTGTGGAAAGAACTAGATATTCCAAGCATCAGAGATAGTGTTACTGAAAGAAATGCCCTCACTGGTTTTAATATATTCAGGGAAACCCAACCAAACTCTTGCACACAGCCCTTCAAGTTTTCTTTGCCATCAGTGAGCATTCCTCCAAATGGATAATGACACCTGGAACTGATCTCAGAATGAACCAGACACACGATGTATGTCAAGAAATGCAATAGCAACATTTCCTTGCACCATGGAAAATATTTCTTTCCAAATCCCTAATTCCTCACTTATCCCAAAAGAACTTTATTAGAAGACAATCTAAGTTTCGTCTTGAAGATAAGTATGAAGCCTTAAGTTGTACTGATGCCTTAGTCATACACAAGTTAATGTGTCTGCTCACCATTCCACGGATGCAGCTGGTATCTCTGGTTGTTTGCATCACCAGCTGATGTTGGCTTAACTAAATGTAAAGTTTACAAGAGGAATTGTTGTCACATACTACACCATTATGTACTGCAGTGCGAAATAATGAAATCGGGGACCACACAGAAATGTTCAAGAAATGTCAAAGCCTTTTATCTTCATGACTCACGAAATCGTCATGACACGATTGCAAACAAACCATACCACGGGTGGGGATAGAACCCGCGATGAGTCTCAAAACTCCAGACCGTCGCGTTAGCCACTGGACCAGTGGCTAACGCGACGGTCTGGAGTTTTGAGACTCTCTAATCGTGGGTTCTATCCCCACCCGTGGTATGGTTTCTTTTATTTTCAGTGGCATATCAACAACCATTCTGTAAAGAATATCCCGACAGCGCCTATTGCAAATGACTCAAAACCGCTTAAACTTGCCTGACTTCAGCCATATATTACTAAATATTGGTTTTATAAATAATTCTGAATCCATCTAAACTACACTGGAATGTCCTTGCAACTAAATTTATGTCTGTATAAACAACTTTTTCCAGCTGTAATCAGACCATCACTTTGTAAACAATTCACAACCACTAACTTCCTTAGCTATTAAAACTTCGGGGCCTAGTCCCTTGACCAGGGATCCAGGGACTGGACCCCAATGGATTACCCGTATCCCCTTCACCACTCTGGAAATCACCACCACCAGGTACTAGTATGACTTCAAAAGATGTCAATAGCTTGGTGTTACTTTACATATGGATAACTAGCAACACAACACCTGATAGTTGATTCTAACAGCTTTTTTTAAATTTTTTCCAGAGTCCCATACCCCCACTATTTGGTTCCGAAACCCCATTATTTTACCATATCCCCTTATTAATTTGCTATGCCCCTTTTATTTGGTTCCATACCCCTGAGGGGTATGGATACCCCCCGATTAAGAACTAGGACCTAAGCCCTTGAATCGTTTGACTTTCGCCCACACGATGGGTATGGGTTGCATAATAAAGATATTCGTCTATGAAATTACGTGGAAGTTTTTTTTTAATTGATACATCCCCAGTGGTAGGAAGTATCAATAAAGCCTTTGCCTCTTCTATGCCTCGTGAGGGTTTTGAGGTACAGTCTCTAGGCCTCCTACATGGGTGGACATCAGGGGGCAGGAGTTATGTGAAATGGGAAATACCTCTCCCGTTCTCGTAGCTACTGAAACAAGTCTTATCTTCTCTCAATAATACCATCTGCTAGGAATTTAGCTAGTTTGGCCTTGACTAATGCTAATGCTTAGCTGTTACTATTTCCTTGACCTTACTGGTAACGTTAAGGGTCACCGATGTTGGTGTAGAGTGCACTGACTTTCCTGACTTCATTCCTGGATACTTCTTGGTGGCACGTTTTGCTTTTAACATTACAACACAGATACTTTTTACACAACACCTGAACACTTCCAGCTGGTCTGGAGCTTTCTTACTGGGTGGAGGGTGGGAAGGGAAGAAAGGGATGAAAAATGGAGAAGACCACTCTCGGTGGAGGGAGATTGTTGATAACTTGAGGGTGAGTGGTGGTACTGGAATGGTGGTACTGGAGTAGTGGTACTTGAGTGGTGGTACTGGAGTAGTGGCACTGGAGTAGTGGTACTGGAGTGGTGGTACTGGAGTGGTGGTACTGGAGTGGTGGTACTGGAGTGGTGGTTGTGAGGGAAAAGTTCAATAGATAGGAGCAGCGAGGGAGTGTATAGTAACAATAGTTTCATTGCCGGCTACTTGTTAAGGTAGGGTAAGTCCAGCTCCCACTATTCCGCCCCCCCTTTATCCCCCTCCCCGAAAGTGATAGTTTGATTGCGGCAGCTTGTTAAGGTAGGGTCAGTCTAGCTCCCGCTATCCCTTCCCCTCCCTCTTCCCCCCCCCCCCCGAAAGGTGACGTGTGGGACTCTGGTCAAACAGTAAATCACTCGACTCACAGCTCCCAACACTACTCTTGAAAGGACAGAGAGGGTCACCTGCTAATCAACGAGTAGAATTGAAGGAGACGGACTAACGTTCTGAGACGTCCCAAATTTTTGATCCACTTACCTGTTTGTGTATGCAAGTAGCAGGATATAACCCATCATTGCAATGGAAAAAAACCTGCTTTCCTGTCATCTGGACGGATTAATGACGGCTAAAAAAATCTGTGAAGAACGAGCCGGTGGGTTGTCACCAACACCTGCGACCTCCCCCCCTCCCATCATCAGCAACGGCTACGATTTCAACAACACGCAGTGTCACCAACACCAGACACCCAAGCTTTATATATATATATATATTAGCGTTGAATTCAGTTATATTTATATTTTTCATTTTCTTTAATGTAGGATTAATATTTCATATTTAAGTGTTTTATATTTTGTATTTTCTATATAATAAAGTGTTTGTCTGTTATTTCTTTTTCTATTCATTAATTTTCCTGAGGAGGAGCCAGCCTTGGTAATACTGTCTAAAGTTGTTACAGGGCTGAGTAAGCCTTCACAGTGGTACTGGAGTAGTGGTACTTGAGTAGTTGTGCTGGAGTACTTGTGCTGAAGTAGTTGTACTGGAGTAGTTGTATTGTATAGTTGTACTGGAGTAGTGGTACCGGAGTAGTGGTACTGGAGTAGTAGCGATAGAGTAGTGAGTGACAGAGGTGGAGAGCAGTGGTGATGGAAAAAGGGTGTTGATAAATGGTAATACCAGAGGTGGGTTGGTGTTCCCGGTCAATATGTCAGCAAGTATTACACAATGCTAGAATGACTAGCCATTTGTTAGATCAGAGAGATCAAATTGTAAGGGAATGGAGGGGGGGCTGGCTTTCCCTTTCTTGGATCAAACCTGCTTACCACCTGTCTCCCCAGGTGGGCTGGTGGCTGTGTTGCGAGGGGCATGTATGTGGACAGCAACACACCAGCAGACACAAACTTACAAACATTCAGCAACTCAAAGAAAGACAAAACTATAACACACACACACACACACACACACACACACTACTACTACATCACTTCAATACAAAATATACAATACATTCAGCACCCAATACGACTTCTCTTCCCTATTCCCCAATCATCCATGCCTCACATCCACACCCTCATACATCCATGCCTCACATCCACACCCCTCCCACATCCTTGCTTCACATCCATACCCTCATACACCCATGCCTCACATCCGGCACTACACAAGGCCACCCTCACTGACACACAACTGGAGAGGGAAGAAGGCAGGTGAGGTAGCGTGGTGTTAGACTTACAACGTTCAACTCTCAAGTGATACTCTTGCAAGCTGGTGCACACAGCAAGGAGAAACATTGATTTTTTGAGGTAGTCGCAAGGTGGGGGCGGAGGTAGGGTAAGGGCAGGGTGCTGGGGTAGTGTGTGACGTGGTTCGAAGGGTTGGTGGGTGCCGGAGGGGTTGGGAGGTGGGGGTGCTGGTGGGGTTGGGAGGGTGGGGGTGCTGGAGGGGTTTTGCTGGAGGGGTTGGGAGGGTGGGGGTTCTGGAGGGGTTGGGAGGGTGGGGGTGCTGGAGGGATTGGAAGGGTGGGTGAGGGTGCTGAAGGGGTTGGGGCTTGAGATTCTAGAAGGATTGAAGAGTTGAGGTTAGTGTCACTAGTACATTTTCTAACGGTCTCTGGGCACTCGGCCATCTTTCTGACCTACCCTTCACAGGCCTAAGACGACAACTTTATACAAGTTACTCCCAGAGGAAGACTGGTATCCCAGGATATCTTACGAAACGTCGCTGTGGATTATTCCCACTTGAGACCTTAGGTCTTGTCTCCTAGGATGTGACCAACAGTACTGTGAAACCCAGGTACCTGTTTACTGCTAGGTCAACAGGACCTTTAGGTTTCAGGAGATTCTTGCAAGCCTGAACTCATTACTTCAGGCAGGCGGGATTTAAATGGGAAACGTTCATGCTTGTTATGTAGCACTGCAGGCCTGGCACCAGTGTTATCCTCAACAGTGTCAAGCACCAGTGGCTGGCACCTGGGCCGCCTTCAACAGTGCCTGGCATCAGGGCTGCCTTCAACATGTGCCTGGCAATCAGGCTGCCTTCAACAGTGCCTGCATCAGGCGGCCTTTCAACAGTGCTGGCACAGGGCGGCCTTCACAGTGCCTGCATCAGGGACTGCCTTCAACAGTGCCTGGCATCAGGGCTGCCTTCAACAGTGCCTGGCATCAGGGCTGCCTTCAACAGTGCCTGGCATCAGGGCTGCCTTCAACAGTGCCTGGCATAGGCGGCTTCAACAGTGCTGCATCATGGCCTTTCAACAGTGCTGCATAGGGCTACTCAACAGTGCCTGGCACAGGGCGGCCTTCAACAGTGCCTGGCATCAGGGCTGCCTTCAACAGTGCCTGGCATCAGGGCTGCCTTCAACAGTGCCTGGCATCAGGGCTGCCTTCAACAGTGCCTGGCATCAGGGCGGCCTTCAACAGTGCCTGGCATCAGGGCTGCCTTCAACAGTGCCTGGCATCAGGGCTGCCTTCAACAGTGCCTGGCATCAGGGCGGCCTTCAACAGTGCCTGGCACCAGGGCGGCCCTCAACGCACTCCTGCCTCGTGTAAACAAGTTACAACCATTTCGGAGAAATGACATAGATGATAAAAATGTAAAAACATGTATTTATACAATGCCAACTTTAGTCAGGAGTCGATGTAATTTAAATGTGCATGTTATTACATCTGAAAAGTCTTGGAGACGAAATCAATATTTACGTTAGTTCAGAGTTAAACTCGAGAAGGTTTAAAGAAAAAGAGCAATTATTTAGTCTCCTCTAGTGAGCTACGTCATCAAAGAGACTGCTGGAGAGGACACATGTTTTGATAAGAAAAATCATTAAGGCTGCCCACACAAGCGGTAGGATTAAATTACGATTTTGTCTCAGAAGTGGCTAGTTTACTATGTACCCCATATCCATGTGGACAGTACCGCAACGGTACACTGATACAACAAAAAGCCTAGTAGCTAGGCCTCCCGAAAAGTTAATAGGAGCACTTTTGGATATATATATTCACAGTATAAATTTCATCTGTTACAAGCAGATTTTGAATATTTGCTTAGAATGTTATTTTATTATTAATAATCTCTCTATATTACTCTATATGTGAACAGCCAAGAACACAATATTCAAAAGGCGCCCATAACGCTGACCACAAACTGAACATTTAGTTTGATCATTGTCCGTTTGTGTCAAATTGACAGAAGTACCTGGTTACTTGCCAGAAGTACCCTGGTGTACTTGCCAGAGTACCTGGTTACTTGCCAGAAGTACTTGGTTACTTGCCAGAAGTACTTGGTTACTTACCAGAAGTACTTGGTTACTTACCAGAAGTACTTGGTTACTTGCCAGAAGTACTTGGTTACTTGCCAGAAGTACTTGGTTACTTGCCAGAAGTACTTGGTTACTTGCCAGAAGTACTTGGTTACTTGCCAGAAGTACTTGGTTACTTACCAGAAGTACTTGGTTACTTTCAAATTCAAATTCAAAAGTATGTACTTGGTTACTACAATATCATTCTATTTATACTGCAAGTAGTTCCGTAAGATGCTTAACCACACTGTTATCATAGAGGGTTATACATCTTTTCAGACTTTTAGCTATATTCCTATGACATTTAGATTCATTATTTTCTTCTATCTTGATATAATTTCCAATGTGCCACTCAGTTATACCAAAGTTATATTCAGCTTTTTTATTCAAGGTACTTTCTCTGGCTATTTTATAAAATTTACAATGTAGGAATAGTTCAATGTGCGATGGAATCCATAAGAATTGTACATTTTTTTTTCTCTATCTTAATAATATGTACATCAGGCTTCTGCCATGAACGTGTTGCTCGAGTCATTTTGCGAGTCAAGTGTCTTCAGTAAAGCTCAGTCAACTTTGTCATAAATTAACTTGAGTGCCATTAGGATGACAACTCAGTTTGTAATGTAAAAGCCTAGTTGTTAATTCTCGAGTCTAACTTAACACTGGTGCTCTAATTCCTATCTAGGAAGATGACAACTTCTGCAGTTGCAGCCCTACCAGCAGACTCTTCTTCAGGTCCATCAGTGTATATAAATTTGTAATATCTCCTAAGAGTAAAGCAGTAAATTTCTTCTCAAGTACCTGCTTGCGCAATTAATTTTTGATAGGGATTACTGGTGATAGTTTCTTGGGAGTGACAAAGATATGCTTTTGTTTTCTATAGTGATACAGTTCATGCTAGTTATGGAATTTAATATAGTTGCTTGTCTTCACAATCTCGTAGGATTTGTATTTACTTCAAGGTATTTGGCAAGATTTATAGCGTCTGGTTCACTGTTAAGCATTTCAATACCAAGAATAGTGTTAAACAAAATTATCCTTACACTGATACTGGCAATACTAAGTTCCTTACTCGTATTAAGAACCTTGGCAATTTTGCATTACATCCGAAGGCTGGAAGGAATGTTTCTTTGCTAGTATCAGTGTAGGCGCAGGATAATAAATTTAAGACTTAATGTAGGCTACATATATCATTCTCACTATTATTACATTGACACCAACCATAGTTGAGGTTTAAGCTAACAACAGCTTTGAGAACATCAAGTTATCTTCGTATTTCTTATTTAGTTGTAGTATGGTGGCGTTACCGAAGGCTACGTCTGCACCAGGATATTTGCAAGATTTAACGTAGCTGATGTTTTCAAGCCACATGTCCCATCTACATGCAAACATATAGACGAGACATGTGGCTTGCCTAGTAATATCGTAGTTTTAGATATAGATATGATAAGTACTAGTCAATTATATATTTCTTGAACTTCATTAGGAATTGTATTCATTTTCTTATGTTCTGCTATACGGATCATATTATCAGCATAGCTAACAGCTACAGCTATATGCTTAGATGAGGAAGGTAGAGGAGAGAAGATACTTTGTTTGACAGCTACCCTGTTATCCACCAATTTCCACCAATATTCATACTGGCTAGTTCATGTAGGATAACAGCTTTGTTTCTAATGCTAAATGCGGATTGTCAATCAAGAAACGTGTTAAGACTAGTAGAGAAGTGTGCGGTGAGAAAAGTGGTAATGTAACTCTACACATTTTTCACATTCATATAACAATGGAGACGAGGTGAGAGCTGGTGTCGGATGCTACACAATAACCTCTTCATTCTTTCAAATGTTTTACAAAGACAACTGGTCAACGAGGCTGGTGTAAATGTATCAAGCTTTCTGCTGATTACGAATAGGTACAATGAGAGTATTGGTTCAAGAATCGGGGTGGATACCCACAGGGTTAACTCAAGATTATACAGTGTTTACAAGGAAGGTTTATCAGGGACTTGCTTAAGTTAGCGTTCTGAGAATATAAGCTATACCATCGTCTGCAGGGTAGATGATACACTGTTATCTGGTAGAGGGTAGATGGTACACTGTTGCCTGGTAGAGGGTAGATGGTACACTGTCGCCTGGTAGAGGGTAGATGGTACACAGTTGCCTGGTAGAGGGTGGATGATACACTGTCGCCTGGTAGAGGGTAGACGGTACACTGTCGTCTGGCAGAGGGTAGACGGTACACTGTCGTCTGGCAGAGGGTAGACGGTACACTGTCGTCTGGCAGAGGGTAGACGGTACACTGTCGTCTGGCAGAGGGTAGAAGGTACGCTCGTCTGGCAGAGGGTAGACGGTACACTGTCGTCTGGCAGAGGGTAGATAGTACACTATTAGTGTCTCTGAGGAACCAGGAACCTTGACTATCTCACAAGTCTGTCGTCTGTGAAATCAATTTGTTCGTCATTGTTGTCTTGTCAGACAAACTTCACCTGATCGATATTTGCCTCATGACCTTTTTCTTGTTAAGAGTTCCTCAACTTTATTTCCGTTTCCTTCACCATGCTCCATTACTCTCAGTGCTGAACTATATCATTCTAAACTATGTCATTCCTAAGAGCTCGATTCAACTGTAATGAACGACTGAAGAATGAGACACCTGTGCAACATTTGGAAATCTTTATTGGGGAAACGTTTCGCGAGCCAGTAGCTTCTTCAGTCCATTACAGAAAAGAACAGTGGGAGATAAGGAAGAGTGTGAGGTAATCAGTCCCTCAGCCTGGAGTCGATTTGTTCGGTCCTGGTGGTCGGGGGGGGGGAGGGGAGGCTCAAATCTGTTAATCTGGGTTTGATCCCCCGGTCCACATTTTGCTTATTTATATAATTCTAAGTTAACATTGAGATGAATTCTGATCGAATGATGTTTTTTGTTGTTATAAGAGGGCTTAAGTACGTCTTACTGCACTTAAGTGTGTATTTCTACACTCCTTAAGCATGTCATATACACTTACACAAGTGTGTCAAACTTTAGTGTAGTCTGTTATGGCTTCTTGTAACTCCTATTTTGCTCATTTCAAATATTTTTCTGAGCTTCTCAAGCATTTATTGCCACATAATAATCACGAGTGTAAGTTGGTGCTAGTGGTGAATAAAGCGAGTCAGGAGGTAATATCTTATGCAGAGTCCGGAGAGTGTGTGTGTGTGCTACCCCTGATGAAACACATCTTGTGGCAGTAATGGCGTAGTGCTGACAAGTTGGAAGAGAGAGACGTTGTAAAACAAGGTTTTCATTGGACAATATTTCACTGCTTGATGTTATATGCGATGGTGTTCCGTCTTGTGGTAGTGTCTGTGTACATGAACTCTGCCTCGGCTCTGTGCTGTAACATAGATGGGTGATGGATGGCCGAGGTGGGATCGAACTGAAATTGCCTGTGGATGGTGTGTCCACGGGGTTTATACTATGAAAGTTCTACGCAGAATATTACATTGTCCCAATAAAAGTTTATTCTTCAACGTGGAATATCAATGTTATAATATCAGTACCGACAAGATAAGCATGTAAGCCCACTTCTTACCGGTGCTTCAGATTCATCAAGACTGCGGTACTGAACACCTGCTGCCAGGCTGAAGGACTGATTACTTCATCTTCTAGCTCTCCAGTCTTCTGTATTGTGCTGGTAAAGTCACTGGTTGGCGAAACGTCTACATAGTATAGATACCCAGATGTTGCACATGTGTCTACTTCATCATTTTTCGAGGGACTTGCTTATACTGCAGTTACTCCATCCCGAGTGTCCAGCTCTTAATATTTATGCTATGATTATTATAATCAGGGGAAAGCGCTAAAATCGTAAGGATCCCATAGAGCCTTATTATTATTATTATAATAAGGAGCGCTAAACTCGTAGGGGTTATACAGTGCCTGTAGAGGGGGGATGAAAGGCATTCTGGCTCAATTCAGGGAACTGGAGCACAGATCCAATTCCCTAGATCAAGAGCCCCTCACCAGCGTCAAGAAACCTCCCTGGAGGGGTGTAGACCCTAATGATTAGGAGTCAGGAAAAACACACTTATGTACAGTTGAGGGCATTTATTAGAGGAAACAGTTGTGATTCCTTCCTCTTAGAAGCCCGGTGGTGAAGATGGTACAGCGTCAGACTGTCAATTTGCAGACCGCGGTTCGTGCCCCTTCCATCTTTCTGTTTATTCATGGAGACTTAAATAAAATTTTAGACATGGTTTGCCATTTTTCATGAAGAAACTATGGAAATGGCGATACTAACTGTCATCAGAGCAGCTTCAAATTTGAAGTTCTGGTGTGTTCTGGGATACTGATCTCCATAACTAGAAAGTGCTGAATGCGACACATGATGGCATTGTATACTATCAGTAATACGAGACTAGAGAATACCTTTTAAAGTTGTTGTTGCTCCGTTTAAGGTCTCGGTTAGTTTGGGGTTGTATATGTCCTAATTACTCATTTTTACTGAAGAAATTGGGATACTGGTTTCCATGTGATAACTTTTGTGTGCCTATTCTGATTCACATCAAATCTTCAACACCAACAGTTAACTGTATCAGAAACTTATGCCGCTCTCTACACTGTTACTATCACGTGCACTGAGGTACATGGGGCTGGGGTTTTGAAATACAAGGATACCTCTGTTGGATCTCGCAGCGACAGAAATACCTCTGATGTTCATGCCATTTTCTAATTATCAAAATATTTCCCTGACACTGTACAAAAAATATTAATAAAATATTAACAGTAATTCTTGACATCACACTAAAATCAATTATCTGACAATGGAATATATTTTTAAATAAAATTCTTGAAAAGCACTGTGAACTGTACTCAAATGAGAAGCATAATTATACATTATTTCCCGGTCAACAGTGTATATTCACTAACAGATTTTTATTTATCTGAGTTAAAGAGATTCCACGTTTAAGGTTTAAAGCCGATCAGAAAGGACATTCTCCTGGTACCTGATCTTCATAAAAATCAGATTAATAAAATCGGCTAATTCAAAGTAACCCAGAATCAAGGTGAAGCTTCCTTTGAGAAAGAAAAACAGCAGTAAACGTTTGAAACCTATCAGAAGATGCATTCTATATTCAATGTGCAACATCCAACATTACAAGTTAACTACGTTAGTAAATTTGAGAAACTTGCACCTGCACAGCCTAAAAAGAGAGTTTCATCCATTTCATAAGACGCATATACCATTAAGAGGCTCGTGAGTTTCCCTGTCTCCTAATATCATGTTCATTTTTCCACTATAATCTACCTTGTCCATAATTACTATTACATTTGCTTTGTTTCGTAAGGTGAAGTCCAGGATCTTTCCTTAATTCATGGTATAACTTAACAAATCTTTGATGGTAATTATGTTGCAGACGTCTGAGTTTTGTAAATGCGATAGTAATTATAGACAAGGTAGACTATAGGGGAAAAATAACATAGAAACCAGGGGAAGTAACGTGCCCCTTAAAGATTAATGGCGCTCAGAGGCAAATTACAGTTGAGTAAAAACTAATAGCATATTATTTTGAAATTAAATCTGATGAAATGGCAACTGCACATTCTACCAATAATGCCGGCTGTCTTCTAAGCAGGACTGACGACTGTTGAGAGGCTGAAGCCTGTCAGAAGAAACTTTTTAAGAGTTATCGCAGTAAAACCAATATCTGTAATGGTTTACAAACTTAAATTAAGCTCTAAACCAGAAAGTGCCATTCAACACTCCAGGGAGAGATGTGCAAAAAGAGGAACTTGCAGAGGTGATGAGGGAGTGAAGGCCGGAATGTGCAAGGTTAGGGGCTAATGCATGAGAAAAAATAAAATCACTCCTGGTGCAACAAATTAATTTATAATAAAAAAAAGACAGTGAGTGCGTCAGAGCTGGGACTTTCAGCGAGGAGGTCAGTTAGAAGAAGTGTGTTGGAGCGGCGGAGACAACGGCAGTGAATGCTCCATGCTTACTGATGGACCAGATAATCTATTATGACTGGATGAACTGACAGTGCTACCTGACAGTCCTCACAGAGTGGTGCTGGGCATTGTTCCACGAGGTGTCCGTGAGGGAGGCGCGTGTTACATAGACGGACCAACTCGGACTAACGTTGTTGCCATTGATAGCGAAGTTGGCGAGAGAGCAATGAAAAATAGTCCAAGTAAGAAATACCCCTGTGGGAAATTGGAAAGTCATGACCGAGTGGCTGAGTCTGCCTGTTAGTTACCCTGAACATCGACGTGTCCAGGGACCCAGCAAAAACCCACGTCTCTGTTTTTGCTAGAAATGAGGCATTACCAAAGTTAAATGCAAGTACGACGGGATGAAGCGAGTGAAATTTCAGAATAGCCTGTAATGCACTGTGAGAGTCCGAAATAACTACTGAGTGACGAGGCAGACAATGTGCATGATAGCCATGAGAACTGCAAATAACTCGGCTGTGAAAACATAGATTGAGTCCAGCAAATAACCTCGAATGGATTTTGTCAGAAAAATCTGCTGCATATCCAACCACATCAGAGAATTTAGAACCATCAATGTACACTGCAATAACATAAGAATGAGAATGGAAGTGATCCAGAATGAGCGAACACGAGATAACAGCAGGCAAGTGAGCTTTCCAACACAGAAATGCAGAAGAGTAAATAAACCATTAAGGCTACCCACAGAGGAAGTGAGTAGGAAAAAGTAAGATGTAGGGTGAGCGTAGAGGTGAGGTGAAGGGAAGCCACTAGAGTTTATATGGAGAAGAAAAGAGCATAATAAATGGGAGGCTTTACTAACATCCGTTACCATTCTATACTTGGAATGATCGTGAAGGTCGTGTGAGCGGACCAAGTAAAGGAGACACTGAGCATCGTGCTGATCTTGCAAAGACGGGATGTTCACCACTATATACAGACTCAACTGGAAAAGGATGGAAAGCCCCGAGATGAATGGGATCAAGTTTAGAAAGAGCAAGGAGGAAGGCATAAGAATATATTGCATGCGGTCACCGGCGGTTAGCTTAGATAAGATTAAGAAGAAATGAAGAAACACAGTGCGTCTATCAGCCCAAAGAAAGGTGATCTGGAATTTTAAGAAGGTTCAGGTAGTTATGACAAACAGCTAATGCGAGGCTTCCAAGACATTCGGCGATCAAACAGAAGAACAAAAAATTTGACTGTATCCTGTTCAGTGATACGGAAATCATACGAATATAAACAACCTGAGGGAGGACAGGAGGTCTTGTGAAATGAGGTTAATGAGTTTTACCAACAGAAAATTTAAACCCATGAGAGGTGGCCCAGTTGGGAAGCACGATCAATAACATTCTGGAGAGAGGCTGCTACAAGGTGACAGTCAGCGCCTGCACAAGTATAACAAAATCGTCCTCATAAAGAGACGACCAAATAAATATTAGAGGGGAGAACACAAGCAACGTCATTAATAGCTAGCAGGAAGAGGGTAGTACTAAGAACAGCCTTGAGGGACACCTTCAGCCTGGGTGAAGTCACGGTAAAAAAAAAAAACTATTATTAATAGGAACACAGAACTGTCTCTCTGATAGGAGATTAAGGAAATGTGGCAGACTGCCTCGGTGGCCCAAGCAATATGTTTGGCCAAGATATAAAGCCAGTTGGTATCATAAGCCTTTTCGAGATCAAATAAAACTGCAATAACCGAGTGATTATTAACGAAGGCTACGAACATGTGTATCTAGGCGGACTAAGTGGACGATGGCAGAATGCCCTGTACGAAAACCAAATTAACGAGGAGAAAGAATTACGAGTACGTTTGTTAACCAAGTGTTCTAACAACTCACAAATTGCACCAATAGCAATATGCCTGTAATTCGCGGTGGCATGGCCAAAGTACATGGTTTCTGAAAAGGGAAGACAATGACGTGTTACATTGTTGAGGAAGAACCCCGGGACCAAACGAGACCGAGAAGGCGTAAGAGGATGATAAGTGCCTTAGAGTGTAAATAATGGAGCATATGGACATGAATGTTATCAGGCCCAGTTGCTGTCAGCTGGCCCATGGAAAGTGTCGACGTAAGTTTGCGAAGCGTGAAGGGTACGTTATAAGGTTTCTCAGTATGAGTAGTAAAACCCAGAGATGCCGACTCCCTCCCGGGTTTGATGGAAAGAAAGGAAGGAGAGAGATGGAGCACCTGGCACACACGGCCAAAGCGATGCCCAATTACTGTGGCAACCTCATCAGGATGTACAATGCTAGTGCCAGCAACCATAAGAATGGGAGCAACGTCTGGTGAGTACTGGCCTGTCATACATATTTTTCTCCAGACTGCAAACAAAAAAAAATAGTTGAATTAACATTGGACATGTAAGCTCGCCAACAAGAAAGTTTTGCTACGTGTATAACACGATGGGAAAAATCCCCTCACCAGTTTAAAAGCCCAGAAACCGGTCGGTGATTGTGCTGTAATGGTAGCTGTGCCACGAAGGTATTTCAACAGCACAGCACGGGCAATCAGACCACCACCAGGGTACACACTTCCTTCATTGCCTACCCGAGGTTTAGGGGATGGAAAGCGATGCAGCAGTAAGAACAAAGGTGGTAAAAAGTTGTAGCAACTCGTCTGAGGATGACGTAGGAGGAAAAACATCAAGGAAAGAAGTAATGCAGGAATAAAGTCCACTCAAACTGCCAACGGGAGCGATGGTGTTGGTTGTAAGAATGAAAAGTAAGAGAATGAGAAAAATTATCGTTGTCACGAAGATCAGATACCACAGAACAAAGTTCAGTGGATAGAAAAAGAACATATTGAGATAGCTATACAGAGAATAGGACGGGCACGAGGATCCAAATGAGTAGGGGGTGCCAGTCTTTAAAACATGGAGGGGAAGAGAGGTGAGAAAAGCCTCTGGTTCCCACAAACGTCGCAGTGAGGCCCTCTTAGAAGAAATGATGTGCATTAAAATCGCTTAATAAAGGGAGGGGCGGAGGTTAAGTAGAAATTAGAAAAATTGATGTCAGGGATGGAAAATGGGCAAGAAGGGGGAAGATACAAAGAAGAGACTGTGTACTACTTGCCCAAATGTACTCGGGCCACAGTATAATGAATCGAAATACGAACGGAAAGCCAAGAGTAAGGAATATTAGTGCGCATACGAAGCGCACTCTCGTTATGTCTCACCAGGAAAGGGATCAAGTGACTGCAATATAACAGAGATAAGGCCAAAAGAGGAACATTATTTCGGTTCTTATATACAGATACAAACAGGAAAACTGGGAAAGCAATCCTTGGAGCTTCTTTCCCCAGTTTCCCCCTGTAAGCTCTGATATTACACTATAATGAAGCAATTATCAGAAAAAAATAAGAAAATGAAAACGGAAAGCAGGCGGCGGATATGGGGTAGTGTGGTCAGTAAAATCAATGCGTGGTTGTTGTGGGAAGGTAGGAATGCGTGGATAGTCCTAAAACAGGGACTCTTAACCGGGGGTATCCATACCCACTGAGCGTATGGAACCAAATAATGGGAGTATGGAGCTCGATCTCTGCACAATTTTAAAACAAAGTTTTTTTTTTTTTTTTTGTAGATCAGAAACAACCATCAGCTGTTCTGTTGCTAGCTATCCGTTGTAAAGTAAAAACAAGCTATTGACATATTTTAAAGTCATACTGGTACTTAATATAACTGGTGATAGTGATGATGATTTCCACAGTCTGGGAAAGGAGGTATGGGGACATTGAGCAATCCACTAGGGGTCTGTAATCGACGTTGGTAAGCTAGTGTGGAGGTTTGTGGTGGGTGAGAATAGGAAGGTAAAGGAGGTGGGTCAGTGTCCATCGTAGGTTTTGTCTCCTCAGCAAAAGCCGATATGGAAATAAATGGTATAAAATACCGACACAATGGAAATATAAAGCACAAAGCAGTATAATAGATACCTTTGAGGACAACGTTCACCCAACAGTGGGCTTTTATCAAGTACACTGGGACGGAATCCGTGTGGACTTAAGAGGCGGAAGATGGAAGTAGGGCAAGAGACATTGTCAGCTGCAAAAAGATGGAGGAAACTAGAGGAGAGTAAATAGTATCTGGAGGAATGAATTGGGGATTATGGTACAGGGGGAAGGAGTGGAGTTGTGGAGTGAATGGATTCAACGACTGTCTTAGAAACAGAAGATAAGATAAAAACTCAAAGGCAGGGAAAGTATAACGAAATAAGACAAAGTATGGAAGGAGGTTATGGTCGACGTGGAATTTGGTGCCTTTGGATGGTCTGGAGAAAAGACGTAGCACTCAATCGGGAAATGTGTGAAAGGAGAAAGCATAAGAATAACAAAAAGGCAAATACCGTGACGGAACGATACAAATAACCCGCAAGGTTAAAAAGGGAAGCTCACGAACGAACGTTTCGGCTCCTGAATTGGACCATTGCGTAAAGTCACACTTTGTCAATGTCCGAGTCGGACCGGAAACGTCGTCGTAAGCTTCTCTCTTTTATGTGCGGGTTATTTGTGTAAAGGAGAAACATATAAGGTGGAAGAAATCGAATAAGTCGAATAAGTTAGAACGAAAGAAGGTGAAGAAGTGGGAACGTCAGAAGTGAGGACTGCATAAGGGTTGAAAACGGGGGTGAATGTGGAAGAGACAGCAGGAAACAGTGTCGAGCTGCTCTAGAATAGGAGAGCCATGGTAGTTTTCCTTGTAAGTAGAGTCGAGTCACTGCTATAAGACATGAAAACCCTCTCTGTCTTTGAGACAGGGAGGTCCTTTCATAACATATAGCAGATTTCTCGTTCTCAAGAAAAAAAGGGGCATCAGCGGGAATACGCAGGCTGAAATCCACATTCAAGGCAGGTAAGGGGTCAGGCCGTAGAATAGATTATGATGATCTACTGCGCCGAAGACCGGGCATTCTGCCAGTGAACTACAAAACTTGGCTGGGTGACCAAAGCGACAGCATTGTCTGCATTTTGAAGGAGTAGGGAGAAACTCCCGTACAAGTAAGCGTTGGCCTGCAATATACAAGGTGGAAGCTCCCAGCATCGGAGATTAGTTTAGCAGTGTTGCTAAGATAACGTCTTCGACCCAGGGCAGGGCAGACATGAGTTTTCACTTTGGCGACTGCAATGTTTTGGAGCTCAATTTGTTCCTGAATGTCCAGGCTGCATTTCATAAATTCTTGTTGTACAGTGGTATGTGGGATGCGGAGAGCACCCCAGCTGGAACTGAGAAAGGAATGTCAGTGTATTGTGTCAGGGATGTCGTCAATACAGTGGAGGAGAGAAACATTGTCAGCCTGGTCAGCGTCCTTCAAAGTGACAAATGTACAAGTCGCTCTTAAAAGTATGAAAGGACACATTTTTACTGCCTCACGAGTGCCTTTTTAATGCCATGGTCAGCGAGGTAATCAGCGAGGTGTAGTTAACTGGAGAGAAAATATTTTTGTCTAGGAGTGTTGTTTAAAAACAGTTTAGAGGGGAAGAGGTTTCCAAGAAGCATGTTTCTTAGGGTAGGAGCGAGGAGTGTAAGTACAAGTGTCAGGTTCGTCAAATGTGAGTTGAGGTCTTTTGGACAATGATTTCGAGCCAATTAGTCCTGTAATATGCGAATGATTAGAGAATCGAGGCAGTGTTTTGGAAGAAGCCGGGTACTTGGTCAAGGTAGAGCGAAGGTTAGAGGAATTAAAAGGGTCTGCTGGGGTACCGGTACCAGAGTCAGACAAGGAATTGCTCAAAAGCGGTACCGGGTAGGCGATCGGGTCAGGCTAAGGTGCCGCGGGGGTAGGGGGCCAAGGAAGAGGAAAAACATGAACTGAACTATTCATGAATTAAGGTTATGCTTTTCTTCATTTTTGTGACGACAAAAAAAAAAAGGGGGTAAAGAAGGGCAGCTCCGAGGAGAAACAAGAGAGACCGTACATTCTCCTCCATGTCCAAGAGTACCCTCGGTGTTTGCACGCAGTGCTCATGCTACATGGAAACTACTCACTAACGTAACCTTTATGCCAGTGAACCAACGTTCCACAACGGCACTTCTGGCATCAACTGAGCCAACATGGCCAACAAGAGAGATAGGAAACCTGCCAGAGTCAAACCCCAGAAAAACGCGAGTTTTTAATATTTATCGTTATCTTTTTCTTATTTATATTTATTAAAAAATCTCTACAATTCTATAAGAAAAATAATTTAATTTTTATGACATTCCAATTTTACAAAAAAAAATTCAACAAAATTAGCAAATTAGCTCCTACACGTACTTCCAATTTTCATTTCAAGATATTTTCTATGAAGATACACATAGGAGTCAATTTATATTATAAAATTGGCAAATTAAGATTTATACAACTAAAAGTGAATGATAAGCTTTCTTTTAATCAAGCCTGCCAACGCTGAAAGTTTGAAGCCTATCAGAAAACGCATTCTTCAGTTAGTTTTCTGAATCCATTTCAGTTTTTTTCTTTTAACAATGTTAGAAATATTTTAAATTTGCAACATGTCAGACTAAACTTATGGATCATCATCATCATCATCATAATCATCATCATCATCATCATCATCATCATCATGTTCGTCAGCTGCATCAGAGACAATATTCTGAAGCCGATCACATTACACATTAAGTTATTGAATGAACATAAGTATTATATTTTATTTAGTCAAAGTGACAAATCGAGATG
>NC_069432.1:36617264-36667264 GCF_026875155.1 Cherax quadricarinatus | reverse complement strand
GTGCTTACACGCCCTTTTTATGCCCCCCTTCTCGCATCCAACCTTTACTTTAATCCACATAATTTTTTTGAATTTTTTCACATTCATATTTTTCTTTTCCCCCTTCCATAACTGATCATTTAACATTAAATGGGTACCCCCTTCCTTTTTTTTTTCTCTAACTCTTTTCAATAATCCAGATTTAACCCCTTTTTTTTTCCCCCCCCCTAAACTCCCTACCCCCCTTTAGCTTTGTTTCGCTTAGGGCCAGGGGCATTTTAACTTCTTTTCATTCATAACATCAGCAATCATCTGTTTTTTGTCATCCGCACTACATCCCCGCACATTTAAGCAACCCAGTTTTTTTAAAGGGGTTTTTTCTTCTTTTTTTTTTAGTAATTTTTTTAAAAGGAGAAGGGGTTTCTAGGGCCCCTTGCCCCCGGCCCCTTTTAGTGCCCCATACGACACGCAAGGCTTCGGAGGGGAAAATTCTTTTTCCACTTCCCATGGAATAGAAGAAATAAAAAAAAAAAAAAAGGGGCTATTTTGAAAAAAAAGGGGAAAAACCTAGATGTATGTAAAATTATATAGCAGTGGTTTTTTTTTATGAAGTGTGCCCAAAATTAAGTAGGGGTAGCAAGAATCCCCGTTTTCTTAGCGTGGGTTTTTGAGACAAAAAAAAAGAAACCAGCAATTTTCCCACCATCAAAGCAAAAAGTTAAGGTTTTTGGTTTTTTAACCCGTTATCTGGCCCGGGGCGGTAGAAATTCCCTGGGTGGGTTTCTGTTTTACCAAACCTTTCTACCTATATATATATATTATATATATATAAAATAAAATATTTTATATTTTATATTTATTTTATATATATAAAAATATTAAATAAAATTTTATAAAATATAAAAATATATAAAATATATATAAATATATATAATATTTTAAAAAAATAAAAATATTTATATATATATATAATTATATATATATATAAAATATATATTTATTTAAAATTTATATATATTTTTTAATAAATATATATATATATATAAAATATATAAAAAAATTTTAAAAATATATAAATATTATATAAATATATAAAAAATAAATAAAAAAATATAAATTTTATTATATTATAAATAAAAATATAAATATATATTTATATAAATATAAAATTATATTAAAAAAATATAATATAAATATCTATTTTAAAATATATATATATAAAAATAAATAAAAAATTTTTTATTATATAAAATATAAAAAATAATATTTTTTATAAATTTTATATAATATAAAAATAAATATATAATATATATATATATAAATATAAAAAAAATAAAAAATATTAAATATTATTATAAATATATAAAAAAAAAATAAAAAATTATATATATATAAATATATTTTATATATATATATATATATATATATTAAAAATAAATATTATAATTAAAAATATATATATATAATTTATATATTAAAAATTTTAAAAATATATATAAAAAATAAAAATTTAAAAATTTATTTATATATTATAAAATATTTTAAATATAAATTATATATAAAAAATTAATTATAAAAAAATATTTTATATTTATTTTTAAAAATATTAAAATATATAAATATATTATATATTAAAAAAATATAATAAAAATATTAAAATTTTATATATAATATATATTATATATATATATATAAATTTTATATTTATATAAATATAAAAAAAATTTATTATTTTAATATATATAAATTAAAAATATATAAAAAAATATAAAAATATATATATTTATTATATATATAAATATAAAATATATAATATAAAAAAAAATATTATATATATATATTTATATATATTTAAATAAATATAAATATATAAATTATAAATTATATATATTTTATATATATTATTTAAAAATAAAAAAAATATTTTAAAAAAAATATATATATAAATAAATTATATATATATAATAAATATAGTATATATTAAAAAATAAAAAAAATTAAAATTAAAAAAAAAATATATTAAAAAATTTTTTATATATATATATATAAATATTTAAAATTTAATAAAAAATAAATAAAAAATATAAAAATTTTTTATATATAAAAAATTTTTATAAAAAATAATTATATTTATATATAATATATTTTAATAATTTTAAAAATATATAAAATTTAAAAATTAAAAATATATATAAATATATTAATATTAAAAATATAAAAATTTTTATAAAAAAAAATTTTAAATATATATATATATTATAAAAAAATATAAATAAATTTTTATAAATATAAAAAATATATATTTATATTTAAAAAAAAAAAAAATATATATATATTAAAAAATAAAAATTAAAAATTTACTATATATAAAAAATAAATATATATATAAAATAAAATTTATATTTATATAATATTAAATAAAAAAATATAATTTTTATAAAATATATATATATATATATTTTAAATTTTAGATAAAAAAAATATAAAATATATTTTATATAAAAAATATATATAAATATATATTATAAATTTTTAAAAATAAAAAATATATTTTTTATATAAATATTTAAAAAATATATATATATAAATAAAAAAATTTTATATATTTAAAAATATATATTTTATAAAAAAAAATTAAATAAAAAAAATAAAAATATTATATAAAAATTAAATAAAAATTTTTATATATATTTAAAATAAAATAATATTTATAAAAATATATTTATTAAAATAAATTTAAATATATATAAATAAAAAAAATAAAAAAAAAATATTTTTTATTTTCAATATATATATAAATTTTAAATAAATATATCAAAAATATATAAATATATATATATTTAAAAATAATTTTACTTTTAAATATATAAAAAAAAAAATAATAAAAAAAAAAAAAATAAAATTAAATATAAAAATTAAAAAAAAAATATAAAATTTTTATATATTTAATTTTTAAATATAAATATAATATAATAAAAAATTTTTAAAATAATATATATAAAAATTTTTTATTAAAAATTATAAATATAAAAATATATAAATTTTATAAAAAAAAAAAAATAATTTAGAAAAAATTTAATTATTAATTTATTAAATTTTTTTAAAAAATTTTCCCCATTATAAAAATTTTTTTTTAATTTTTTTTTAAAAAAAAATAAAATTTTTAAAAAATTAAAAATTAAAAATTATTATTAAAAAAATAAAATTTATTAAAATAATTAAATATATTTTAAAAAATTTCCAAAAATTTTTTTATATAAATCAAAAAAATAAATATATTTTTTTTATTTAAATATTTTTAAAAAAATTTTTTTATAAAAATTTTGTTTCCGTTGGGAAAAATTGGTTTTTTTTTGGGGAAAAAATCTTTTAAATTGGCCCAAAATTTTCTCCAAAGGTTTTAAAATGTTTTTTCCCCTTTGTTTCTGAAAAAAACAAAAAATTTTTCCCAAAAAACCTTTTTGTTTTAAAATTTTTTAAACCCCAAATTATTATTAAAATTTAACCCCCTAATTAAATTTTTCCCCCAAATCCAAAATTTTAAAATATATTTAGATAAGTTTCCAATGGGTTTTAATAGGTAAAACCCAAAAAATAAATAAAATCTTTTTTCTTGTTTTAGTGATTTTTGCAAATTTTTTATAAAAATTTTTTGCTGCCTTTGGGGGAAAAAGGTTTTTTTAGGGGAAAACCAAATTTTTCCTTAAAACCGGGCCCACCCCTTTTTCATTCAAAAAAAGTGTAAAAATCGCCCCTGTTTTATCTGGGCAACCAAAGGGGGAAAACAAATCACCAGGGGTATAACAAGAAATGTTGGTTGGCTTGTTAGGTTTAAAGCTTATCTACCACACGAGGGTTATTATGAGTGCACACTACTTGTGCACCACCAGTCAAGGATGATTTACTCCCTAATATACATATGATAGTAACTTCTTAAATATATATATACTGATGTATAAGCCCTTCCGAATGTATATATACTTCTGCACCTAATGTATATACCTCAAATAATAATATAATATCTTTATTTACTACATGTACAAGGTATACAGTCCTAGCTGATATCAATGACATACTACTATATAGAAAGCCGCTTGTTATGCTGAGCATTTGGGGCAAATTAGGTCACTTTTGTCCCAGGATGCGACCCACACCAGTCCACTAATACCCAGGTACCCATTTTACTGATGGGTGAACAGAGACAACTGCTGTAAGGAAATACGCCCAATGTTTCTACCCTCGGTGGGAATCGAACCTGGACACTCGCCGTGTGAAGCGAGAGCTTTAGCCAGCAGGCCACGGGGCACCTATATACACAGGAATATATACAAAGTGTAGCCTTCAGCGTATATATCTAAGATATCAACCATTTTTGTTTTAGGGAATAAAGTTCTCGACGCTAATGCTTGGAGAGTTTCTGAAGTCAAAGTTGTATCGACTGCATCGCACTCACTAACTTAAGATTAAAGGAATATCTTCGTGAATAATGTTGTGCTCAATACCACAAGTCGGCCAGACAAGCCCAGATGCCCCCTTTTTTAAACTGTATCCTATTCAATGAGAAACACATTTACGTGAGTTTACAGTGAATTATGGTTTTCCATTTTTTCACCGAAACTATTCCAGAACCCTAACTTAGCCTTGCTAAAATAACCGTAATATATTTCAGCTTGATCTTATCCAGATGTTCCAAGGTCAGCCTGAATCTATCTAGTTTTATTTAGTAGAGAAATATACAAATTTCGTGATGTTCAGATTGATTTCCGCAGACTTCGTGAAGTGAAGAATTTTCACTCAGGCAACACGATGTGTTACTGAGTAAGATAATGTGACAAGTTTAGTGGAACACACACACACACACACACACACACACACACACACACACACACACACACACACACACACACACACACACACACACACACACACACAATGTTAGGAAATACTTCTTCAGTCAGAGTTGTCAGGAAGTGGAATAGTCTAGCAAGTGATGTAGTGGAGGCAGGAACCACACACAGCTTTAAGACGAGGTATGACAAAGCTCAGGGAGCAGAGAGAAAAAGGACCTGGCAGCGATCAGTGAAAAGGCGGGGCCAGGAGCTGATTCTCCACCCCTGCAACCACAATTAGGTGAGTACACACACGCGCACACACACCTGTGTAGATACAGTGAGAGATACACCTGTGTAGATACAGTGAGATATACACCTGTGTAGATACAGTGATAGATACACCTGTATAGATACGTGAGAAAACACCTGGGGTTTGATACCAGTGAAAAGATACACCTGTTAGATACAATGAAGTACACCTGTATAGATACGGGGAGATACACACTGTGTAGATACAATGCTAGATCCACTACCTATTTGCTATACTATGACATAATGATACTCACCTCGTGGGATATACATTGATGCGATGTTCATCCATGGATACCTATGTGCTATACATGAGACATACACGGGACATCTTTGTATATATAGATACACAGAAATTACACCTATTTATTAACATTGAGGAGATATACAATGGCTCGATGTAACACGTTTAAGACATATATCATCGTTGTAAATACACCGCACGATACCTTCATATACACCTGTCGGTATATATACCGCTTTGATTTAGCCGAAATGCGGCTTTAATAACTATTCGCATACGATTGGTTTAACCTTCCTAAGGGACTAACTAGTAAACAAAACTGCAAGGTTGGTTATAAATGCAATTTATCGACCGGAATGTTAATCCTAAGTGAATATCACTGGTGCTAGCAGCTGAAACTAGAAGCTTAGGTTAAAGTTACTAACACTAGTTGTGTCGGGTGACACTGGAGGCTTGCATGCTAACACCAGGGGTGACACTGGAGGCTTGCATGCTAACACCAGGGGTGACACTGGAGGCTTGCATGCTAACACCAGGGGTGACACTGGAGGCTTGCATGTTAACACCAGGGGTGACACTGGAGGCTTGCATGCTAACACCAGGGGTGACACTGGAGGCTTGCATGTTAACACCAGGTGCTGGCAACATCTGCGGGAGTGCTATTGTTGGTTTATTCGTCACGTAAAATGCAAAGTTCACTTGTAAACATCAGCGAATTGCGACATCCGACAGTGGGAACAGAAGTTTGTATTGGTGGTGCTGAGATCTGAGGAGCACTTGGACCTTTATGATCATTCAGCGCTCCTGGCTATAAAACAATACAACACACACAAGAACAACCAAGATAAAGTTAGCAAATAACAAAAGAAAAACAATAACAAATACAACACATCACAAAGGAATACTATTATACCGGTTAAAATAGTCAACATCAGTTAAAAATCCCATGAAATTGTTAATGTAATAAGAATCTGATAAAAGTTCCTAGAGGTCCCTACAGGCACCCCGGTAATTATAAACACCACGATAAAAGCTAAAAAAAAATAAACTAAATCGTGGGCAAACGTTTAAACGTGTTCCACAGTCAGCTAGACGCCACATACTACACAGAGGGGACCTGTAGCACCCTGCTAACGCATGGCTATGGGCGAAATGTTTGTGCCTGCTCCTCTGTTGGCAGAGAATCGTCTTAAAGTGGAGATTCCTTTTAACGAAGAAGGCCAAATACCCACGCCCTGCTTTAGCCTACATTGTCTACCAGGCCTACCACCTCCCACGGACCGGACATCTATGTGTGTGTGACTAGTGAAGTAGCTGTAAGGCCGGAAAAAGTGTTACAGTGCAAGTTGGTTGCAGCAGTCTTCGCCTCAGCAGTTGATCTTTCACTTCCCGGGACACCAACATAGCCCAGGCTAACAACAACTGGATCATTTGCAGCATAGGATGGACAGAAGCATACTGTGCAATGGCAGAGCACATTGGAAATTTGGGTATACAATAAACCGAGATCCAACTAATCCAGCTATCAGGAGGAGAGCAGCGAGAACTGCGTGGGCCTCCTCAGTGAATATGGACTTACCTGGTAACTGTGCACAACATGGATCATCACCCTTAATCACTGCAAGGCCACAATCACATTCCCTCAATGACCAGTCATTTTGGACTTTTATCTTCTAAGCATGTAGAAAATCGCACTGCTAGAAACTACACAAGGTCATGTCCAGGGCTCGGCACTCGAGATCCCACACATATTACCTACAAAGACATATCTCAAACAGAGAGAGAGAGAGAGAGAGAGAGAGAGAGAGACAACCTTTCTAACTGCAGATACATCGAGGTCACAATCCAGGAGAGAAGCCCACATTCCAACAGAAAACAGCACAAGCTGACATGAGCATAACACTCCTCATTCTCTTCCGGCAAAGACTGAATCATAAACTAGGCTGTCAGGTGTACACCGACATTAAAACAAGTAGCGCTGGTTAGCTCCTCATGACGGAGGTCCAGGGTAAGCTCAGCAGACCTAACACACAGGCTCTCAACAGGGGATGTACGTAATGAACCCATGTAAAGCCGTGTCCCTAGGTGAGGGACAGGATTTAGCACGCACAGCAGGAAAGAGCTTAAATCTGACAGCCACATTCTATGCACAAGGCCATATACAGGTATGTCTGCTGATCCTTTCCCCAGGTATTATAGGAGGGCACCTTAAGAAAGACTATCTCTCACAGAACATCAACTATGAGCTTCGTTATTTGAGTGGGCCACGTCAGGTCCAAAGCCTTCTCAAAAATGTCACCTGCTACTCAAAGAAGTTCCACAATATGAAAGCAGCCAGGAAGATTACATGTAAACTGATAGTAACCGATGGTAGAAACTTAAAATCTTATATGTAAACATAATTCATACATGTAAATTCATTAAATATGCAAATACAATACGAAATATCTAGGATGGACTGCTGTCAAGGAATAATAATGTAAACTTACGCAAGTAAACTGCAACGTAAAACCAAATTTGGAGCATTTTTAAGTGGAAGTATATATGACGAATATCCAGATGTTTAACTCCAGGTTCTTAACTAACTGGTTCTGGATTTGTTTAAGACTTGTAAAATTAAAGCACATTACAGTTGGTTCTCAGTTCTTTGCACATTGATTCCTGTCCATGTTCTGCAAGATGATATTCTTCACGCTTAAGGATGACTATCACAGAAGCTGTCACTGGTGGCTGTTTTTAGATGCTCAACATTCATTACCAGCAGTTACATATACTTTATGTCCTAAAGCCTATTAATGCTTGTTGTCATGTATGGACTTGGCCCCGCAACATTACATCCTCGTCCAGTATACAATCCTCTGAATGTGATGAAGATATTCAAACAATATGGCCGCAATGAAAATAAGTCACCTTCACTTATTTTGGGTTATCCAAAATAAGTTACACATGTTACTATGTATGATAAGTAATTTAAATTCGTGTAACTATACTTATGTATACCTGTACCTAAACAAACCCATGTACTTACTAAATATTTCGGCGACAATCTTGCTGCAAGTAGCAAGTTGATCAGAGATTTTCTCAGTTAGGGAGGGACTTATGTTTACACCTGTTCAGATAATGTCACGTGATCAACATTTCCATTAGAATCAAACCAAATAATAACGAGTGATCGATACTCCCACAGGAAAAAAAAAACTGCAAAATTTAGTAAAATAAAAATTATATCGATAGATAACATTATATTCAGGTGGACACATTCGCATAATTTTGGTTGACTCTCAAGGTTGTTGCTATTAAAAGAAAATCCCGGTAGGTGTTTAATAGCTTATAATTTTCTAATATTTTAATCCCCTCGGCTTCATGTCTGAAATTAATCTTAAAATATTTTTAAATGTTCTTATTAGAGAGATTAATATTCATATCGGGAGGGTAGCCTGGTGATGGTGGCTGTTAGTAACCTATTACTGAGCCGAGATACCTTGTACAAAATTGTTTGATACACTCGTAAAGAATGATGTTCGTCCTTTCAAGGATTTTGATTCTATCCCTTCAAGAAGTGACTACAAGGCTGAACATTTCTGTTTATATGACAAACAGCCACAAGACCTTCTAACCAAACAAAAGCTTGACTGCCACTACATTCCTCACTGTTTACGTTGCAAATTGCTCCATAAATGTGCTTATCACAGTTCCTGCTATCTAGATAGGTTATACATCTACCTGGGCTTCTAACTGCATCCTAATGGTTCCAATCATGACCATAATTTTTAAAGGGGTGGACGGGTAAGCCAGTGCAAGGCCTCGGTCAGATGACTAAAAGCTCCAGCTGCGGGTCGTCATATGACAAAGACTCGCGTCAGGAAGCACTTGTCTTGTTTCCTGACAAACCTTACCTTCTAACTGCATTCCTAAGCTATTTAAATTGCCCGTGTTGTGAGGAGTGTCTTGTCTTCAAAGACACACACTCTCGACTTGTACTACAAATTCAGCTTACATCATCAACTCTTTTAGATCGTAAAAGGTGTTAAACACAGTCATGTTTCGCTCGCCAAGGGATTTATTAATATATAGAATATACGGAGATGAAGAGCGTGAAGATCAGGTCCTGCATGTGGGGGGAGGGGGGTGCATGATGGTGCACCCTGCATGTGGGAGGAGGGGGTGCATGATGGTGCACCCTGCATGTGGGGGAGGGGGGTGCATGATGGTGCACCCTGCATGTGGGAGGGAGGGGGGTGCATGATGGTGCACCCTGCATGTGGGGGGAGGGGGTGCATGATGGTGCACCCTGCATGTGGGAGGAGGGGGGTGCATGATGGTGCACCCTGCATGTGGGGGGAGGGGGTGCATGATGGTGCACCCTGCATGTGGGAGGAGGGGGTGCATGATGGTGCACCCTGCATGTGGGGGGGAGGGGGTGCATGATGGTTGCACCCTGCATGTGGGAGGAGGGGGTGCATGATGGTGCACCCTGCATGTGGGGGGGAGGGGGTGCATGATGGTGCACCCTGCATGTGGGAGGAGGGGGTGCATGATGGTGCACCCTGCATGTGGGAGGAGGGGGGTGCATGATGGTGCACCCTGCATGTGAGGGAGGGGGTGCATGATGTGCACCCTGCATGTGGGGGGGAGGGGGGTGCATGGTGCACCCTGCATGTGGGGGGAGGGGGGTGCATGATGGTGCACCCTGCATGTGGGGAGGGAGGGGGGTGCATGATGGTGCACCCTGCATGTGGGGGGAGGGGGGTGCATGATGGTGCACCCTGCATGTGGGGAGGAGGGGGGTGCATGATGGTGCACCCTGCATGTGGGGGGAGGGGGGTGCATGATGGTGCACCCTGCATGTGGGGGGGGGGGGTGCATGATGGTGCACCCTGCATGTGGGGGGAGGGGGGTGCATGATGGTGCACCCTGCATGTGGGGGGAGGGGGGTGCATGATGGTGCACCCTGCATGTGGGGGAAGGGGGGTGCATGATGGTGCACCCTGCATGTGGGAGGAGGGGGGTGCATGATGGTGCACCCTGCATGTGGGGGGGGGGGGTGCATGATGGTGCACCCTGCATGTGGGGGGAGGGGGGTGCATGATGGTGCACCCTGCATGTGGGGGAAGGGGGGTGCATGATGGTGCACCCTGCATGTGGGGGGAGGGGGGTGCATGATGGTGCACCCTGCATGTGGGGGAGGGGGGTGCATGATAGTGCACCCTGCATGTGTGGGGAGGGGGGGTGCATGATGGTGCACCCTGCATGTGGGGGGGAGGGGGTGCATGATGGTGCACCCTGCATGTGGGGGGAGGGGGGTGCATGATGGTGCACCCTGCATGTGGGGGAGGGGGTGCATGATGGTGCACCCTGCATGTGGGGGGAGGGGGTGCATGATGGTGCACCCTGCATGTGGGGGGAGGGGGGGTGCATGATGGTGCACCCTGCATGTGGGGGGAGGGGGTGCATGATGGTGCACCCTACATGTGGGGGAGGGGGTGCATGATGGTGCACCCTGCATGTGAGGGAGGGGGGTGCATGATGTGCACCCTGCATGTGGGGGGAGGGGGGTGCATGGTGCACCCTGCATGTGGGGGGAGGGGGGTGCATGATGGTGCATCCTGCATGTGGGTGAGAGGGATACGTGATGCTGTACCCTGCATGTGGGTGAGAGGGATACGTGATGCTGTATCCTACATGTTGGTGAGAGGGATACGTGAAGGTGTATCCTACATGTGGGTGAGAGGGATACGTAATGCTGTATCCTACACGTGGGTGAGAGGGATACGTGATGCTGTATCTTACATGTGGATGAGAGGGATACGTGATGCTGTATCCTGCATGTGGGTGAGAGGGATACGTGATGCTGTATCCTGCATGTGGGTGAGAGGGATACGTGATGCTGTATCCTGCATGTGGGTGAGAGGGATACGTGATTCTTTATCCTACATGTGGGTGAGAGGGATACGTGATGCTGTATCCTACATGTGGGTGAGAGGGATACGTAATGCTGTATCCTACACGTGGGTGAGAGGGATACGTGATGGTGTATCCTACATGTGGGTGAGAGCGATACGTGATGGTGTATCCTGCATGTGGGTGAGAGGGATACGTGATTCTTTATCCTACATGTGGGTGAGAGGGATACGTGATGGTGTATCCTACATGTGGGTGAGAGGGATACGTAATGCTGTATCCTACACGTGGGTGAGAGGGATACGTGATGGTGTATCCGGGTTGGACAAGACGAACAGATACAAAACAGTGGATGTTGTGCAGCTCAGTTTCCCTTACGACTAATTTGGTATCTTTGAAATTCATGAGATGCTTGTGGGAGTTGTTTTTCCCAGTGCATAGTGCAGGCATTGTTTAGAATTTTAGATCGTCTCTTTGACATGCGCACTGGTGTTTCCTCGTCCATTTTCCCAAGCTGACGGAAGTCTTCCCACACACACACATGCAGTTTAGCATTCACAAGGATGGACGCCAGAACTGCTAACTGAATATGATAACTGGTCTCACCATGTTCGGATGAAAAAAGTCGTAAATATTATACTTTGAAAAATGGGATACTTCCTTCTTTTCTCATTCACAAGTTATACAGATTTATCAGGAGGGCGTTCCGGGGGTCAACGCCCCCAAGACTCAGCTCTTGAAAAGAGTAAGTATTTTTTAGATGCATCCCTTTATGGTGGAATCGTATAGCAGGACATTTCTGCGTATTGTGTGCTACAGGGCATAACGTACAAGATTTTTAGCCAGCTATTATGAACACAGGTAATAATGGCCTGTTGACCTGGTCGTAATGGGTTGGAGCGAAATAAACACAGCAGTAGTATTTAACTCATATTTTCCTTCACCAAATATTTATATACAGATAGATACACTTAGTATAGGAGTTGGATTTAAGTGTACCATACATCGTGCTTCAACCAGATAGAGGCAAGTCTGGCAAATGCTAACCACGAGTGATGCCACGTCGTCTCAGCACTTGGCGGGCTCGTCTGTGATTGGTCAATGAACCAAGGTACTGATTTAACGATGAGGCCCCTAAAGATCGTTAAACCCTTAGCACCCGGTTCGCTGGTTGGGAGGCAGCCTATATGGGAGTGTGTACATACGCCGAATAAAGTGTAACGTAACGTACTCTTTGCATGCGACACCAGGTACATAAAGGATTATTAAATTTACATACAATGGCCCTTTCAAGGTCACCCACTACGGTTAGGTTAGGTTTGTCAGGAAACAGGACAGGTGTTTCCTGATGAGGGTCTTAGTTATATGATGACCTGCAGCTGGAGCTTTTGGTCATCTGACCGAGGCCTTCCACTGAGTTTCCCGTCCACCTCTTTAAAAATTATGGTTATGATTATAGCCAATCATACTCACTACAGGGAGAGTCTCGGGAAAGAAGGAAAGGGGAGAGGGGGGAAGGAGAAGGGAATGAGTGGAAGGGGAGAAAGTTTGGAAAGTGTTATAGCTACGGATATATGATAACTGAACCGAGGTAATCATAAGCGACCTAAATACTCCCCTTATTTGTAGTAATTAATATCATTGGTTAAGCTCTTGTTCTGCAGAAAGCAAGCATTGTGTACGGCTGTGTCAGTGCTTCAGTGCTGTGTACGCCTGTGTCAGTGCTGTGTACGGCTGTGTCAGTGCTGTGTACGGCTGTGTCAGTGCTTCACTGCTGTGTACGCCTGTGTCAGTGCTGTGTACGGCTGTGTCAGTGCTTCAGTGCTGTGTACGCCTGTGTCAGTGCTGTGTACGGCTGTGTCAGTGCTTCAGTGCTGTGTACGCATGTGTCAGTGCTGTGTACGGCTGTGTCAGTGCTGTGTACGGCTGTGTCAGTGCTGTGTACGGCTGTGTCAGTGCTGTGTACGGCTGTGTCAGTGCTGTGTACGGCTGTGTCAGTGATGTGTACGGCTGTGTCAGTGCTCATTACTTACAATAATGAAAATCGTATTAAATTCACTTAGTTTTATATTAGCAAATAACCATTACATGTTGATTTACAATATGTGTTGATTTACAACAGGTGTTGTAACGTGTTGATTTTCAACATATGTTGTAACATGTATTGATTTTCAGCGTGTGTTGTAACGTGTTGATTTTCAACATTTGTTGTTTTACACGTGTTGTAACGCGTCGATTTACATGTGTTGCAACGCGTCGATTTACAACATGTGATTTTCAACAAGTGGTGTGTGTTGTGCTGCTGGTGTGCGACAGGCTGTTGGTGATTTTGCTGTCTGTGGTGTGGCAGGCTGTTGATGGTTTTGTGTGTTGCATGGCAGGCTGATGGTAGTTGTGTTGTGTTCCTGGTGTGTTGCAGGGCGATGGTGGTTGTGCTGTGTTGGTGTGTGGCAGGATGATGATGGCTGTGTTGTTTTGCTGATGTGGTTGTGTTGTGCTGCGTTGCTGGTTTCGCAGGCAGCTGGTAGTTGTGTTTTGTGTGGTGTGGCAGGCTGCTGGTGATTGTGTTGTGATGCTTTCCCGTGGCAGTGGTGTCGTGTTGTTAATGTGACCTCGTGGGCGATGGTGGTGTGTCAGGCTGCTGATAGTGTTGTGTGGTTGGTGTTGCATCCTCCTTGTGATTGCGTTGTGTTGTGTTGTGTGGCAGACTGGTGGTCAGCCATCTCCCCCTCAGTGTAACTGTTCCTTGTACACGAGACACAGCAAGTTCAAGAGAGCGAAACACACATCTAACTAGTACCAGACAAGGATATCAGATATTAATTTCGACACCAATGAACACTGTAGTACTTACTAAAACATTTAGTGTCTTCTACTACTACCTCTTCCATTAATAAATTTTCGAGTCATGATTCACTGAACTCTAAAATGCTGAATATATCTTTTGCTCATAATGAATATCTCAGGATAGATTAGGTGAGAATAATAGTGTGCAAGGGTAACACAGACACAATCTAAGCCAGTGGTTCCCAAACTTTTTCAGCTTGTTACCCAATTTAACATGCCACATAAAGCATGTTACCCCTTTCACAAAATGTTGTTATTATTGATATATATGGCTAAACGTGAACGTATACAGCCTCGCATACTCTGCTAATCCTAGCAAAAACATTGAAAACGTAAGAACCACACATACATTATATATAAAATTAATAATAGCTACAAAATTCACAGTAACAGTGGGTAAATACTAACTATATACTGCACAGGGCAGTACACATACATACCAGCTTATGTCTACCTCGGCTGATGCTCATAGATAAACTGACAGTGTGAAATAGAGGCAGCCTCAGGAAGTGAGTGACGCGTACTGGACAGGTCGATCTGGGCTACTGAGTGACTTTTGTCCTGAAGCATACTTGTCAAAATACTTTGGGTTTCCACACACTTAGCTATATATTTCCCCTTTTCTATACTGTATATTAGTTTTTGATGTTTATTGTTATTTGGTTTAACTTTATTACTTACTTATAATAGGTTTACTTTACAACTTTATATACTAAGACAAAGTTAACAATAATCCTCATACCGGGTACCGCATTGTTTTCTTGATTTTCAGAATTCATAACTTTTTTTCTGTCACCCCTCCATTACCCCCCAAAAATGGTTAAATTACCCCCAGGGGGTAATTTACCCCCAGTTTGGGAACCACTGATCTAAGCGAAGGTCTAAACAGTACTGGTGGACCTTACGTTATACTCACTTCCATCACTAAACTCAAGTCAGGGATCATTACTTCGTGGTTGTTATTGTTTTGTTTCTCGTGTAGTCTCTTGTTAATTACATACATATTTGGTTACGTTTCAAAAATCGTTATGGAAAAAAAAGAGCTAAATTTCAAGTTAAATTTATATATAAAAAATGCTAAAATAGCGCCACCACACAATTTGAAAAAAAAAAAGATGCTAAGGATCAGCAAAAAGCTTTGAATCTAGCACATAAAACACTAAGTTGGATGATCATTTATTGTCTACACCACACCACGTATGACAAGGGTCTCTCTGTTCTTCCTAATTATGTCTCCAGCTGTCCTACACCTGTTAAGCAGGTCGTCTCTCCAATGATTCCTAACATCATTTCCAAAGCAGTGAGGCAGAAAATAGTGTTATTCCCATTACCAGTCATGATGTTTCCTAGTCTGCTAGCTATATCTACCCCAGCTCCAGGAAAACATGCCCTCCTCCAGCCCTTCCTATTTCTGTTACATAAAGCCCTGTCCATAAATCTTCTGCGAATCACCCACAACAAGAACGTTCTTACATTCACTAGCGATTTTCAATGCACCTTTCTCGATTGCCAAATCACATACCTTCAAGACTACAGTGAAGGAATTGGCAGTCTCGACAACAGGTTCTTCGACCTTCTTTACTTTTATGCAAACCAATTTGTATTTGTTATGGCTTATCTTCTCCCTTCCTCAGAAGATGAATCCTCTTGTTCTAAGAAGCTGTATCTCTTTCCTGACTTCCTCGAACCCCGCCATCAACTAAGATTACCTTCTTCAAAACTCAGAGAAGACATCTTAAAATAATCGAAATAGTGGAGAGATTTGGATGTGCTTTTAGTACGCTATGGATTAGCCTTCTCTAAGTCCTTTTCACCCTTATGACTTTTGCCATAACCTTCAAAATTTATGAATTTTCGAGAATCCAGTCAATATTTGTACTTACGAACGACTAGGGAGCACCGTCTTCTCAAGTCCAGAACTTGCACTGCTTCACGGCTTGCTTCCTCACCGCCCCCAAGGAGCCATCAGCCTCTCTGGGGAAGACAAAGACACACCATTAGCTGGAGGCACTATAATTTACTTCACGCTCCACAATAGGCCTCTAGAAATTATAAAAAAAAGCGAGCCTCTTTTTGGGATATATGAATAACAAAGGGATAACTCCTCAGTATCACTAGCAGAGAGAATCCACTAAGCAAACCTTTACTTTACACAAGTCAGTTCTTTACTGACATGAGTTAACTTACTACTGAAATGAGTCGGCTCACTACCTGTCCTGAATTAAACCTAGAATGAGAGGAGCCTATACTGAGAGGAACCTATGAGAGGAACCTACACTGAGAAAAACATACAAGTGTAGAGAAATATCTACACCGAGAGAAGCCTACACTGAGAGAAGTCTACACTGAGAGAAGTCTACACTGAGAGAAGTCTACACTGAGAGAAGTCTACACTGAGTGAAGTCTATACTAAGTCTATACTGAGAGAAGTCTACACTGAGAGAAGCCTACACTGAGAGAAGTCTACACTGAGAGAAGCCTACACTGAGAGAAGTCTATACTAAGTCTATACTGAGAGAAGTCTACACTGAGAGAAGTCTACACTGAGATAAGCCTACACTGAGATAAGTCTACACTGAGATAAGTCTACACTAAGTCTATACTAAGTCTATACTGAGAGAAGTCTATACTGAGAGAAGTCTACACTGAGAGAAGTCTACACTGAGAGAAGTCTACACTAAGTCTATACTAAGTCTATACTGAGAGAAGTCTATACTGAGATAAGTCTACACTGAGATAAGTCTACACTGAGAGAAGTCTACACTGAGAGAAGTCTACACTGAAAGAAACCTACAGAGTCTACAGTGAGAAGAGCCTACACGGAGAGAATGTTACACTAAGAGGAGCCTACAACGACAGGAATCTACACCGAAAATGACTTACACTGAGAGGAAATTACACTAAGAAACACACTGAGAGGAACCTACACTGAGAGGAACCTACACTGAGAGGAACCTACACTGAGAGGAACCTACACTGAGAGGAACCTACACTGAGAGGAACCTACACTGAGAGGAAGATGGTGCATTACAAGTGTCTATAGACACTGCCACTATGCACCTTGCCTTGCCAGCTGACTAATGACTTACCCTGTCAGCCAGACCTACCACTGTCAGCCAGACTCCCCCCTGGTAGCCACTCACCCCTGTCAGCCAGACTCACGAGTGTCAGCCAGACCTACTACTGTCAGCCACTCACTAGTGTCACCAGACCTACCACTGTCAGCCAGACCTACTACTGTGAGGCAGACTCCCCACTGTCAGCGAGACCCACCACTGTCAGCCAGACCCACCACTGTCATCCCATCATCTAAATCATGTCATCCCATCATCTAAATCATGTCATCCCATCATCTAAATCATGTCATCCTGTCATCTAAATCATGTCATCCCATCATCTAAATCATGTCACCCCATCATTTAAATCATGTCATCCCATCATTTAAATCATGTCATCCTATCATCTAAATCATGTCATCCTATCATCTAAATCATGTCATCCCATCTAAATCATGTCATCCCATCATCTAAATCATGTCATCCCATCATCTAAATCATGTCATCCCATCATCTAAATCATGTCATCCCATCATCTAAATTATGTCATCCCATCATCTAAATCATGTCATCCCATCATCTAAATCATGTCATCCCATCATCTAAATCATGTCATCCCATCATCTAAATCATGTCATCCCATCATCTAAATCATGTCATCCCATCATCTAAATCATGTCATCCCATCATCTAAATCATGTCATCGTGTTCTCCAGATAATATAACATGAATAAACATGTGATGATCTGTTTCAACCTGCGCTTGGCGGTTCTCCTCTGGTAATGTTAAGTGTTGCCTGTATGAATTTTTGCATTTATTTTTGCGCTGTTATAACTAGTTAGCGTTTTCTTGTAGATGGCTATTTAACCTTATCAAGAGTATGGTAAGGGTGCAGCAGCAAAGGTACCATCAGCCACTGCTGAGATAACCAGGGCCTTGTTGCAGTTAGTCTGCCATACAATTGTAAGTCACTCCCTTACCCCGGTAAATGACTCCCACACGTTAGTAACTCACTGTAACACCCCTACAACTCTGCAACACCCCTGCAACTCACTGCAATACCCCTGCAACACCCCTACAGATCTCTGCAATACCCCTGTGGCTCAATGCATCATCCCTACAACTCACTGCAATACCCCTGCAACAAACTGCAATACCCCTGCAAGTGCAACACCCCTGCAACTGTAATACCCCTGCAGCTCATTGCATCACCCCTACAACTCACTGCAACACCCATAAAATTCATTGCATCACCCCTACAACTCACTCCAGCACCCCTACAACTCACCTCAGCACCCCTACAACTCACTCCAGCACCCCTACAACTCACCTCAGCACCCCTACAACTCACTCCAGCACCCCTACAACTCACTCAGCACCCCTACAACTCACCCCAACAACCCTACATTTACGGGGCTCAGGATTCCTTGAAGGACACACCAGATATTGACCGTTTTTTAATATATCCTAATTTTTAAAGGGGTGGACCGTCAAGCCAGTGGAAGGTCTTTGTCAGACGATAAGCAAAAGCTCCAGTGACTGGCCATCACATGACAGACCCGCGTCAGGGAACACTTGTCCTGTTTCCTGACGAATCTTGCCTAACCATTGACAGTTTCCCCTGCCTGCTGTCGAGGCTTTACCAGGTGATACTTGCTGAGGTACTCAACCACCTCGCCCTCAACCTGTCCACCAGAAATTGCAATATTATTTGATGCGCTCTCTGTACCTTCGCCTGCCATCTCAAGATTCATTTTTTTCCTTTTTCGTTAATTACGTTTCCAATCATATTCCTTTTTTTTACTTAAAACATTTTCTATTATATTTTTTATACCCGAATCTTGCTACGAAGCATTTATTGAAGACTTATCACCAAAATTATTTACAGTTGAGTGTATATCAGTGTTTGTGTGGCTATTCTGATGAGATGATCACTGACACAAGTACAGTCTGTGACTGTGTGAAGTACTTCAGAGGGGAAAATATTCCTCTACCACAATCTCACAACACCCAACCCACCACACCCCACTCTCACAACCCACCCACCCACCCCACTCTCACAACCCAGAAACCACCACTCTCCTTAATCTATACTTCCACCCAGTAAGGGTGGAAGTATAGATTAAGGTCAAAAGGGATATTAAATTTGGCCAGTAAGGCCAAATTTAATATCCCTTTTGACCTTATCAACAGCTTTGATCAGCTAGGTTGTTGCAGCTGACCACCAGAGTTCTAATTACCTCTAGTACTGTTCAGTCATGGTGTTCCACTAACAGTGTTTTAGATATTGTTCAGTCATGGTGTTCCACTAACAGTGTTCTAGATATTGTTCAGTCATGGTGTTCCACTAACAGTGTTCTAGATATTGTTCAGTCATGGTGTTCACTAACAGTGTTCTAGATATTGTTCAGTCATGGTGTTCACTAACAGTGTTCTAGATATTGTTCAGTCATGGTGTTCCACTAACAGTGTTCTAGATATTGTTCAGTCATGGTGTTCCACTAACAGTGTTCTAGATATTGTTCAGTCATGGTGTTCCATTAACAGTGTTCTAGATATTGTTCAGTCATGGTGTTCCACTAACAGTGTTCTAGATATTGTTCAGTCATGGTGTTCCACTAACAGTGTTCTAGATATTGTTCAGTCATGGTGTTCCACTAACAGTGTTCTAGATATTGTTCAGTCATGGTGTTCCACTAACAGTGTTCTAGATATTGTTCAGTCATGGTGTTCCACTAACAGTGTTCTAGATATTGTTCAGTCATGGTGTTCCACTAACAGTGTAATACGTGTAGTAATACGTAAAATAAGACGTGTGTGTAAGAACAGTTTAATGGGGAAATTTTACACCATAAATGTCTTCAGTGTTACAGAATTAACCACAAGCAGTTTGTATAGTGACAGAGGCGAGGTAAAGAGCAGTGACCCGGTGTAGGTGGTGCAGTGACCCGGTGCAGGTGGTGCAGTGACCCGGTGCAGGTGGTGCAGTGACCCGGTGCAGGTGGTGCAGTGACCCGGTGTAGGTGGTGCAGTGACCCGGTGTAGGTGGTGCAGTGACCCGGTGCAGATGGTGCAGTGATCCGGTGTAGGTGGTGCAGTGACCCGGTGTAGGTGGTGCAGTGACCCGGTGCAGGTGGTGCAGTGACCCGGTGCAGGTGGTGCAGTGACCCGGTGCTGTTGCAGTGATCCGGTGTAGGTGGTGCAGTGCCCCAGTGCAGGTGCAGTGACCCGGTGCAGGTGGTACAGTGACCCGGTGCAGGTGGTACAGTGACCCGGTGTAGGTGATGCAGTGACCCGGTGCAGGTGGTGCAGTGACCCGGTGTAGGTGGTGCAGTGACCCGGCGCTGGTGGTGCAGTAACCCGGTGCAAGTGTAGTGACCCGGTGCAGGTGGTGCAGTGACCCGGTGCAGGTGGTGCAGTGACCCGGTGCAGGTGGTGCAGTAACCCGGTGCAGGTGGTGCAGTAACCCGGTACAGGTGGTGCAGTGACCCGGTGCAGGTGCAGTGACCCTGTGCAGGTGCAGTAACCCGGTGCAGGTGGTACAGTAACCTGGTGCAGGTGGTGCAGCGACCCGGTGTAGGTGGTTCAGTGACCCGGTGCAGGTGGTGCAGTAACCTGGTGCAGGTGGTGCAGTGACCCGGTGCTGGTGGTGCAGTGACCCGCTGCAGGTGGTGCAGTGACCCGCTGCAGGTGGTGCAGTGACCCGGTGCTGGTGGTGCAGTAACCTGGTGCAGGTGGTACAGTGACCCGATGTAGGTGGTGCAGTGACACGGTGCAGGTGGTGCAGTAACCTGGTGCAGGTGGTGCAGTGACCCGGTGTAAATAGTGCAGTGACACGGTGCAGGTGGTGCAGTGACCCGGTGCTGGTGGTGCAGTGACCCGGTGTAGGTGGTGCAGTGACCCGGTGCAGGTGGTACAGTGACCAGCACTGTTGTGAGGCAGGTGGTACAGTGACCAGCACAGTTGTGAGGCAGGTGGTACAGTGACCAGCACAGTTGTGCGGCAGGTGGTACAGTGACCAGCACAGTTTTGTGCGGCATGTGGCACAGTGACCAGCACAGTTGTGCGGCAGGTGGTATAGTGACCAGCACAGTTGTGAGGCAGGTGGTACAGTGACCAGCACAGCTGTGCGGCAGGTGGTACAGTGACCAGCACAGTTGTGCGGCATGGTGGTACAGTGACCAGCACAGTTGTGCGGCATGTGGTACAGTGACCAGCACAGTTGTGCGGCAGGTGGTATAGTGACCAGCACAGTTGTGAGGCAGGTGGTACAGTGACCAGCACAGTTGTGCGACAGGTGGTACAGTGACCAGCACAGTTGTGCGACAGGTGGTACAGTGACCAGCACAGTTGTGCGACAGGTGGTACAGTGACCAGCACAGTTGTGCGACAGGTGGTACAGTGACCAGCACAGTTGTGCGACAGGTGGTACAGTGACCAGCACAGTTGTGCGACAGGTGGTACAGTGACCAGCACAGCTGTGATTGGTTATTGGTTATAAGTTATCAATGAGCAACAGTCCCAGTAGGTTGTGAGGGAAGAGTGAGTGCACTCACACTGAGTAAATATATGAGGCGAGAGTGAATGAGTGTGCTCACGTGGAGTAAATACCCACACACTTCCAGTCAATTCTGAGAGTGCCCAGGGAGCCCAAATTTGATAGAAATGGGCCAAAAAGTGTTTGAGAGGCACTTAGGAAAATGACCAAGAAACCCTTCCTCAACCCCCGTCCAATAAACCTCACCATTTCCAACTATTCAACCTCCCCAACTACCATGCGACCCGTGGCCTGGTAGGCAAAGTTGTCGCTTCACAAGCGGAGGGTCCGGGTTCGACTCCTGGCCAAGGTAGAAACATTGGGTGTGTTTTTTTACACCTGTCGTTCCTGTTCACCGATCAGTAAAATGTGTACCTGGGTGTTAGGAGACTGGTGTGGGTTGCATTCTGGGACAAAATTGACCTAATTTGCCCGAAATGCTTCTGCATAACAAGGGGCTTTCTGTATAGTAGCATGTCACTGATGTCAGCTAGGACTGTATACCTTGTACATGTACGTGTTGAAATCAAGATATTATTCCAACAACCTTCATTATCATCCATACCACAACCATCCCCACCCTCTACCAACACCACTCTCACCATCACAGCCTTCACGCACCACTACCACCATCCCCACCATCCACTCAAGCGACCCCTCACCACACACTCTTATATCCCACCCCACAGTGTTATTTACACTACTAGCAACATAATGCACACAGTGTTACACTGCCCAGAATTGCAATCCTTCCCGGTGTGTTACATAACACACACAATGCACAGTGTTACCTACACTACCCACCACACAGTATCACCCACATAACTTACCAACAGTGTAACACCACCCATATGATTCACCTCTGTATTAGTACCATTAGATACAAGACTTCTCAATGATAATTTGACAAGGATGACGGACTTATGGACACGGCAGGACCAGCCATCGAAGACACACGTTTTGCTTTATTAAATCATGCCATGAAAAAGTTCTACACATGGCGAAACGTGATTCGATAAGCTCTACACACAGAACAAAACATGCAAATCAATGGTTGAAAGAAATATAAGAGCATTATAAACAATAGTACTGATTATAATTTAAATATAAATCCAGGATTATATAAACTAGATTCATTCATACTATTTAACATCTATGATGATTATAAGTTGTGTTGACAAACAAATTAACCTTTACCTGTCATGTCATTCAACCTGACAAAAAGTTGAGAACAACAGAGATGTACTGTAGTACACCTACTGCTCATTGTACACCTATACTCATTGTGTGAAGTAACAAACACTCCAGTGACTGTTCATGTAAGGTAACCCGTGTTATAAATATATAATGAAACGAAAGCCTGTAATTGTTTTACATGATGGTAGGATTGCTGGTGTCCATTTTTCTTTCTCATAAACATGCAAGATTTCAGGTACGTCTTGCTACTTCTACTTACACTTAGGTCACACTACACATACATGTACAAGCATATATATATATATACACATCTCTCTGGGTTTTCTTCTATTTTCTTTCTAGTTCTTGTTCTTGTTTATTTCCTCTTACCTCCATGGGGAAGTGGAACAGAATTCTTCCTCCGTAAGCTATGCGTCTTGTAAGAGGCGACTAAAATGCCGGGAGCAAGGGGTTAGTAACCCCTTCTCCTGTATAAATTACTAAATTTAAAAAGAGAAACTTTTGTTTTTCTTTTTGGGCCACCCCGCCTCGGTGGGATACGGCCGGTTTGTTGAAAGAATATATATATATATATATATATATATATATATATATATATATATATATATATATATATATATATATATATTATATATATATATATAAATTTTTAAACATTATCTCTCAGTCCACAGCAGGATTCGAACCTGCACATTTTGCATCAGGGTGCGCAACCAGGAGGATTCGATCCCACGTATTCAGGTCTCCATGAGTTTAACTAGTTCCTAAGCTGGCGCCTTAAACCACTCAGTGACAGATTTCCAATAACGTTAGGTAGTCTGTTTGACTGCTACTCATGTTTCTTCTAACGCGGGACACACCAGTGAGTCTCAGGCAGGAGCTCAGGCTTTTTCATTTTCCTTCTGCATGTTCTGGCCTCACAACCGTTATAGTACTCGATGCATCTCGCAGAAACATGCGAAAGTATATTCAAAGAAATATCGCAGCCAATAGGATTCGAACCCACGTCAGCAGCTTTAATGTTTGCTAGAAAATATTCTCGTTAAAATATTACAACATCCACTGCTCTCTTTTATTTCGTTATTGGTGATTAATTATATCTAATTATGGGTTAATATACATTAACTTACCCTAGCCAAGAACAACTAATACCGTAGGCAGTGCTGAAGTCTTCTTGTGACTGGAAAAACACTGCTTAAAACCTAATTTAATTTTCCTGATATGTGAACGTATATTCTGCGTTTCTTGAAATCTGCCATTGTCTTTCCAGTCTCTTTTTACACTCTTCTGAAAATTCTTCGACTACCTCAAGTCCTTCTCTTTACATAGTTATAGTTTGTAGTGGGAGGCGAGAACAACAAAACAAAGCTCTTTCATGCACCTCGGGAACTATCACATGCAGACATACTGACGAGAATTGTGTGTGCATGATAACGAGAATTGGAGAAACGTTATGGTGATACCGACAACATGTGGAAAAAGACACTCATGTACAGTTCACAACATTTATTAAAGGAAAGTTTTAGCCACAATTGGCTTCTTCAGTCCTAATGTTGAGGTAACTAAGAAAACGAGTATATATAGTGGCAGGAGCCAGGTGGAGTGTCACGTTCGGGGGGGAAGGGGCGGCGGCGGAACTAATGTAGTGAGACGGGTTGGGTTAGAGAAGGACCTGTCAACATCATGTTACAGTAGTCTTCAGAATGGGTAATATCCTGTTGATTAGCAATTTTGAGATACTGTAACTACCGGACAATTAGGGCAGCTTCTATGCAATTTCGCCGTCTTATAAATGTCCTAAACTGTATGTCTTTTTCCACATAACGAGAATTGCTTCATCCTAAATATGGGTTTTTGGGTTTACTCAAGGAATATATTGTCCTGCTAACTATGTAGAAAGAACAATGCGAGACCAGCGTACAAAACTTATACTTAAGTACAAATCATGTACCAAGGTACCAAAATACTGGGGTACAAAAGTGATACCAGGGTACAACACAGTTATAATAAACTTTTGTTAACCCCATTACATTGTAGATACCACGCGCAGTGCCCAGTGAGACTCGTGGAACTCCGTGTTCACCAAGAACAACAAACTTGTGTGCTCTACGTATGCTGTGGAGGGAGAGCCTAGACACCGGGGTCATCCCACAGTCACTAAAAAATAACGGATATAGCCCCACTCCACAAACGTGGCAGTAAAGCAACAACAAAGAATTATAGACCGACAGCTCTAACGTCCCACATCACAAAAATCTTTGAAGGGGTTCTAAGAAACAAGATCGCCAATCACTACAGTGAAAGGTTCAGTTTCACAAGGTACAGTACTCGCCCCCATCATTTTTCATCGTCATATCCAACACAGACAGGTAAATAAACGATAGCATTTTGTCTTCCTTGCAGACGATACTAGAATTTGCACGAGTGTGTGTCGTCAACTGAGGACACTGTTACTCTTCAAGTGGATATAAACCAAATCTTTCAAAGGTCCGTAAAAAACAACATGATGCAAAGTGATCGAAAATTCCAGCTAGTGTGTTAAGAAAAATTTGAGTATAAAACAAATTCTAACCACACAAAGCGAAAAACTAATGTGAAAAACAGTGATTATGTCAGAGGATATCATTTTCAAGGACCACAACAGCGTCATTATTGCAACTGTGAGGAAAATGATAGGATGGATAATGAGAACCTTCAAAATACGGGATACCAACCCAGTGATGATTTTCTTTGAACCACTTGTTCTATCTAGGCTGGAATACTGCTGTACACTAACAGGAATACTGCTGTACACTAACATGAATACTGCTGTACACTAACAGGAATACTGCTGTACACTAACGGCCCCGTAAAAGGTAGGCAAAACTGCAGATCTGAAGAATATACAGAAGACCTTCATTGTACGTATTAAGTTCAGTAAAACGCCTCAATTACTGGGAACGTTTGAAGTCCCTAGACTTGTACTCCCCAGAGCGCAGGCAAGAAAAGTACATCATAACGTACACCTGGAAAATCCTAGAGGGACTGAGTCCTAAATCAGCATACAGAAAACACTCCCTATGAAAGCAAAAGGAAAAAAAAAGGCTCGACAACGGTGAACATCCCCCAGTAAAAGTATGGGTGCTGCGAGTACACAGAGTAAACATAATAAGTGTTAGGGGCCCAAGGCTGTTTAACAGCCTCCCATTATATATAAGGGGGTTTACCAATAGGCCCCTATTTGTATTACAGTGGGAAATGGATAGATACCTAAAGTCAATGCCTGAGCAACCAAGTTGTGTGTACCTAGCAGTAACAGCCTGGCTGATCAGGCCCTGATTCATCGTGAGGCCTGTACATGGACAGGGCCACGGGGGCGTTGACCCCCGGCTCCCCTTCCAGGTAGACTCCACGTAAGGTATAAAACTTACCAGGATAGAAAACTGGTACCAAGGTAAAAGAAAAATGTTACCAGGGTAAAAATCTGGTACCGGGTTTCAAAACTGGTACCAGGTTACAAAGATGGTAACAGCTTACAAAGCTGCTACAAGGTGACAAAGCTTGTACAGCTGGTACCAGGTGACAAAGCTTGTACAGCTGGTACCAGGTGACAAAGCTTGTACAGCTGGTACCAGGTGACAAAGCTTGTACAGCTGGTACCAGGTGACAAAGCTTGTACAGCTGGTACCAGGTGACAAAGCTTGTACAGCTGGTACCAGGTGACAAAGCTTGTACAGCTGATACCAGGGTACAAAGCTGTTAAAAAGTTTACACCCGGTAACATTATATACAAAAAAGTCTCTGGAGAAGAGTTATCTATCACAATTTGTTTCTAGTTTCTGGCGAAATTTATCATGTAATCACTGACACAAAATCCATTTTTAGTATCAGTGGGTATTTAAATTGAGTTGGGTCCACTAACATGTCCTTTACGAGTCACACAAAAAAATGCACATTTCCGCATATTCTGAAATTTATGTTGTCATTTTGTGTCAAAAGCGTGTCAAGCTAGTTAGCTCCTCTGAGTGATACTTGTCAGGGCGAGTGACACGTGATACATCATGGTGCTGTGTCATAGATTTGGGTGTCAATAATGCTGCAACACCTACATCACCACTCTCTCTCACTCTCACTTTCTGTCTCTCACTCTTACTTTTTGTCTCTTTTACTTCCACTTTCTGTCTCAATACTATGCTCGCAAAACACTATCATCATCCTCACTACTACTGTTATAACGACAGCCACCACCTACCACCATTATCCCTACCATCACGACAACCAGACATCACCAGCATTCACACTACATCCATGTTAAACACCCACCATCACCACCAACACTACTACACCAACCATCTAGCACCACCACCACCGTCCCGAACACTGCCTAACAGGAAGGGAAAAGTAGTGGGGAGTAGAAGGCCTCGTCACGACCACTACCATTATTACTACCACCATCACAATACTGGATGGTTGCCTGGGGTGTTCAAAAACATGGACAATAGGAGCCACGACTTTGGGCAAACTTTCAAATGGGTGAGCAGGTTAAGAAGTGAGCCACCAGCCGACCTGAGATCCTCTGCTGGTAGTCAGTGACTACACACACGACCACAAGATGACTTGAGAAGCCCTACTGATACTAAGTATCCACATGCACGACCATATAGCCCCTACTGGTCAACGACTACGCACGACCACAAGACGACCCAAGAGCCCATACTGGTAGTTAGTGGCCACACACGACTGCCTGACGACCTGAGAGCCCCTACTGGTCGTCAATGACCCCATACACAACCACAAGACGACTTGAGAGTTGCTGATGGTCGTCAGTGACTAAACAAACCACACACACACACACACACACACACACACACACACACACACACACACACACACACACACACACACAACATTGAGCTCAGCCAATGACTGACATTCACAATATGAACCTAGAATGAGAGAAGCAACACAAAGGATCGAATCCGATTAAATCTCATTCCACAGGCATTGCATGATCCACTAGGGTTTAGTGCTCAATAGGGAATATAATGACAAGTAGACAGACACACACACCCACACATAAATACACACACACACATACACACACACACACACACACACACCACACACACACACACACAGGCAGAGGGACAATGAAAGCTTATGGTAAAAAGTGAAATGTCAGTTTTATTGAATTGTAATAAAGTTTAGGATAATAATCGCAATTTGATTCTGTGTGAAAGTTGAAGTTAGAAGCTTACCCTGGGTTCCTTCCACTGACATGTTCTCAACGATGAGAAATTTCAATTACTCAGATATGGTAAACACGAGGAAATTAAATCTTCATCAGAGTACAAAACAAATTCTGGCCACAAAATAGAGCGAAACACCAACGTCAAAGACCTGGGAGTGATCATGTCGGAGGATCTCACCTTCAAGGACCATAACATTGTATCAATCGCATCTGCTAGAAAAATGACAGGATGGATAATGAGAACCTTCAAAACTAGGGAGGCCAAGCCCATGATGACACTCTTCAGGTCACTTGTTCTATCTAGGCTGGAATATTGTGGCACACTAACAGCACCTTTCAAGGCAGGTGAAATTGCTGACCTAGAAAATGTACAGAGAACCTTCACGGCGCGCATAACGGAGATAAAACACCTCAATTACTGGGAGCGCTTGAGGTTCCTAAAACTGTATTCCCTGGAACGCAGGCGGAAGAGATACATGATTATATACACCTGGAAAATCCTAGAGGGACTAGTACCGAACTTGCACACGAAAATCACTCGCTACGAAAGCAAAAGACTTGGCAGACGATGCAACATCCCCCCAATGAAAGCAGGGGTGTCACTAGCACGTTAAGAGACCATACAATAAGTGTCAGGGGCCCGAGACTGTTCAACTGCCTCCCAGCATACATAAGGGGGATTACCAACAGACCCCTGGCAGTCTTCAAGCTGGCACTGGACAAGCACCTAAAGTCGGTTCCTGACCAGCCGGGCTGTAGTTCGTACGTTGGTTTGCGTGCAGCCAGCAGCAACAGCCTGGTTGATCAGGCTCTGATCCACCAGGAGGCCTGGTCACAGACCGGGCCGCGGGGGCGTTGACTCCCGGAACTCTCTCCAGGTAAACTCCAGGTAAATACACCGAAAGGTGTATCACACAGTGTATATACGCTGAGGGATTTTAATTAATCCCTCGTTTTAGGTATTAAAGTATTCTTGAGTGAATGTGTTTAGGTGATGTAGACAACCCTCGTGCACTTGGCAGGTTTCAATCCTAATTTATCAACTTGTCAAGAAGTAACATTTAACGGATATGTTCTTGTCACTCTATCACCATCCATACTTATCATATCAGTCACAATAATATCGTAATTTATCTCCGATTTTTATCACGAATATCTTTCCTTGATTTCATAACGAAACTTTTACATAAAATACGATTTAGCAGTCAGCAAATCATCCCATTATTAATACACAAATACCTTCTGTAGGTTTACATTTTGTGTGTTTGTATTGTTGTTATAGAATTGTTTTCTTTAACAATGACTGAAGATGGACTGATGATTCATGATGATGATAATAATAACAATTAGATAAAAAAATCATTTTAGTTAAAAGGTTTTTAAGATAGTTTCCCTTAATACTAATTTATAAGACTGATTCATTTGACTTAATTAATATACTCGTGTGTATGCTCCTGACAGGATATACACACCGAGAGGTGTATGTGTCTCAGTGTATATACGCTGAGAGTATACTTTATTCCTGTTTCATAGATTAAAGTATTTTTGACTGGTAGTGAAGAGGTGATATGCAACCTTAATGATGAGTTCAGTAATCTAGTCGATAGGATTAAGTCCAATTAACCAACAAACCTCACAATAACATAAGCGTATGACACACAATGTATGCTCTTAGTTCCGTGAGATATCAGAGTCCAGTTGACCTCAGGTGCTTCAAGTTGATGTTACTTTCATCTAGGCCGCACAGTTCTCTGGCAATTTATAAAACGTTGCAGAGCAAATTTATAATCGGGGAAATGTTTCCGTCTGCGTGGAGTTTTATCATGACGGGATGAAGCTATTAAGCAAAGGGTTGTCTCAATGAGAGCTAGTCCTGCAACATGGATCTTCTTCACTGTGGTCTTCACTATGCCATCCGTGTCTACAATAATAGCTGTCTAGGTTTATACAGTAAGATATATCTGGAGGGTGTTCAGGGGGGGTCAACGCCCTCGCGGCCCAGTCCATGACCGGGACAACAAAAATTTAACATGGGAGATCGTGCACATTTCGACTCAAGGTTACCATGCAACTAGGCCATTCCACTCTCCCAATACATTAGTGTATAAGTAAGAATTATATCACTAACAATACAATACTTTCACCATTCAGCACTGGATTTTCCTGTCAATGCTTTATCACCTTTTCTACGCTTCGAAATGAAATTTATGCGAGAAAAAGCTAAATGTCCTCTAAAGAATTATCTGTCAAGAAAAAAATATTTTCATTAGAGAATGTTAAGTCGCATAAAATACTGATTATATTTTCTTTCCTCAGTATCGTGATTCCAGACGTAATTTCACTAATTTATTTTTTACAATGTTTATCATTACTTCATGTCTGTGTTTGTTGTTCCTCGCTACTTCATGTCTGTGTTTGTTATTAGTTTATGGCTGTGTTGTTACTAGTTCATGGCTGTGCTTCTTGTTACTAGTTTCACTCTCCTATTGAAACCATCGTGGTATATAAGGTACAGACCAAGACCTGGCATACCATGAACCTAGGGTTTAGGTCCATGTTTACGCTAATTCATACACAGTCGTTCATTAAGATATTATATATATAATATAATATATATATAATATAATATATATATAATATATATATATATATATATATATATATATATATATATATATATACATACACGAGCCACAACCACAATTATACTGCTCTCCCCCAGCCTCGCCACATTTACCCTCCTCACAGACAAAACAAACTTTAACGAGAGTTGCAAGGCTGCAACACCACCATATTACCAGTGACATAAATTGCAAAAGTTCCATGTTGTACTGCAGTCCATTTGCAACAGTAATCACATTTTTGGCTCTACTTAGTATTCATCTTCGGTAAAAATGGTCCACGAATTTTGGAGCCGGGTGAGTTTTACCGTTAAAATTTGTTATTCCTTTTAGGGATATCTTGTGGTTTGGCCTTATTTATTTTATTATTATTGCCTTTTCCGCCTCATTGTTTCCAGATAATATCTCGAGACTGCCTCTTCACACTGCCTCTTCACAATGCCTAGACACTTACGACTCTCAGTATTGTTCCACTGTAGCCCGAGACGTGAGTGCCTGCCTCAGCTTGCCTCATAACACCTCCCGGACACTTGCCAGGCTATGTATTGCAGCACTGTCTACCACAGTGTTTGTGTGCTGGGCACTGCTGCTTCTCATGTGCAACTGAGGTTTTACACGTGACGTGACAGGTTACGGACCCGTTTCTTTGAAGACAGACACGAAGTTAAGCTGCACTGATAACCATGTCCTCTTACCGTGGACATAATGTTTATTTTCTCATTTATCTCTAAGACTGCACGATGGTTATTCTCAGTATGTTACTCAGTGTAGTAATCATCAAGGAAATAATGCAGTTCTTGCATTCTACAGGTTTTCGAAAAAAAAAATTGAAAGAGGAAAAAATAGATTTCTGCCGAGATGCAAAATTACAGGGCATCAATAACTGGTTGGTAGGTTTATTGGGTTTAAAACCTATCGGCTATGCAATAGTCGTAAGTACCGGATATCACCTGTACACCACCAGTCAAGGAATATTTTAATCCCCAAGATGACTTAATTGATATCAATGTAAAGTTCAATGTTCCTGTATTAATCATAACCATAATTTTTAAAGGTCTGGACGGGTAAGCCAGAGGAAGGCCTCGCTCATATGACCAAAAGCTCCAGCTGCGGGTCATCATATGACTAAGACCCGTGTCAGGAAACACTTGTCTTGTTTCCTGACAAATCTTACCTAACCTAACCTGCAGTAGTAACCCTGAATCCACCTTAATGACGCTCAGTGTTTATCACCAGACAAATGACACTGCGTAAGAATTAACATATTCAAATTTAAAATACTTATGGAGAATTACATGTATTTTGTAGAAGCTATATAATTATTAATATGTGTGCAAATATACATGTATGTAATGTAATCTTGTGTCTAAGCTGATAAATATTTATAATGATGTGTCATATGTTTGTGTGTTCAACCACGATGAGAAGCGCAGCTGTCTATCAGTAATATAAAACGTGTTACCAAATCCCAAAGTACTGGTGGGAATAGAATCGTTGGGAGGCAACGGGAACCTTTCCAGTGTAGGGAGAAAGACTTTTCATCAAAAGATTTTTAATCATCTGGCGTGAGGTCAGAAAGTGGCTCTGTGTCACATTTATCCTCACAGAGCAGGCTAGCTGACACCAGCTACACATCGTTGCTCCACTTTCCTAAGTTTTAGCAGATATTTTGCGATTTTCACTCTGAGGACGACTAGCTTCCTTTTACAGGTGTTAAACACAGTGGCTGAACATCTTTCACGAGAATGATTTATCAAACATTTGAGATCGCATTCCATCACATGTGCTTATCATCACAAGACCGTGAAGTTTGTTGATGTGTGACTCGACTGGCTAGTGTATAGTCACGTGATTTAAGAGCCGTGATTGCAAAACCTTAATGTACTTGCTACACTTTATAATGCAGCTGCCGGAGTTGGTGTGCGAGTGCTAGAGCGACTAATGTGCTCAACTACAGTAAACCCGTCACTCCATAACACCAGTGGAAACTACGCGCTCACAAACTTTCCCACTGAAACTAATTTTATAAGGTTTCAAACTTTCGCGTTCTTTTTCGATTTTTTTGTTACAACTGTCTAAAACTATCACGTACTAGTAGTTATTTCACGTACTAATGTAATTTTCTAGAACATAACAGGCAGTTTTTGCAGCTAGTAATGTAGGTTTGGCCAACTTCTAGAGATGATCATTGTTAGTCAGTGTCTTAAAAACCATTTTAAAAAAACTCGTCACAGAGAATGTGTCAACCATACAAATAGTTACTCTTCCAGCTAATTAGTAAATTCTTACGATAGTTTTATGATCATTATTACTATGTGATTATTAAGTGATGATCATTACTAAGCGATGATCATTATTACTAAGCGATGATCATTATTACTAAGCTATGATTATTATTACTAAGTGATGATCATTATGTGATTATATGATCATTGGTATATGATAATCACTATCACTGATGTGATGATCACTACTACTACTGTCACTGTTACCGCTACTTTACTACGTACATCAGTGTTAAGTATCAGCCAGCTGACCAGGACATAAATCACCCGAGTTACCAATGACTTAAACATCGTCGTTAAAAAGCAATAGCAACATAATATTTACCACGACTCACGAAATCGTAATAACACGGTTGCAACTGACCTGCGAGTTTTGATACTCGCTTGCCACGGGTTCGAACCCCAGCCATTCCGTGATTTGATTCGCTTTATCATATACTCTGATAACCACTGAGTGTCTAGTTATCCGTAAAAACACATATGTGGCTTCCATGTTGCCAGCATGAAATAATCCTAATGATCTGTAGAACTATGCAAATTAACGTGTTTAATGAATTATTCTAACTTTTGTTCAAAGAATATATTTTAAAGTTATAATTAACTCAATACGTAAATTATTAATAATTTCGAATCCGAATTTTCTTTAAATATATAATTATGTCAATTACTTTAAACGATATATGGAATTCTATTTTTTTAAATAATCATTAAAATGTAATTCACAGTTAATGGTTCAAGATATAATTAGTGTTAATGGTCGATAGTGATTACCTCTGGCTAAGACTGCACTGTGGAATTACACACATGTATAGCATATAAGACGCTTGTCCAACCAGGAACTTCATCAATACATTAAACAGACACACACGAGATAACTATAAGAGAAGATACAGAGTCCCTCAGCCTGCGATTATTATTATAATAAAAAAGAAGCGCTAAACCCATTAGAGTCATACAGCGCCGCCCTCAGCCTGGCAGCAGGTATTCTCTACAACACCTGCTACCAGGCTGAGACAACGTAGCAGCTTATGTATTTCAGATCTTTCTACAGCAAGTGTCAACTATTGTAGATCATAAGGTATGTGTACATAGATTCGTTAAGAAACTGCACTTAAAATTAGCATTATTAATTGTATAACTTTTATGCTTTGAGCCGTAATTGATCCATTATACAGTTGATATGAACAAAACTAGTTTCTGACTGATCACTGGGCAAACTGTATGAAGTTCAATAGCCTTAGCCAGCACATCTCACGCCCTCAGAATGTTGTGTCAAGCTTTATATCATGGGTAAATACATCTCACGACTTTAGTGTGTTGTATCAAGCTCAGTAGCTTCAGTCAGCACATCTCACGACCTCAGTACATTATGATGAGAATTAGCTTGCCCTGTATCAGTCGTTCGGTCAGGATAGGAAGTTATAGCAACATTATGTTGGTCAGGAGAGGAAGATACAGTGTCAGAGGTTGGTCATTAAGAAGTATTTCATTTCTTTGGAACTATTAAATCTCTTTCAATGGCATCGCAAATTAATTTCTTCTGATCTAAATGCGGTTCCTGACACTGCCTGCCAGTTAGTTCTCACACTTCCCAAACAAATATTCCCAAATATATGATTAATGACTATATCGACCACCTAACTTCTTATTTAGTTTTGGCTTCGCCGATATTTTATGAAAATTCATGAACATTACCCTTGATCCGACTCTCATTTTATCATGTTCTCCACAAGCATTCTACACTCTAGGAAAATATGCTGATCTTACTTAATTTGTTTCTTTTACTATTCTAATAGTATTTTGAGCATTACGGGTTCCTGTCATTAAATAGCCATCATCATTATACTTAGGTGAAGGAGAAAAATACAACAGGTCATAGTAAAGACTTCTGTCAACACCAGAGTGTTACGTGAAGTTTCACTTGTTGAGACTTGATGTACACGATTGATTGCACACCAAACATTAGGAATTTGCTTCAGGTACAGCTATTTGCATCATTTGTTACTCTTAAGATATCTTATACTTTCTTATTGGTCTCTTCAGCTGAGCCATTAATGGCAGGGTTATGAGTGATATCGGATTTATTGACCAGATGTATACACAATTTCTCCAAAACTACGTAATATTCTCCTCCATTATCTCCGACAACATATTCTGGAGTTGTAACTGCAAATTAGACATTCTGACAATTGTTTCTACAGTTTTATCTACAACAGGTGCAAATTCGCAATAGCGAGACAAATTATCTACAGTCACTTCCATCACGCACAAATGTTTGTTTCCCCGGAGTTCTGGAGTGAAGGTTTGAAATTAGTCAAGTCATTACTCTTTCTCAAAGTTTATTTATAGTTGAATACTCCTGGATAGATCGCATACTTTTTCGCATTTCTGAACATGCTCAGAGATATTAGTTGCCACGCGAGACCAATATTATTTTAACCTTGCCTATTTGACTGAATGATTCTTCTCAGATTTGCAGCACATGGGACATCAAAATTTAGCTTCTGAGCTGCATTCTTTAATGATCTAGGAATCACTAACTGATGAATTACGTAACTAGAAGGTTATGTTGACCCATAGCTAGGCGACTCACTAGGACTGGTGTTTTACTGACATAGTATTATCAATGTCAAAAAGCCATTGAATCACACTATATAATATCAGATTGTTCTTTTTTGACTTCTCAGGCTTAAAGAGGATCGTCAACAACAGCAACGACCTTTTACTTCCCTGGCAGGTATCCAAAAGTTGGATTAATTTTCTGAATGATCAGAGATTATCTTGCTAATCTACCCATAAGTTGTTTATTCTGAAATAGATTACAGGTGTATGATCAGAAATGCTTCAGGGAACACACAATAGCTCATATTCTTTGTTTGGTAATTAAAATCTAATCTGCTAGCGAAAGCTATCGGGTTCTACTTGCCATCAGTGTTTTGATCCAGGACTGCAACTAACCCTAACAGACTAGCATCAGTTATCAAAATGAAAAGCTTCTCAAAGTTAGGAAATGCAAGAATTGAAGGCAAAGTTTACTTTTCCTTAGGTGTCTGGAATGATCTTTCTTGTTAGAAGGTGCAACTGAATGGGGTATCATTTTACGTAATTCTACCACTGAGGCTGCAATAAGCAAAGAGAATAGCAATGAAAGCCTTTTAAATTTATGCTAAGCCTACAAACGAACCTGCAACATTAGCAGTTTGTTGGGTGGGGAAAAACTTAGCAGCTAGCTACTTTAATTAGAAGTGCTAAGGCTGCCAAGGAACTTTATTTCTGACTTTAGATATTGACACAATTTTATTTTCAAATTAGTTTGCGCTAGCTTAGTGCCAGATCCAATCTTTCAAGAGACTGCACATATGGTAATCAAATCGTATAAGTACGCCATAAGGATATTTTCTACAAGACAACTGAAGATGTTGGAGAATGTAATAGGGGAACTGCAAAGATCGAAGGCCATTTTAAGCGAATGGTAAGAAACTGTACAGGTCGAGAAAGCTGTCAATCCTTGCCTGTACTCCCGAAGCAAATTGGAAAATACTCTTTTTAACTCCTACATTTCTGAATAAGTCACGCAGCACTAACAGTGGGAAAACTGTGGTGGGCTGCCTTAGTATACTAAGGTGAAAGTCACTAGGCACCAAGTACCACTTTTCAAGGGTATCAAGATTGCTGGAATTACTCTGAGTTATCACACCATCCCCAAGCCTTTTACCTTCTGATTCCTTTGCAACTGCATAATGGAAATGTTGCTGCCTCTATGCAGACATGTTTCTATCTGGTGTCGATGAAATACGCGAGCTTTTGGTGACCCTTACTGAAGAGAGTGCAAAGCACCAGCTGAGCAAATATCACGCACTGAGGACATAGCACCGGTTGTGTAAATAGCTTCATGAACCGGCTGAGTATGTAGCAATAGTTGAGTACATAGTTTTCTGTAATTGCTGAATACATAACTTTCTGTACTGGAGGGGCATGTATCACCAGCTAAGTGTGCAGAACTAAATGAAAAAAACACGGCATAAACACATGTAATATAAAGAAACGTGGTATAAAACACATGAAACGAGAGGAAACACGGCATAAAACACGAGAGGAAACATGATATATGACAACACAAGACATGCCATGAAACATGAAAGGAAACATGATACAAGACATGAAACACGACACGAAACGTGATATGAAAAAATGACATGGAAAGGGATGTGAAAGATGACACGAAACATGAACTGAAACATGACGAACTATAAATTGAAACATGACATGAACCATGAATTGAAACATGACATGAAAAGAAATGAAACAGACAGTAAATATGACACGATATGAAATATGACACGTTAATCATATATAACATGAATAAAAACACGAAACATGACATGAAACGAATTGAAACACAGGAAACGTTAATAATCATACATAACATGACATGAAACATGAAAATCTAACTACAAAAATAAGTTCTTAAAATATTACAAGAAATGTGACTTGTTCTTTAAGAGAATTGTTTAAAAGTCTTAATATTGTTTCTGCCTCGTGTGAGCTAAGTTGTGGTCTCGTGTGAGCTAAGTTGTGGTCTCGTGTGAGCTAAGTTGTGGTCTCGTGTGAGCTAAGTTGTGGTCTCGTGCAAGCTGAGCTGTGGTCTCGTCTGGGCTAGGCTGTGGTCTCGTGTGAGCCAAGTTGTGGTCTCGTCTGAGCTAGGTTGACTCATTCTATCTTTTGTACTCCCACTTTCGTTTCCTGACCTATAATGCCTTCCCCCGGCCCAACCCCCACTCTCCCCCTCTCTCTCTCTCTCTCTCTCTCTCTCTCTCTCTTTGTTTGGTGGTTTCTTTAGCGTATTGACACAACCAGTGTTTATACACAGAACACCTCGAGTTTCAGTATTCAGAGAATATCTGTGTAAATGTTCACAGAACACCGTGTGTGTCGGTACTCACAGAACACGCAGTGCTTACTAAGTATCACAGTGTGTTCAACCACATCTTACAGAACACACTGTTTCTTATGTACTCATAGTGCACAAAGGCATCTACTCAGCATTCGGAAAACACTTCGTGCTTATTCGGTACTCATAGCAAATTTGTACCTAATACATATAGAACACCTTGGGTATACTCAGTACTCGCAGAGCACCTTGGGTATATTCAGTACTCGCAGAGCGCCTTGGGTATATTCAGTACTCGCAGAGCGCCTTGGGTATACTCAGTACTCACAGAGCGCCTTGGGCATACTCAGTACTCGCAGAGCGCCTTGGGTATACTCAATACTCGCAGAGCACCTTGGCTATACTCAATACTCGCAGAGCACCTTGGGTATACTCAGTACTCGCAGAGCACCTTGAGTACACTCAGTACTCACAGAGCACCTTGGGTATACTCAGTACTCGCATAGCACCTTGGGTATACTCAGTAGTCACAGAGCACCTTGGGTATACTCAGTACTCGCAGAGCACCTTGGGTACACTCAGTACTCGCAGAGCACCTTGGGTATACTCAGCACTCACAGAGCACCTTGGGTATACTCAGCACTCACAGAGCACCTTGGGTATACTCAGTACTCACAGAGCACATTGGGTATACTCAGTACTCACAGAGCACATTGGGTATACTCAGTACTCACAGAGCACCTTGGGTATACTCAGTACTCACAGAGCACCTTGGGTATACTCAGTACTCACAGAGCACCTTGGGTATACTCAGTACTCACAGAGCACCTTGGGTATACTCAGTACTCACAGAGCACCTTGGGTATACTCAGTACTCACAGAGCACCTTGGGTATACTCAGTACTCACAGAGCACCTTGGGTATACTCAGTACTCACAGAGCACCTTGGGTATACTCAGTACTCACAGAGCACCTTGGGTATACTCAGTACTCACAGAGCACCTTGGGTATACTCAGTACTCACAGAGTACCTTGGGTATACTCAGTACTCACAGAGCACCTTGGGTATACTCAGTACTCACAGAGCACATTGGGTATACTCAGTACTCACAGAGCACCTTGGGTATACTCAGTACTCACAGAGCACCTTGGGTATACACAGTACTCACAGAGCACCTTGGGTATACTCAGTACTCACAGAGCACATTGGGTATACTCAGTACTCACAGAGCACCTTGGGTATACTCAGTACTCGCATAGCACCTTGGGTATACTCAGTACTCACAGAGCAGTAAGTGGCTCACAGTTTAATCTGTTATCTTATTCCTGAATCAATTAGCTCATCAAGGCGAACCCGCTCAGCTTACTTCATAAGTTGAAAGTTATTTGTTATCTACAGATTAAACACACACACAACCTAGACGAATTAATCTAGTGCATAATAATATATATATATATATATATATATATATATATATATATATAATGTCGTGCCGAATAGGTAGAACTTGCGATCTTGGCTTAAATAGCAACGCTCATCTTGCCATATAGGGCAAGTGAAAATTTGTATATGCAATAATTTCGCAAAGATCATTCTGAACCTAACGAAAAAAATATATTTGGTTGTGTTTGTTTAGTACTAAATTATTGTAAACGTATTTAAAATATATTTAGTTGGGTTATGCTAAAATAAATTGCTATTGTTATAATAAGGTTAGGTAAGTTTTTCTAAGATTCTTTTGGTGAAAATTAAAAATTTTTACATTAACATTAATGAAAAATATATATCTTTAAACGTATAAGAGAAAATTTCAGAAAGAACTTAATTTTAAATGAGTTCTTGCTAATTGGCCAGTTTTACATATTCGGCACGGCATATATATATCGAGCTCAATATCTGGTTTCTGGACGACGGTACCCTAGCTGGCACAACAGAATCTCTCCTGGAGGACATCAGTAAAATTAAAGACATGGGAGAAAGCCTGGGCCTTTCTTTAAACCCCACCAAATGTGAAATAGTTTCTACCAATCAACAGATGATCCAGAATATTAGCGCCGTTTTACCAGGAGCACGAGCCATTGATCCAGCCAATAGCACTCTCCTCGGTGCTCCTCTTGGCTCCAATGCCATCGATCTGATCCTAGAAAAAAAAGTCTCAGACCTCCGGACGATGGAAAGCAGGATGAAAGACAGTGACACACACGATGTCTTCTACCTACTCACCAGGTGCTTGTCAATCCCAGAACTTACCTACTTTCTGAGATGCTCCCCAGCTTTCAGCAGTCCAAAACTCAAGGAATATGACTCTTTCCTTAAGACCATGCTAGAGAGTGTATTGAATCTTTCCCTTGAAGATGGACAGTGGTTGCAAGCCTCACTTCCGGTCAGGCTTGGGGGCCTAGGAGTACGCAAATCCTCCCAGATTGCTCTACCAGCTTTCCTATCCTCTTCCATAGCATCAAACGAGTTGATAAGACAAATTCTTCCTGATATCCTCAGTGACTCGGCAGGAATAGAAGACCCTAGCTATGCCAGTGCCATCACTGAATGGGAGACCCTTGCTGCTCCAGCACCAAACCCTAGTGCAGCACTGGCTCACAAACAGCCAAGCTGGGATGGCCCGATCGCTGAAAAGGTGCTTGCCAACATGCTCAGGGCTGTAACATCAGATAGGGAGACTGCTTGTCTCCAGGCTGTGAGCGCACATCACTCCAGGGACTTCCTCCAAACAGTTCCCATATCGGCAATGGGAGCGTGACTCGACCCTAAGACTCTCCGTATTGCAGTGGCTCTGCGCCTTGCTGCCCCAATTCACACAGAAAATACGTGTATTTGCGGCGAAGCGAAAGCAGACCAATACAGTTTACATGGTCTCAACTGTTCCAAAACCAAGGGCTGGCATGCAAGACACAATGAGGTCAACGACATCATTAAGAGAACCCTTGCTACAGCTGGATGCCCAGCCGAGAGGGAGCCCCGATCACTAGCAGCCAACAATACCCACAACCTAGCAAACAGCCCCGACGGGATCACCATCTATCCTTGGAAGAATGGCAAGCTCTTAGCATGGGACTATACCTGTGTGTCCACACTGGCTGACACCTATATCCATCACAGTGTGGGGCGACAGGGAGGAGCTGCTGACCACAGGGAGGAGTACAAGATCAGCAAGTACAGGGACATAAGCCAACAGAATCAAATTTGTCCCAGTGGGATCAGAGACCTTAGGATCATGGGGAAAAAACGCCACACGTTTCCTTAAAGAATTGGGTTACAGACTCATCGACACCAGGGACCCAAGGGCAGCCACTTTTATGTTCAAGTGCCTCAGCGTAGCCATCCAGATGGGAAATGCTTGATACATACTTGGCTCGCGTCCAGCCTCGGAGGAGCTGGAGGAAATTCATGATCTTTGATACATTGTGCCATTGTATAATGTCCTGCCGAATATGTAAAACTGGTCAATTAGCAAGAACTCATTTAAAATTAAGTCCTTTCTAAAATTTTCTCTTATACGTTTAAAGATATATTTTTTCATTAATATTAATGCAAAAAATTTAATTTTGCATCAAAAGAATCTTAGAAAACTTACCTAACCTTATTATAACAAGAACAATTTATTTTAGCCTAACCCAACAAAATATATTTTAGATTTGTTTACAATAATTTAATACTTTAGGTTCAGAATGATTTTGGCGAAATTACTGCATACACAAACTTTTGCTTGTCCTATATGGCAAGATGAGCGTTGCTATTCAAGCCAAGATCGCAAGTTCTGCCTATTCGGCACGACATATATATATATATATATATATATATATATATATATATATATTATATATATATATATATATATATATATATATATATTATATAATCTAATTTATAATGTCATACATAATGAAGATTTGTATTACATTTATATTGGAGTTTCTTCTGTATAAAAACGTTGTTCTTGAATGTGATCTGTTAGTATCCGGTTATGGCAGAGTTTTCTTCTTTGAGATTGTTCTATTGGTCTTTGTTTATGGCAAAATATGTTTTATTGTTTGAGTTTGATCTGTTAGTTTCCGCTTCTTAGTGCAACAAATGTTTTCTTCTTTGAGTTTTGGTTTGTTTATGAATGGAGGTACAAGCTTCGCCGTTCATCGTTCTTTCCTCTCTACACTCTCAACGTGGGTTTTTTTTTTTTTTTTAGTGTGGGGAAGAAAACTGATCAGAATATTTAACATGGGATCTGATATTTAACATGGATGTGATGTTTATTATAGGGTCTGATATTTAACATGGGATGTGATGTTTATTATAGGGTCTGATATTTAACATGGGATGTGATGTTTATTATAGGGTCTGATTATTTAACATGGGATGTGACGTTTATCATAGGGTCTGATATTTAACATGGGATATGTTTATCATAGGGTCTGATATTTAACATAGGATACGATGTTTAACATAGGTTTTGATATTTAACATGGGATATGAAATTTAACCTAGGGTTCAGATATTTAACATTGGGTATATTTAACATGGGTTCAGATATTTAACATAGGGTGTAATATTTACCTTATACAAAACCTCCCCAAATCGAAACCAACACATACTCCTAAAATACAATAAGATCACAGTAAACAGGTGATTTCAGAATATGCAAAACAACCACTCTGAAAGAATAGAGAAATTCCAAGCGCTTTCGTGACTACTCACATTATCAAGGATAATGTGAGTAGTCACGAAAGCGCTTGGAATTTCTCTATTCTTTCAGAGTGGTTGTTTTGCATACTCCTAAAAATGTAGTGTGCGTGTGTGTGTGTGTGCGTGTGTGTGTGTGTGTGTGTGTGTGTGTGTGTGTGTGTGTGTGTGTGTGTGTGTGTGTGTGTGTGTGTGTGTACTCGCCTAACTGTGGTTGCAGAGGTCGATACTCAGCTCGTGGCCCCGCCACTTCAATGAGTGCTACTAGGTCCTCTTTCACCCTACTCCACGAGTTTTATTATACCTCATCTTAAAGTTATGAATGGTTCCTGCCTCCACTACCTCACTTTCTAGGCTCTTCCACTTCCTGACAACTCTATGACTGAAGAAATACTTCCTAACATCCCTATGACTCATCTGGGTCTTCAACTTCCAATTGTGACCCCTTGTTTCTGTGTCCCCTCTATGGAACATCTTGTTTCTGTCCACCTTGTCTATTCCACGCAGTATTTTATAAGTCGTTATCATGTATTCCCTAACCCTCCTGTCCTCCAGTGTCGTCAGGCCGATTTCCCTCAACCTTTCTTCGTAGGATATTCCCCTTAGCTCTGGAACTAACCTTGTCGCAAACCTTTGCACTTTCTCTAATTTCTTGACGTGCTTGATCAAGTGTGGGTTCCAAACAGGTGCTACATACTCCAGTATGGGCCTGACGTACACGGTGTACAGTGTCTTGAACGATTCCTTACTAAGGTTTCGTAACGCTATTCCCAGGTTTGCCAGGCGCCCATATGCTGCAGCAGTTATCTGCTCGGTTTTATACTCACACCAAGATATTTCTCCTTGAGCGAGGTTTGCAGTCTTTGGCCATATAGCCTATACTCCGTCTGCTGTCTTCTTTGCCCTTTCCTATCTTCCTGACTTGGCATTTGGCGGGGTTAAATCCGACAAGCCAGTTGCTGGACCAAGTGTTCAGCCTGTCCAGTCTCTTTGAAGTCCTACCTGATACTCATCTGATTTAATTATCCTCATTAACTTCACATCATCTGCGAACAGGGACACTTCTAAGTAACTCTTCCATCACATCATTCACATATACCAGAAATAGCACTGGTCCTAGGACCGACCCCTGTGGGACCCCGCTCGTCACAGGCGCCCACTGTGATAACTCAGCACGTACCATGACTCGTTGTTGCCTCCCTGTCAAGTATTCTCTGATCCATTGCAGTGCCCTCCATGTTATACGCGCCTGATCCTCTAACTTCTGCTGCACTAATCTCCTGTGAGGAACTGTGTCGAAGGCCTTCTTGCAGTCCAAGAAGATGCAGTCAACCTACCCTCTCTCTCGTGTATTACTTGTTATTTTATCATAAAACTCCAGAAGGTTTGTGACATAGGATTTGCCTTCCATAAATCCATGCTGGTTAGCGTTTCTACTCTTGTTCCGTTCCAGGTGCTCCACCACTCTCCTCCTGATAATCTTCTCCATGACTTTGCGTACTATACACGTCAGTGACACTGGCCTATAGTTTAGTGCCTCTTTTCTCTCTCCTTTTTTAAATATGGATACTACATTTGCCGTCTTCCATACCTCAGGTAATTGCCCAGTTTCAAGGGATGTGTTGAAGATTGTGGTTAGTGGCACACACAGCATTTCTGCTCTCTCTCTAAGGACCCACGGGGAGATGTCTAGTCCCATTGCCTTTCAGGTATCAGGGTCACTTAGCAGCATCTTCACCTCCTCCTCAGCTGTGTGTATGTCATCCAGCACTTGGTGTATTCCCTGTTGGTGCCCCCCCCTCTGTCCTGTCTTCCCAGAGTCCTTCCTGTCTCCACTGTGAATACTTCCTTAAATCTCGTGTTAAGCTCCTCACATACCTCTTGATTGTTTCTTGTGAGTTCCCCACCTTCTTTCTTCAGTCTGATCACCTGGTCTTTGACTGCTGTCTTCCTCAATGTGGCTATACAGCAGTTTCGGGTCAGACTTGACTTTCGTTGCTATGTCGTTTTCGTACTGTCTCTGTGTGTGTCTCGTGTGTGTGTGTAGTGTGCGTGGTGCGTGTGGTGCGTGGTGCGTGTGGTGCGTGGTGTGTGTGTGTGTGTGTGTGTGTGTGTGTGTGTGTGTGTGTGTGTGTGTGTGTGTGTGTGTGCGCGCGGGCGTGTGTGTGTGTGTGTAGCTGTGTGTGTGGTGTGTGTGTGTGTGTGTGTGTGTGTGTGTGTGTGTGTGTGTGTGTGTGGTGTGTGTGTGTGGTGTGAGTGTGTGTGTGGTGTGAGTGTGTGTGTGGTGTGTGTGTGTGTGTGTGTGGTGTGAGTGTGTGTGTGGTGTGTGTGTGTGGTGTGTGTGTGTGGTGTGTGTGTGTGGTGTGTGTGTGTGTGTGGTGTGTGTGTGTGTGGTGTGTGTGTGTGGTGTGTGTGTGTGGTGTGTGTGTGTGGTGTGTGTGTTGTGTGTGTGTGTGTGTGTGTGTGGATGTGGTGTGTGTGTGGATGTGGTGTGTGTGTGGATGTGGTATGTGTGTGTGGGTGGTGTGTGTGTGGGTGGTGTGTGTGTGTGGGTGGTGTGTGTGTGTGGGTGGTGTGTGTGTGTGGGTGGTGTGTGTGTGTGGGTGGTGTGTGTGTGTGGGTGGTGTGTGTGTGGGTGGTGTGTGTGTGGGTGGTGTGTGTGTGGGTGGTGTGTGTGGGTGGTGTGTGTGTGGGTGGGGTGTGTGTGTGTGGGTGGTGTGTGTGTGTGGGTGGTGTGTTGTGTGGGTGGTGTGTGTGTGTGGGTGCTGTGTGTGTGGGTGCTGTGTGTGTGGGTGCTGTGTGTGTGGGTGCTGTGTGTGTGGGTACTGTGTGTGTGGGTGCTGTGTGTGTGGGTGCTGTGGGGTGTGGGTGCTGTGTGTGTGGGTGCTGTGCGTGTGGGTGGTGTATGTGTGGGTGGTGTGTACTCACCCAGATGAGGTTGCAGGGGTATTGTCCAAGCTCCTGGCGTGTGTGTGTGTGTGTGGTGTGTGTGTGTGTGTGTGTGTGTGTGTGTGTGTGTGTGTGTGTGTGTGTATGTACTCACCTATTTGTACTCACCTATTTATGGTTGCAGGGGTCGAGTCTTAGCTCCTGGCCCCGCCTCTTCACCGGTTGCTACTGGGCCCTCTCTCCCCGCTCCATGAGCTTTATCAAACCTCATCTTAAAACTGTGTATGGTTCCTGCCTCCACTACGTCATTTTCTAGGCTATTCCACTGCCTTACAACTCTATGACTGAAGAAATACTTCCTAATATCTCTCTGATCATTTGTGTCTTCAACTTCCAATTGTGGCCTCTTGTTTCTGTGTCCCCTCCCTGGAACATCCTGTCTTTGTCCACCTTGTCTATTCCACGCAGTATTTTATATGTCGTTATCATGTCTCCCCTGACCCTCCTGTCCTCCAGTGTCGTCAGGCCGATTTCCCTTAATCTTTCTTCATAGGACATTCCCCTTAGCTCTGGAACTAACCTTGTGGCAAACCTTTGTACTTTCTCTAGTTTCTTGACGTGCTTTATCAAGTGCGGGTTCCAAACAGGTGCTGCATACTAGAGTATGGGCCTGACATACACGGTGTACAGTGTCTTGAACGATTCCTTACTAAGGTATCAGAATGCTGTTCTCAGGTTTGCCAGGCGCCCATATGCTGCAGCAGTTATCTGATTGATGTGTGCTTCCGGAGACATGCTCGGTGTTATACTCACCCCAAGATCTTTCTCCTTGAGTGAGGTTTGCAGTCTTTGGCCCCCTAGCCTATTACTTGTCTGTGGTCTTCTGTGCCCTTCCCCTATCTTCATGACTTTGCATTTGGCAGGATTAAATTCGAGAAAACCATTTGCTGGACCAGGTTTTCCAGTCTGTCCAGGTCTCTTTGAAGTCCTGCCTGGTCCTCATCAGATTTAATTCTCATCATTAACTTCACATCATCTGCAAACAGGGACACTTCTGAGTCTAACCCTTCCATCATGTCGTTCACATATACCAAAATAGCACTGGTCCTAGGACCGACCCTGTGGGACCCCGCTCGTCACAGGTGCCCCCTGTGATACATCATTACGTACCATGACTCGTTGTTGCCTCCCTGTCAGGTATTCTCTGATCCATTGCAGTGCCCTTCCTGTTATATGCGCCTGATGCTCTAGCTTCTGCACTAATCTCTTGTGAGGAACTGTGTCAAAGGCCTTCTTGCAGTCCAAGAAGATGCAATCAACCCACCCTCTTCTTCTCGTGTCTTACTTCTGTTAATTTTATTATAAAACTCCAGAAGGTTTGTGACACAGGATTTCCCTTCCGTGAATCCGTGCTGGTTGGCATTTATACTTTTGTTCCTTTCCCAGGTGCTCCACCACTCTCTCCTGAAAATTCTTCTCCATAATTTTTGCATACTATACACGTCAATGACACAGGTCTATAGTTTGTGCCTCTTTTCTGTCCCCTTTTTTTAAAAATGGGAAACTACATTTGCCGTCTTCCATACCTCAGGTAGTTGCCCAGTTTCCAGGGGACGTGTTGAAGATTGTGGTAAGTGGCACGCACAACATATCTGCTCCCTCTCTACGGGGCCCACGGGGAGATGTCTGGTCCCCTTGCCTTTGAGGTATCGATGTCCTTAGCAGTTCTTCACCCCCTCATCTGTTTTATGTCGTCCAACACTTGGTGTATTTCCTTGCTGGTGTCCCCATTTTGTCTGTCCCCCAGAGTCCCTTTCCCGTCTCTACTGTAATACTTCCTTAAATCTCGTGTTGAGCTCCTCACATACCTCTTGATCGTTTCTTGTGAGTTTTCCACCTTCTTTCCTCAGCCTTATCACCTGGTCCTTGACTGTTGTCTTCCTCCTAATGTGGCTATACAACAGTTTCGGGTCAGATTTGACTTTCGATGCTATGTCGTTTTCATACTGTCGCTGGGCCTCCCTCCTTATCTGTGCATACTCGTTTCTGGCTCTTCTATAATCTCCTTGTGTGTGTGTGTGTGTGTGTGGGGTGTGTGTGTGTGTGTGGGGTGTGTGTGTGTGTGTGTGTGTGTGTGTGTGTGTGTGTGTGTGTCGCGCGCGCCCCCGCCTCTAATTGCATTTACAGGTGACAGATATTATTGCAATAAGAGAAGATGGTATAATTTGAAGAGTAGGAACCTGCCAGGCGAATGACACATGATAACTATTACCGTTATTATTACTGTATTATTATTACTGATATTATTATTATTATTATTATTATTATTATTATTATTATTAGTGGTGGTATTAGTACCCAAAAAAAACCACACCTATTAATGTGTCTTCCATGACAGTGTACACACACACTTGCTAACATATACAGACACAGACAAATATACACACATGCCTACATGAACGTGTACACAGACAGTTCAGTAACCAAGGTAGTGATGTATCAGCAGAGTTATGTGATAAACAAGGAAATACAACAACACATTAAATAAATTTGGATATACAAAGACAATGAAAAAGAAAACGAACAATCCAAAATCAGCCGCAGCTCAGTGGTAGCTTGTTCATCCCACAACTGAAGAACCCAAGTTCGATGCTGGGGCGAGAAGAGACGATGGGAATGCTGAATTTTACACTTGTGCAACACTTGGGTATCTTAACTGTGGAAACGAGCAGCCAACCAGTGGATTCCTCAGTCCAATGCAAAGAAAACTGGTTTGAGTTCAGAAGGTGTTTGAGGTAATCAGTCCCTCAGCCATGGAGCTGAACTCTTCTCCAGGTTGAGGGACTGACCACCTCCAATAATTTTTCTTTCAAGTTGATGGACTGATTACATAATCTTCATTTCACTACTACACCTGTTGTCTCTCTATTTAACTGAAGAAGACTACTGTGTAGGCGAAACGTTTCAACAATAAAGATGTCTGTTACATACATGTTTTAATCATCAGCCTCAGTATGTGAAATATTCACGGGTGGGAGAGTGGGTTTGGTTGAGATTTTTGAGGCTGATGGGTTGACTTTTGGGCTGGTATTCGAACCTGTGTGATGGGGGGCGGGAGGTAGGCGGTTGCAACTAAGTGGTAGGTGGTTTGAGGTGGGCGAGTAGAAAGTTTTTTTTTTCAAGTTGGCGGGTGTGCTCACGTGAATAGGTGAAATAGTTGAAGTCTTGGTGTTTGCAGGAGGAGGTGGGTGACATCCAGAGTGTTTCCGTGCCATTTCTAGGTAAACTTACATGATAAACTAACTTTGAGCGACCAATGATGCTTTGATGTGATAAGAAGTGTGTGTTGATGTTTCGGTTTTGTGTTAGTTTGTTGTGTGTGGAGGAGAGAGAGGTAGAGAGAGTGAGGAGAGAGGTGGAGAGAGGGATGGAGAGATGGAGAGAGGAGAGAGAGAGAGAGTGAGTGAGAGAGAGAGAGAGAGATTCCTTGACGTGTCGATATAAACATGAACACATATTACCTGAACCAATATTTGATATTTTGGTCCCAATTTCAAGAGTGTCAACTAATACAGACCTTCCCTCCCCCCTTCCTTCCTCTCTCTGCATATTTTGCATTTTGTTTTATGGTTGTCTGTGCCAGTCTGCCTCAGTATCTGTAACGAAGCCTAAGCCAAGATACTGCTACATCCGTCACCCTGTTTACATTTTAATTTACATTGTAAATGTATTTGTTTACATTCATGTTATCATATTAGGCTTTAGATTTAATATGTCCTCAAACTGTGTTCCTGTAACATTCAGATGCATTGTTTAATAATCTAATTATATTTTTTAATGCTTAGCACAGACAGATCAAAGTTTCATTCGACTTTCTGAAGACTTCTTTCTTTGGTTACCATAATATCAATTTTTATCATGCAAATCAATGACAGATGTAATTCCTTATAACTGTACATTAATTACTTTCTGATATTTTTATATATCTCTACCTGGCTTTTCTAAATCTAAGAGTCGTGTGTAAGGCGAGTGCACTTAGTGGCGATATAGCACTGGTAATGATGAAGTAATCAGGTTCATTGTTATAAGTTAGCTTCAGAGCCAGTGTAATGGCTAAGAGTTTAGCTAGTAACAGACTTCTGGTTATTCTTTAAACCATACTTAACATATGTCCATAAATTCTGAGAAAGTGGCAACGAGAGCAGATGTAGCTCTGCCAGGAAGCTTTGTTAAGCTCCATCAGTATATAGACTGGTTTACGACACTTTTTTACTAACAATTAGGCGAGAAATTTCTTGAAGTTAAGAATGAGATTACTGGTGATAAGCTTGTGGAGATGGAGGACCTTCAGAACACGTTATACCTAATGACCAAACCTTTCAACAGAGGGATGAAATGTTCTTGTATCTATAATCGAGTTAATGCAAGTTACATCTGGAATGTTTTTTGTCATGTGTTCAAAAATTTGGGTTTTTTAGGAAAAATTTTG
>NC_069432.1:36563255-36616764 GCF_026875155.1 Cherax quadricarinatus | reverse complement strand
TCCCCCACCACTTTGGTTCGGTATATTCTCCACCACATGGTTCAGTATACTTCTCCACCATCATGGTTCAGTGTACTTCTCCACCACATGGTTCAGTATACTTCTCCACCACGTGGTTCGGTATACTTCACCACATGGTTCAGTATACTTCTCCACCACGTGGTTCGGTATACTTCTCCACCACATGGTTCAGTATACTTCTCCACCACATGGTTCAGTATACTTCTCCACCACATGGTTCAGTATACTTCTCCACCACGTGGTTCGGTATACTTCACCACATGGTTCAGTATACTTCTCCACCACATGGTTCAGCATACTTCTCCACCACATGGTTCAGTATACTTCTCCACCACATGGTTCAGTATACTTCACCACGTGGTTCGGTATACTTCTCCACCACATGGTTCAGTATACTTCTCCACCACGTGGTTCGGTATACTTCACCACATGGTTCAGTATACTTCTCCACCACATGGTTCAGTATACTTCACCACATGGTTCAACGAGATTCAAGAGTTGTTATACCATCTCCATGCGCAGCATGAGAATGTGGAATTCTGTTGATTTCTGGGCTATGTTGGTGTCCCGGGAAATGACTGGGCAGATGCAGAGGAAAGCCTTACAGTAACATGCAGTCACGAACATAGATGCAGGAAATGGCTGGCCCGGTGGATCATATAGATGAGAAACAAGTTATAAAGGATTTGGCAGGACGTGAATGTTTAGCTGTCCTCCTTTAACAGGAATCATTTCTTTGAGATGAAACTGTCAGTCGAGAATTGGTAAACAATGTCACCCATAGCCATCTCTTCGCAGGTCCTGCCCTCTTGTGTAGCTTATGATGTGTAGCTTAGTGTGTAACATATTTCAGCTGTTGTTCCACACTGTAAGCCTTTTCATGTTTATGTATTTGTTTTATAAAATCACTGAGGTGCCTGTAGAGATCTCGAGGATCCTTTAGGACAAGTCTTCTGATATTAGTGATTTATTGTGGATTTTTAACTGATGCTTATTACTTTAACTTATGTTTATGTTGCGCATTTCATTCTTGCAATAGTTTTCTTTTTCTTTAATTTTATCTTCGAGCGTGAGGTTGTGTGTGATGTATATATTTTTATTTCTAAGATTTCTGAATTACCCACATGATCAAAGCAATCTTCAAATTTCAAAGCTTCCTACTTCTACAGTGCCGACAAAACTGATCGGGTCGTCTTAAAATAAAAGAATTTCGTGTCTGGGAAAACTTTTAGGGTCGTCTTAAAATAAAAGAATTTCGTGTCTGCGAAAACTTTTAGGGTCGTCTTATAGTAAAAGAATTTCGTGTCTGGGAAAACTTTTAGGGTCGTCTTATAATAAAAGAATTTCGTGTCTGGGAAAACTTTTTTCCTTCCAAATACAGAAACCATCCCTCCTTCCATCTCTTAATTCCCTTAAGTTGAGGAGGCGACGTACTGTCTAGAAATATGTATGAACATTTAGTATTCTAGATAGAGTAATATCCATGTTGCTAGTACAAATATTATTAAAAGAAATTTATAAGCGAATGAGAAGTGAAATTTCAGAAGAGAGATTAATCTTTAAATAATCTTTCTTTCTCACTCCTTACAATGGGAGGAAAGTCGAGAGTGTGGGGGAAGAGGTGAAAAGGTGGGGAGGGTCTTGAGAGAACGGGTGTGGGAGACATCTCTGAAGTGTGGGGGTAAGAAATCCCTCTGGAGTGTGTGGGAGACACCACCCGTGAAATGTACCTGAGACTGGCTCTGAGTGTGTCACAGGCAGTGCCTATAGAATGTAAAAATTATTTTTACATTAATGGAGGATCACTAAACCCATAGGGGTTCTAAAATGTAAAAAGCCCTTGGGAAAACGCGTGGATGAAAGATGAGACACAGTACCTGAGGAGTATATAGGGGAGAAGTGCGAGTGGATTGTGGGGAGACTGAGACTGTAGAATGTGGAGGAAGGTCCACCTAGGATATGTGGGAGGCGGTTCCTGTGGAGTGAGGGGAGGCCCCTGGAAGAACGGATACTGGAGGGTGCATGGAAGATAGTACCTGTGGAATGTGGAGGAGGTCCTTGGGAGAACGGGTGCTGGAGGGTGTGTACAGTCTTGTCGTCGTCAGTGGAGTGTCTGGAAGAGGAGTCGCTCAAGACTGACTCGACCGTGTACCTCTCCGACTCGAGGGTCTGTGAACGATGAGCTCTTGTCCTGAGGTGGGAAAGAGACCAGGAGAGACACGTTTAGTTACACCTTAGATATATGAGGGTCACCAGTTGAGCCCAGGGTTATGCTAGCATAGAAGGTGATACCTTTGGGACCCAGGGCATGCTAGCATGGGAGTGCCACAGTTGAGTCCAGGACACACTTGTATGAGATAGGTAGTACTAACCCCCTCCCACTTGAGTCCAGGACACACTTGTATGAGATAGGTAGTACTAACCCCCTCCCACTTGAGTCCAGGACACACTTGTATGAGATAGGTAGTACTAACCCCCTCCCACTTGAGTCCAGGACACACTTGTATGAGATAGGTAGTACTAACCCCCTCCCACTTGAGTCCAGGACACACTTGTATGAGATAGGTAGTACTAACCCCCTCCCACTTGAGTCCAGGACACACTTGTATGAGATAGGTAGTACTAACCCCCTCCCACTTGAGTCCAGGACACACTTGTATGAGATAGGTAGTACTAACCCCCTCCCACTTGAGTCCAGGACACACTTGTATGAGATAGGTAGTACTAACCCCCTCCCACTTGAGTCCAGGACACACTTGTATGAGATAGGTAGTACTATACCCCCTCCCACTTGAGTCCAGGACACACTTGTATGAGATAGGTAGTACTAACCCCCTCCCACTTGAGTCCAGGACACACTTGTATGAGATAGGTAGTACTAACCCCCTCCCACTTGAGTCCAGGACACACTTGTATGAGATAGGTAGTACTAACCCCCTCCCACTTGAGTCCAGGACACACTTGTATGAGATAGGTAGTACTAACCCCTCCCACTTGAGTCCAGGACACACTTGTATGAGATAGGTAGTACTAACCCCCTCCCACTTGAGTCCAGGACACACTTGTATGAGATAGGTAGTACTAACCCCTCCCACTTGAGTCCAGGACACACTTGTATGAGATAGGTAGTACTAACCCCCTCCCACTTGAGTCCAGGACACACTTGTATGAGATAGGTAGTACTAACCCCCTCCCACTTGAGTCCAGGACACACTTGTATGAGATAGGTAGTACTAACCCCCTCCCACTTGAGTCCAGGACACACTTGTATGAGATAGGTAGTACTAACCCCCTCCCACTTGAGTCCAGGACACACTTGTATGAGATAGGTAGTACTAACCCCCTCCTACTTGAGTCCAGGATACACTTGTATGATTAGGTAGTACATAACCCCTCTCCACTGAGTCCAGGACACACTTGTATTGAGATAGGTGTAATAACCCCCTCCACTTGAGTCAGGACAACACTTGTATGAGATAGGTAGTACTAACCCCCTCCCACTTGAGTCCAGGACACACTTGTATGAGATAGGTTATACTAACCCCTCCCACTTGAGTCCAGGACATCACTTGTATGAGATAGGTAGTACTAATCCCCCTCCACACTTGAGTCCAGGATACACTTGTATGAGATAGGTAGTCTAACCCCCTCCCACTTTGAGTCAGGACACACTTGTATGAGATAGGTAGTACTAACCCCCTCCCACTTGAGTCCAGGACACACTTGTTTGAGATAGGTAGTACTAACCCCTCCCACTTGAGTCAGGACACATCTTGTATGTGATAGGTAGTACTAACCCTCCACTTGAGTCCAGGACACACTTGTATGAGATAGGTAGTACTAACCCCCTCCCACTTGAGTCCAGGACACACTTGTATGAGATAGGTAGTACTAACCCCCTCCCACTTGAGTCCAGGACACACTTGTATGAGATAGGTAGTACTAACCCCTCCCATTGAGTCCAGGACACACTTGTATGAGATTAGGTAGTACTAACCCCCTCCACTTGAGTCAGGACACACTTGTATGAGATAGGTAGTACTAACCCCCTCCCACTTGAGTCCAGGACACACTTGTATGAGATAGGTAGTACTAACCCCCTCCCACTTGCAGCATATACACAATTTTATAAATAATTCTAAGAATACGGAATTGAATAATATTCTTGTAAAACCTTAATTACAACTATGTAAAACTATAGTCACTTAAGAAAGCTAAAAACAGGTGAACTAACAGTATGTGCATGACATACTGCCAGCAATCAAGTAAGCTTACCAAAATTTATTTAAATCACATAAAACTACTGAGACTCAGGAAGTAATTAAAATGGATTATCAAAGAGTCACTAACTCTGGAAGTTCTTAGTTGAAATTATTCACGGGTAATCAGATTGGATCTTGCATTTGACTTTCTCAGTATCCTGAAGATGAAGGGAAAATCATCAGCAGCAACAGATACATTCCTAAACAATACATCAGTGACAACATTTTACTGTCCAGGAATGTAATAAAATACAATGATTTAATCTTGAATGGTTAATCTTGCAGTAAAGGGTAAGTGATCAGTGTAAACACTGATCTGGTGCTGGTAAATTATATTTATATAATGAGCCAAAGCTACAACAAAAACTAAAGCATCTTGTTCAGTGAATAAAAGTTCTTTCCCTCTTAGGTGATAAATATCCTAGACTGAGCTCATATTTACCATCTGTCTCTTCTGTTCCGAGTGAACGTAGGCAACATTGTGATATTTGGAATTTTTAAAAAGTACGGACGTAACTTTAATCTTGCTTTTGATAAGCTTTTTTTTTTAAATACTATATGTCCAGTCATATGAGGCATCTCCCTTAAGCTGTTGAATTAAAGGAGCAACAGTAACAAAAAAAAAAATGAAAAATCTATTTAAGCTGGTAAATTGATAAAAAATCGTTTTGCATTTGTAGACGTAGATTGTCAAATTTTGAGTAACTGCTAATTTTCATTCGTCGGTTGTGAAAACTCTTGAGTTACGCCATAAGGCAGAAACTAGATTTGTTTCTTTGAAAATTTATAGTTTTTAATCTTGTTTATTCTTAGCTCATACATTTTGTGCTTTCTCATGCTTAGCAATTTAAGGGTATGTCCGGAGACTGTCATTAAATTGTGTACGTCTAGCATTTTTGATGAGCTTGGGACAGATAATCTTTCTTGATTTGGGGTCAGAAGTCATTGTCTAGAACCTTTATTATCACTGGAAGTATAATAGACTGTCAATTCTTCCATCTGTCTGAGGTATGGGACAGAATCTTTGAAGTAAATGCAAGGTGGGGAAAAACTTTGTTTGCAAAAGGTCATCGAGGGCAGGGAAGGAAAATCCGTTGGGAGTAGTTTTTGGACTGAGGTTCCTGTAATCAGTTACTGACTATAATGAACAATCTTTCTTGGATACTAGACTAGATGACATATTCCGGGGGTGGGGAGTCATAATACAGGAGGGCCCCGCTTATATAACAGGTTACAGGGCTGCTGATGTAAAGCGAAAATCATGTATTAGGTGAGCAATAGAGCTGGGCCTAAAAATACATGTACAGTACACACATTACTTAAAATATTTTCGACCTTAGCTTATAGTAAGTAGGAAGTCTGAATAAATGAAGAATGGGTATAATTGAAAGCCGCTGCATTAGCAAAACGCTGTAAAGCGAAGCACTGTAAAACCGGACCCACCTGTACTCTGTAACTCTATCACTCAGGATAGTGTAAATAATACTTGTTGAGAATGCAGTCTTCTGTAGGCTGGTATAAAAAATAGATGTTTCTTTTTTCCGAAGAGGAATTTCTTGTTATCCTAATCATTTATACTTTATACAAGTAACTTACTAAACCAGTCTCCATGTCTGGTGACCTGTGATTCACTCTCCAGCAGGAGAACATTGGCCAGGCTGATCAAACATTGTGTGTAGGTTCCACACAAACTGTATAGCATGCCTTGCAATGAATGCTCCACACAGGCTTTGGGTTTTAGTTAAATTATAATCAAACTGTTTCTACTTTATAACTTTGTTAGCTTTTTGTTAGTGTTTATAATTTCAGATTTTTATTGTAGTAAATTCTCTAATTAGCTCACCTGGGACTGGTGGCAGGACTGTAGCCAGGTATGTGACAGTAATGACCTCACCTGGGACTGGTGGCAGGACTGTAGCCAGGTGTGTGACAAGGAGGGGGTAGCTTCACTGGAGGGACTGGCGGTAACCACATCTCTTCTAAGGGGACTCTGCCTGTGGACTCGACCAGACCAGGGGTGGAACTACTTCTACCCATGGCGGCTGCAACAGGGAGTGTGGAAGTGAGAGGTCGAGGGGGGGTGGGGATAGGAGTGGGGATTGGCTCAGGCGGTGGGTAGTGCTGGTGGTGTTGGGGTCGTAGGTGGTGGTGGTAGTGGTGGTGGAGGGTGGTCACGTCTAGTGGGGAGAGAGAAAGAGAGAAACGCTTACAGTGGGGCTCGCGGGGCAGCCAGGCACAGACGGCGCCCTCACCTCGCATTATAAAATAAATAAATGAAAAAGGAAAACATTGAACAAGATATACCACACAATATATCAAAATATCAAGCATGAATTGGCTAGTCAAAGGGAAACAAAGGACGCCATGTTAACCCATGAGAGAATACCGACACTGTTAACTTGTGAAAGAAAACAGACTTTGTTAACTTGTGAAAGAAAACAGACTTTTATTTCCTCATGAAAGAGAACAGACGAGTCTCTGCTAAACTATCAAAGAAAATGAAGAAACGTGATCATGCAGGAGGTGACATCAAATGTGTCACGGACTCTAAGAGGACAAAGAGTGATGAAGATACACACACGGGGTTTATCTCAGTGGCATAACCAGCGTAAAATAAGTACTCAGAAATCACATGCTTGCATACATTGACCTGGGCGAAAATTAAACTCAACTATTAAGTCTTGTTGTTCATGCAGGTGTGAATGATGGAAGGGAGAGGAGAGGAGAGGAGAGGCAGGCAGGCAGGGCGAGGCGGAACGCTAACATGCACTGGCAGACTAACTGTATGTTTGACTAATATGTTAAATGGGAAGTAGGATTGAGTATGTGTTTATCTTGTACAGTCATATTATATACACTATTAACAAAATATATTAAAATAGACCTGGAATCATAATTTAATCTGCAGATCTACTTAAAAGCATCGAGATTATTTTTGGTTATACAGGGATTAATAATCCCTGTGTAACCAAAGTAGCTTAAAACCTAAAACGAAGCTGGTAAAGTGAAATAATTTGATAGTCAATGTTTTTGTCAACGCTAATGAACTCTTAGTTTGAACTGGAGTCAAAAACTGACCGCTAGACTAGACAAACTGAGAGACTGAGAGAACTTAATTGCTGTGAAGACTTCCACAGTCAGCCATCATGAGACCACCAGCCTCTGACTGATCAGTAAACAACACCAAGAAATTAGTCTTTTTAGTTCCACTTTAAATATATTTTCTGAGAGCTTGTTTTAAATGTGTTTCTGTGTATGTCCGTACGCATTATTGTTAAAAACTTATTATGATCATAACCATAATTTTTAAAGGGGTAGACTGGTAAGCCAGTGGAAAGCTTCGGTCAGATGACCAACAGCTCCAGCTGCGGGTCATCTTGTTAATGTTTACCTTTTGTTTGTTTTAGGCTTTTTTTTTAACAATTGATAAAGTTATAGCCGGGACCATTCGTAGACTAAGGTGGAGGTAATGCGGTATTTTGTTTGACGAAAAAAAAAAATAGTTTTGAACTGTATCGATGACAATATACCAAAAACACATTCGATTCCATCCATGCACGCCAGACGAATTATTTAAGTCAAGTTTAATTTGTCAAATGTTACACAAATTTCCCGCCAAATAATATGTCGGTTGTTTCACAAAATTACCGCAAAATAAAACAGCTGATCATTTTAGTGAGACGATTGTCACTTGTTTGGCAGGAGAAGGCGGCAAGTTTGTGTGTGTGTGTACTCTCCTAGTTGTCGTTGCAGGGGTCGACTCAGCTCCTGGCCCCGCCTCTTCATTGGCCGTTACTCGGTCACTCCACCGCTCCGTGTGCTTTATCATACCTCTCCTTAAAGCTATGTGTAGATCCTGCCTCCACTACATCACTTCCTAGACTATTCCACTCCCTGACAACTCTGTGACTGAAGAAATACTTCCTAACATCCCTGTTGTTCATCTATGTCTTCAGCTTCCAACTGTGACCCTTGTTGTTGTGTCCCATTTCTGAAACATCCTGTCTGTCCACCTTGTCGATTCCTCTCAGTATTTTATATGTCGTTATCATATCCCCCCTATCTCTCCTGTCTTTCAGTGTTGTCAGGCCGATTTTCCTTAACCTTTCCTCGTAGGACATACCCCTTAGCTCCGGGACTAGTCTTGTTGCAAACTAATAGTGTGTGTGTGTGTGTGTGTGTGTGTGTGTGTGTGTGTGTGTGTGTGTGTGTGTGTGTGTGTGTGTGTGTGTGTGTGTGTGTGTTGTGAAACAAGCAATATCAGAAAGTTAGCGACAACGGAGAAAATCCCTCAGTTTCTCAGGTTCTACTCTTAACATGGTCATGGTCGGCCCAGACAGACGGACAGAATAATAAATGCATAAGTCACAAAAAGTTGAATAATATAATAGAAAAAAAAGGAGAGAGAGAGAATGTAACCTCCCCTCCTGACTGACTCTCTCCTGACTTCCACCACCAACCTTTCTCCAGCGGCGCTTTTTTGTACTTTTCTAATCTCTTGGCGGCGATGGCCTCTAGTCTGACCCTGGCTGCGGGGTACTCCTTCAGCACGTCCCACATGTCCTTCTTGGAGAGCACGAAGAGGTCGCTGTAACCCACAGATCGCACCGACGCCGTCCGTCTGTTGCCTGAACACCACCACAACACCATTATTAAGTTTTTCAGGTACAGGTACACATATATACAGTTACATAAATTACCATACATAGCAGCATATGTGTAAATTACCTAGGATAACTAAAAAAAAGTCTGTTACTTATTTCTGTTAATATTTAGAAAGAACACAAAAGGCACAATAGTCCAAGTCGGACCGAAACGTAGTCATAAGCCTCTCTCTCCTATGTACAGGTTATTTGTGTACCGTTAATATATATTGTTGTTGAACACAATAGAGTGTAATGAAAAAAATGTGCTCCAACCCTATTCAATCGGATAATTACATTGTGGGAATAATTGCCAGCAATTTCTTTTTTTTTTTTTTTTTTTTGCGATATTCCATCACTCGGGTTGGGATTCGTACTTCAGGTAATGAACTCTTTCAGCCTGAGCTGAGAAGACATCTGTAAGGCGGTGATTATATTGGAAAAGTAGACACAGATGCAGTATAATGCGATATTTTATTGACATTATGCATTATACTGTATTTGTGTCTTTTTCAATCGTTTCGGTATTTTATACCATTTATCTTCATCGATGAATATATTGTTAAACATTCAGCAGAGGGTCTGGAAGAAATATAAAATGCCTAACTATAAATTTGAACTCCTCAAGGAAGGCTCCTTGACGCTGGTGAGGGTCTCTTGATCTAGGGAATTGGATCTGTGCTCCAGTTGGATCTGTGCTCCAGTTGGATCTGTGCTCCAGTTCCCTGAATTAAGCCTGAATGCCTTCCATCCCCCCATAGGCGCTGTATAATCCTACGGGTTTAGTGCTTCCCCCTTGATTATAATAATAATAATATAAATTTGAAAAAAAAAAGTGATAAAAATAACAGACTGAAGATGAATGCTGTCCTCTGTTTACATACATACCTTCAAAGGAACTAGCACTATGGATATTAATTGTAAGGCAACGATTACTAACTCTTAAATACAAGTAAATCAGTGAAGTAGATGGGAGCAAGTGTGTTCTAGTTGACGCTTCAGTGACAATTATTATTAGTTTTATTTCGACAGTATTTACAAAAAAAAAACATGACACATTTTTGGGGGAAAATAAGTATCTTAATATTAACGATAAATACCAATGTATTATTATTATTATTATTATTATTATTATTATTATTATTATTATTATTATTTTGCTCATGAAGCGGGTATTCAACGCTAGGCTTCGTGGAGGCTTGATCCTTCGATCATGATTAAGCTCCTCACAGCGCAAAACATGATAAAGTTCAACATAGTGAAAAATTATTTGATAGAGCTCTGAAAGCTAAAACATGATAAAGTTCTCCACAGAGTGTAATATGACTTTATAAAGCTTTACACAGAGAAACAATTTGATAAAGCTTGACACAGTGAAACATGATCTGAGAAGGATGAAAGGACACAAGTGCATATAATTGGAACATCTTTACTGGATATGTTTCAGTCCTGGGACCTTGGTCACTCCAAGTGATTCTAGAGAATGAGAGAACACAGCATATAGAATGAAAAAAGCAGGTCGCTAGTGATCAGGTGAAGACGCCAAGTCATTTAATAGTCGTGTCAGGTGGCAGCAGGGACTCAGCATGGAGCAGTACGTGTGTAGGGGCAGTTGAGGTGGTGTTGGTGGAAGTAATTAAAAGTGCTTCAATACAGTGGCTCTTATCTCTGTAGATCAGTTCTACTTGTTCCGGTTAGATCTACGCAAGATACAAGCATTTTTGGCATTTCATTCGCATGAATATTTGCACTCTCGGACCCGTGTAGAAGCATTTCTTCCTGTTTGTCCTACATACATCTTGTTGCACCCTCCACATGGTATTATGTACACGCCTGATTCATTGGTTTGTCAAAGGGATTTTTCTTCCAGATGAGGTCTCTGATGGAAGACTTGGTCATGGTAGTTATGGAGATGTTTCTTCTTGAAAGGGTCTTGTGTTGTTGGCTACTTTCCCAGGTAAAGTCTGGGTTTCTTGGTGGTGGCATTGTTAGTAGAATTCGGTATTTTCATAGCTCTACGTTTGCAATCTTGTATAAAGCAGGGAACGAAGTGCAATCGTGTGATGGTACAGGTAATGTACTGGAATTCTTCTAAGAATCCTAAACTGGAGATACGGATAGCTCTAAGGAAAAACCCAATGACCCGCCTCTCTTGGTGTCTTTTTCGGTGGTCTGCCTATTAGAACATACGGAAATGATAGTCTGTCTTTTGTTTTTTAGTTAGAGTAAATTTGATTGGTTCAGTGTTGTTGATCTTATGAGTCTTGAACGTTGAGACTTCCGAGACATATGACCACAGTGTCATCGACATATCTAAACAATGTGACTATTATGAATATTATTGCGAAAACCTCAAGTCTCTGAGTTTCCATGAAGTTGTTGGCCAAGATTATATTTAGAGGAACAATTCCAGTTCATCACCCATGCCTTTACACGCTAACGCTTTCCTCCATACTTCATACAAGATTACAAACGCAGAGCTATGAAAATACTCAGCTCTGCCAACAACACCACACCAAAAAACCTGGATTCCTAGCTCTTCTGGAGAAGTAGTTAACAACATCAGAGACCGTTTCAAGAAGGAACAACCGCAAAGCTACCACGTCTACCATCAAAGACCGCACCTCAAGGAAAGATCCCTTTACCAAACCAAACAGTGCAGCAGGCATGTATACAATACCATGTGGAAGGTGCAACCAGATCTGTGTAGGAGAAACAAAGAAATCTTTATAGGCGGATCCGAGAATAGAAAACTGCATGCAGCCGAGACACCAAAAATGCTTGTCATGCATAGATCTAAAGAGGAACATCTCATGAACTGGGGCAAAGCAGAGCTGATCTACAGAGAATCCAACTCTGACAGGCGCCACTCTACTCCAGTATCTTTAACTGTTATTACCAGCACTAGAACAGAGAGCTGGCAAGTACACCATCTCAACTACTGTACCTCTGCACGTGATACTACTACACGCTGATTCCCGATTGCTAGGTAACACGAATGTTACATGACCTGACGCCTTCACCTGATCATCAATAATGACCTGCTTTCTCCACTATATATGGTGTGTTCTCTCATTCTCTAGTATCAGACGGGTCATCGCAAGATTGAGACCCGTGCCAGGACTACTGTCTTGGCGAACATTATACATACATTCTCTAGTATCATTTGGAGTGACCAAGGTCCCAGGATCCAAGCCTAACCAATAAAATATACCTTTGAGTTCCGAGAGTTTTATACTCTAGAAGCTCGGTTATGGGCCAGGCTCGTCTGGTGCTACCTTGGTCGACCAGACTGTGTTAGATGTCCTAAGTGTATGCATTTGTGTTCTTTCATCCGTATTATCGGTATCATTATATCTTCTGCATTATATTTTCTACACAGCCAAACATGCCCTACACAAAGCGAAACATTCTCCCAATATAAGTTTGTTCTGCATACTGTGTTGTCCTGGCGTTAGTAAGTAAATAAGTAAGTTTATGTAGGTACAGGTACACATAAATACAATTACACATTATCGTGCATAGTAACATATGTGTAAATTACCTAGGATAACCCCAAAAAAGTCAGATAAAGTAGCATTAATATTGTGGTCTTTGATACAAAGGTCACCTGGGAATACAATAGCAGATGTTATATGTAACCAAGCATGTGACATTAATGTATATGTAATTTAATTGGGTTACAAGGCAGTCAATGGGTGGGTCTGAAACGGATGTAGGGCGGGTTGGAAATGCTAGTAGGGTAGGTTGGAAGAGGGTTTAAGACTAGGTTGGAAAGGGGGTGTAGGGTGAATTGGAAAGGGGTGTAGTGTGGGTTGAAAAGGGGATGTAGGCTGGGTTGGAAACGGGGTGTAGGATGGGTTGGAAAAGGATTTAGCGTGAGTTGGAAAGGGATGTAGGGTGGGTTGGAAAGGGGATGTAGGGTGGATTGGAAAGGGGATGTAGGGTGGGTTGGAAAGGGATGTAGGGTGGGTTGGAAAGGGGTGTGGGGTAGGTTGGTAAAGGATTTAAAGTGGTTTGGAAAGGGGCGTAGGGTGGGTTGGAAACGGTGTAGGGTGGGTTGGAAAGGGTGTAGGGTGGGTTGGAAACGGGTGTAGGGTGGGTTGGAAATGGGGTGTAGTGTGGGCTGGAAAGAGGTGTAGGGTGGGTTGGAAAGAGGTGTAGGGTGGGTTGGAAAGAGGTGTAGGGTTGGGTTAGAAAGAGGTGTAGGGTGGGTTGGAAAGAGGTGTAGGGTGGGTTGGAAAGTGTAGGGTGGGTTGGAAAGAGGTGTAGGGTTGGGTTAGAAATAGGTGTAGGGTGGGTTGGAAAGGGGTGTAGGGTGGGTTGGAAGTGGGGTGTAGGGTGGGTTGGACTGGGGTGTAGGGTGAGTTGGAAAGGGGGTGTAGAGTGGGTTAGGGTGGGTCAGCGGGTAAGGAGGTCAACGTGAGTCCTTTAGGTCAAAATGAGATTTATCAGGGTGGGTTAGATCATGGATGGGTCAAGTAAGGATGAGTCTGGTGAGGAGTGAATACACTCGGGTTTGGTCATGTCAGGCCAGTGGTTCAAGTCTGAGTGTGCAAGGTCAAGGGTCACACATTCATGGTTGGCCATAAAATCAGGGTTGGTCAGCAAGTTAGGTCATTGTGGGTCATCTGAGCCAGGGTGGGTCACTTTAGGGTTATGATGGGTCAGATCAGGGTAAGAGTAGGTCAAGTCAAAACAAGGATGGGTCAGGTCAGGGCCAGGGTGGGTCAGCGTTAGGTCATTGTGGACCATCTGAGTCAGGGTGGGTCACTTTAGGGCTATGATGGGTCAGATCAGAGTAAGGGTAGGTCAAGTCAAAACAAGGATGAGTCAGGTCAGACCCAGGGTGGGTTAGGGATAGGTCAGGAACAGGGTGGGTCAGAGTTAGGTCAGGGCCAGGGTGGGTCAGGGTTAGGTCAGGGGTAAGGTGAGCCAGAGCCAGGTGGGTCAGGGCTAGGCTGGGTCAGGGTTAAGTCAGGGCCAGGATGGGTCAGGGTTTAAGTCAGGGCCAGGCTGGGTCAGGGTTAAGTCAGGGCCAGGATGGGTCAGGGTTTAAGTCAGGGCCAGGCTGGGTCAGGGTTAAGTCAGGGCCAGGATGGGTCAGGGTTTATGTCAGGGCCAGGCTGGGTCGGTTAGGTCAGGGCCAGGGTGGGTCAGAGTTAGGTCAGGGCCAGGGTGGGTCAGAGTTAGGTCAGGGCCAGGGTGGGTCATGGTTAGGTCAGGGCCAGGGTGGGTCATGGTTAGGTCAGGGCCAGGGTGGGTCATGGTTATGTCAGGGCCAGGGTGGGTCATGGTTAGGTCAGGGCCAGGGTGGGTCAGAGTTAGGTCAGGGCCAGGGTGGGTCATGGTTAGGTCAGGGCCAGGGTGGGTCATGGTTAGGTCAGGGCCAGGCTGGGTCGGTTAGGTCAGGGCCAGGGTGGGTCATGGTTAGGTCAGGGCCAGGGTGGGTCAGAGTTAGGTCAGGGCCAGGGTGGGTCATGGTTAGGTCAGGGCCAGGGTGGGTCAGAGTTAGGTCAGGGCCAGGGTGGGTCATGGTTAGGTCAGGGCCAGGGTGGGTCAGAGTTAGGTCAGGGCCAGGGTGGGTCAGAGTTAGGTCAGGGCCAGGGTGGGTCAGAGTTAGGTCAGGGCCAGGGTGGGTCAGAGTTAGGTCAGGGCCAGGGTGGGTCAGAGTTAGGTCAGGGCCAGGGTGGGTCAGAGTTAGGTCAGGGCCAGGGTGGGTCAGAGTTAGGTCAGGGCCAGGGTGGGTCAGAGTTAGGTCAGGGCCAGGGTGGGTCAGAGTTAGGTCAGGGCCAGGGTGGGTCATGGTTAGGTCAGGGCCAGGGTGGGTCAGAGTTAGGTCAGGGCCAGGGTGGGTCATGGTTAGGTCAGGGCCAGGGTGGGTCATGGTTAGGTCAGGGCCAGGGTGGGTCAGAGTTAGGTCAGGGCCAGGGTGGGTCAGAGTTAGGTCAGGGCCAGGGTGGGTCATGGTTAGGTCAGGGCCAGGGTGGGTCAGAGTTAGGTCAGGGCCAGGGTGGGTCAGAGTTAGGTCAGGGCCAGGGTGGGTCAGAGTTAGGTCAGGGCCAGGGTGGGTCAGAGTTAGGTCAGGGCCAGGGTGGGTCAGAGTTAGGTCAGGGCCAGGGTGGGTCAGAGTTAGGTCAGGGCCAGGGTGGGTCAGAGTTAGGTCAGGGCCAGGGTGGGTCAGAGTTAGGTCAGGGCCAGGGTGGGTCAGAGTTAGGTCAGGGCCAGGGTGGGTCAGAGTTAGGTCAGGGCCAGGGTGGGTCAGAGTTAGGTCAGGGCCAGGGTGGGTCAGAGTTAGGTCAGGGCCAGGGTGGGTCAGTTAGGTCAGGGCCAGGGTGGGTCAGAGTTAGGTCAGGGCCAGGGTGGGTCAGGGTCAGGGTAACAATATTTCCCAAGGCCTCAATAGCATATATTAAAAGTCAAGCACAAATTTAAACGTTTACAATTTTATATGTATATAATAAACGTTCATATAAATATTTATATAAATGTTTACATGATTAGATAAATGTTTCTATAAAAATTTACATAAACATTTCGAGTATACTCTGTGGAGGAGCAAATTTAGTTTTTTAAATATTCAACTTGTTACGAAGTTGCCATTTTTTTTTTAAAAAGGCTTTGAAAAATGTTTTAGCGCACAAAGCTCCACTTTTCACTATAATTTATTCACAAACACTTAGAATTATATAATATATTCTTTAAGTATAAAAGTGTGTAATGTAGGTTTTTCTAAGAATGAAAACTACACAAAGAACCTAAACAACAATTAGAGCTCCTGAAATTTTCAGCTGCGATAAGTATGTGAAAAAAAAAGAAATTTTTACACAAATGATTACTTTTTTTTTTTTTTTGGGGGGGGGGGGGTTAGCTCCTTTTTTATAATTTTGGGGGAATAATAGAAATATATTATGTGATATGAAGTATGGTGATGGAACAGTTGCTAAATAATTGACAGAGATAGAACTAGAGGGAGCTAGAACTAGATAGAGCTAGACCTAGAGTAAGCTAGAACTAGATAGAGCTATAACTAGAACAAGCTAGAGCTAGATAGAGCTAAAACTAGAACAAGCTAGAGCTAGATAGAGCTAGATCTAGAGTAAGCTAAAACTAGATAGAGCTAGAACTTGAGCAGGCTAGAACTAGAGAGAGCTGGAACTAGAGCAAGCTAGATCTAGAACAAGCTAGAACTAGCAGGAGTCAACAAACCTGACCTGCAGTGCCCATGTTGAGGATGGAGATCTCGCCGAAGTAGGAGCCGGCCTTAAGTGTGGCTAACATCGTCTTGCCGTTGTCCGCAACTACGTGAAGTTTACCTCTGTTGACGATGTACATCTCCTTGCCTACCTCCCCTGTGGGCGTCCAGACTAGTTAGTGTGGCTAATGGTGGCGATAATTACTTGCACACGGGTTAGTGTGGCTAATGATGGGTATAATTGCTTACACACGGGTTAGTGTGGCTAATGGTAGGTATAATTGCTTGCACAGGGGTTTGTGTGGGTAATGGTAGGTATAATTGCTTACACACGGGTTAGTGTGGGTATAATTGCTTGCACAGGGGTTAGTGTGGGTAATGGTGGGTATAATTGCTTGCACACGGGTTAGTGTGGGTAATGGTAGGTATAATTGCTTGCACACGGGTTAGTGTGGGTAATGATGGGTATAATTGCTTGCACACGGGTTAGTGTGGGTAATGGTGGGTTTAATTGCTTGCACAGGGGTTAGTGTGGGTAATGGTGGGTGTAATTGCTTGCACAGGGGTTAGTGTGGGTAATGGTGGGTGTAATTGCTTGCACAGGGGTTAGTGTGTTTAATGGTGGGTATAATTGCTTGCACACGGGTTAGTGTGGGTAATGGTAGGTATAATTGCTTGCACAGGGGTTAGTGTGGGTAATGGTGGGTATAATTGCTTGCACACGGGTTAGTGTGGGTAATGGTGGGTATAATTGCTTGCACATGGGTTAGTGTGGGTAATGGTAGGAACTGCTTGCACAGGGGTTAGTGTGGGTAATGGTAGGTATAATTGCTTGCACACGGGTTAGTGTGGGTAATGGTGGGTATAATTGCTTGCACACGGGTTAGTGTGGGTAATGGTGGGTATAATTGCTTGCACATGGGTTAGTGTGGGTAATGGTAGGTATAATTGCTTGCACAGGGGTTAGTGTGGGTAATGGTGGGTATAATTGCTTGCACACGGGTTAGTGTGGGTAATGGTGGGTATAATTGCTTGCACATGGGTTAGTGTGGGTAATGGTAGGTATAATTGCTTGCACAGGGGTTAGTGTGGGTAATGGTGGGTATAATTGCTTGCACACGGGTTAGTGTGGGTAATGGTGGGTATAATTGCTTGCACAGGGGTTAGTGTGGGTAATGGTAGGTATAATTGCCTACACACGGGTTACTGTGGGTAATGGGTATAATTGCTTGCACAGGGGTTAGTGTGGGTAATGGTAGGTATAACTGCTTGCACACGGGTTAGTGTGGGTAATGGTAGGTATAATTGCTTGCACACGGGTCAGTGTGGGTAATGGTAGGTATAATTGCTTGCACACGGGTTAGTGTGGGTAATGGTAGGTATAATTGCTTGCACAGGGGTTAGTGTGGGTAATGGTGGGTGTAATTGCTTACACACGGGTTAGTGTGGGTAATGGTAGGTATAATTGCTTGCACACGGGTCAGTGTGGGTAATGGTGGGTATAATTGCTTGCACACGGGTTAGTGTGGGTAATGGTGGGTATAATTGCTTGCACAGGGGTTAGTGTGGGTAATGGTAGGTATAATTGCTTACACACGGGTTAGTGTGGGTAATGGTAGGTATAATTGCTTACACACGGGTTAGTGTGGGTATAATTGCTTACACACGGGTTAGTGTGGGTAATGGTGGGTATAATTGCTTGCACACGGGTTAGTGTGGGTAATGGTGGGTATAATTGCTTGCACAGGGGTTAGTGTGGGTAATGGTAGGTATAATTGCTTACACACGGGTTAGTGTGGGTAATGGTAGGTATAATTGCTTACACACGGGTTAGTGTGGGTATAATTGCTTACACACGGGTTAGTGTGGGTAATGGTGGGTATAATTGCTTGCACACGGGTTAGTTTGGGTAATGGCGGGTATAATTGCTTGCACACGGGTTAGTGTGGGTAATGGTGAGTATAATTGCTTGCTCACGGGTTAGTGTGGGTAATGGTGGCTATAATTGCTTGCTCACGGGTTAGTGTGGGTAATGGTGGGTATAATTGCTTGCACACGGGTTAGTGTGGGTAATGGTGGGTATAATTGCTTGCACAGGGGTTAGTGTGGGTAATGGTGGGTATAATTGCTTGCACAGGGGTTAGTGTGGGTAATGGTGGGTATAATTGCTTGCACAGGGGTTAGTGTGGGTAATGGTGGGTATAATTGCTTGCACACGGGTTAGTGTGGGTAATGGTGGGTATAATTGCTTGCACACGGGTTAGTGTGGGTCGTGACAGTGTTAGTGTGTTTCATGTAGGTTAATATGGGTAGGGATATGTCTCAGGTGGATTAGTGTGGGTATTGCATGTGTGGACTATACTTGTGTCTACAGACGGTTTGTGTGGCCTGTATTTGGTTGCAGGGGTCGAGTCATAGCTCCTGGCTCCCGCCTCTTTGCTGTGTGTGTGTGTGTGTGTGTGTGTGTGTGTGTGTGGTGTGTGTGTGTGTGTGTGATGCTTACTAATGTATTTTTTTATTTTGATAATGAGATGATACATATATGCATATGCATTTTTGAATTTTAATGATATTTTTTTTTTTTTTTTTTTATTATCACACCGGCCGATTCCCACCAAGGCAGGGTGGCCCGAAAAAGAAAAACTTTCACCATCATTCACTCCATCACTGTCTTGCCAGAAGGGTGCTTTACACTACAGTTTTTAAACTGCAACATTAACACCCCTCCTTCAGAGTGCAGGCACTGTACTTCCCATCTCCAGGACTCAAGTCCGGCCTGCCGGTTTCCCTGAACCCCTTCATAAATATTACTTTGCTCACACTCCAACAGCACGTCAAGTATTAAAAACCATTTGTCTCCATTCACTCCTATCAAACACGCTCACGCATGCCTGCTGGAAGTCCAAGCCCCTCGCACACAAAACCTCCTTTACCCCCTCCCTCCAACCCTTCCTAGGCCGACCCCTACCCCGCCTTCCTGGATATCAGTTTTTTTTCCCAAAAAACTGAGCATGCAAAAAGAAAAGAATTACGGGAATTACCGAGACATAATTTACATACTCTCATATACATGAAATTCTTCTATCATCTAGTTAGTATGATAATGGCAATGTGAAAATTATGCTATTATTATTATTATTATTATTATTATTATTATTATTATTATTATTATTATTATCATTATTATTGCAGTATTATTCCTAGGTTTTTAACATGTGTAACACAAAGTATCTTGTACAGACGAAGACAAACATAAAAGATACATTTAAATATAAAAAATTATAACCATAATTTTTAAAAGGATAGAAGGGTAAGCCAGTGGAAGGTCTCGGTCAGATGACCAAAAGATCCAGCTGCGGGTCATCATATGACTAAAACCCGCGTCAGTAAACACTTGTCCTGTTTCCTGACAAATCTTACCTAACCTAAGTAAGTTTATTCAGGTATACACAAATACAGATACATAGATTGTCATACATAGCAGCATATGTGTTAAGTATCTACGATAACACAAAAAAGTCAGACAGAGTTTGCAACGTTTGCAACGTATGGAGAGCTTGTATTTAGGGGACGTTTCGCACACCATGGGCTTCTTCAGTCCAAGACGGCAGTGTTCGCTTAGATTAACTTGGTCTGAAATGTTGCTACGCTGAAGACTTCAGTGTATTGCACAACAGCTTAGCCAAGACGTTATAAAGCAAGTGAACATTGATTCTAGGATAACATGCCTATATAGGTCCTCCTTTATGATGAGTCTAGCTAGCCTCATTCTACATCATGAGGTGTCCATTAATGTTTATATGTATGACACGTGCATTATTATTATTATTATTATTATTATTATTATTATTATTATTATTATTATTATTAATGGTAATGCTGTATGCATATTCATGTTTATCCTAGTGTCTACATCTCTCACTAGTTCTCCCACGTTGATCCTAGTATCTAGATCTCTCACTAGTTCTACCACAGTGAGCCTAGTATCTAGATCTCTCACTAGTTCTCCCATTTGTCATGACGTAGACTCTTACTGTGGTATCGAAGGTGTTGTTAGACTTCGTCGTGATTCTAGGCTAAGACGTCTATACAGATCCTCCTTTATGATGGGGTGTAGCTAGCCTCATCCCACTTTACGAGGTAGAGACAGCTCCGAGATTCTCTGCTGGGAAGATCTTGGCTACTTTAGTAGAGTATGGCAGATCTCGAAAATGCATCAATTTTTTTTCCTTTTTTTTTACAGAGCATATACACACCCGTATGGCGTGCACTCTGTGATGTGTACCCTATGATGCGCATCTTGTAATGCGCTATGATGCGCATCCTGTAATGCACTATGATCCGCACCCTATAATGCTTGCATTATGATATGCACCCCATGACACCCTATGACACACCCCATGACACCCCATGACACCCCACGACATACCCTAGGACACACCCCGTGATACACCCCATGATACTCTGACACACACTGATGTGCGTGGGTCATTTCATCTACCTAGTTACTATCCAGACTCGCTGGCCTCACCTTCCCTTCCAATTAGATTCTAAGGACCATAGTCCCTCGTTTGAAGGAGTGGAAATTAAGGCTCGAGGTCCTGGTATTTTAGTTTATCAAGCATATGTTTAGCGAAGCTAAGCGAAACGAATTATATACATATATACATACATACCACTGTGGCCCGTGGCCTGGTGGCTAAAGCTCTCGCTTCACGCTGTGAGTGTTCGGGTTCGATTCCCGGCGAGGGTAGAAACATTGGGCATGTTTCCTAACCCCGGTTGTCCATGTTCACCCATCAGTAATAATGGGTACCTGGATGTTAGTTGACTGGTGTGGGTCGCATCCCGGGACAAAAAGTGACTCTAATTTGCCCGAAATGCTCTGCATAACAAGCGACTTTCTATACAGTAGTATGTCATTGTTGTCAGCTAGGACTGTGTACCTTGTAGAAAACAAGGATATTGTTATTATATTAAACTCCCGTGTGTGTGTGTGTGTATGTACTCACCTAATTGTGGTTGCATGGGTCGATTCATAGCTCTTGGCCCCGCCTCTTCACTGGTCGCTACTAGGTTCACTCTTCCTGCTCCATGAGCTTTATCATACCTCTTCTTAAAGCTATATATGGATCCTGTGTGTGTGTGTGTGTGTGTGTGTGTGTGTGTGTGTGTGTGTGTGTGTGTGTACTTCCGTTGATGAATTACACACATGTGCAGCACTTGGGTATCGTAAAGATACATGTGTTGCACATGTGTCTTAATTTATCAACTTGTTGATTCTCTGAACCGTTTATGTACACGTACGTGTACATAAACGGTTCAGAGAATCAACAAGTGTGTGTGTGCTCGCGCATGCGTCTCCTATTCCCATCTGTCCAAGAACCTTGCCAAATAACACTTTTAAATAGTTTAAAGAAACACAGTTGGTAATCACAAGGAATCACAATATTTACACTAGGTACAACAGCATGGGTTTGTAACAGCTTTGCTTCTGCCTCTCACAACTGCCGCATCATTACAACGTGGACTTGGATGCAGCGTAAGGCAAGTCAAATGCAAATGCAGTCTAAACAGACTTTGCAAATGCCTTGGAAAAGTGCGACCATGACGCAACAGCGCACACAATACGCACAAGAGGAATAACTGGAATTGTGGGCAGATGAATGTTAAACTTTGTAACAGATAAATGCCAGAGAGTAATAGTGAACAAAGAGTGATGGTGAACAAAGAGTGTTAAGGAACAAAGAGTGTTGCTGAACAAAATGATAGTGAACAAAGAGTGATGGTGAACAAAGAGTGTTAAGGAACAAAGAGTGTTGCTGAACAAAATGATAGTGAACAAAGAGTGTTAAGGAACAAAGAGTGTTGCTGAACAAAATGATAGTGAACAAAGAGTGATGGTGAACAAAGTGATCGTGAACAAAGAGTGATGGTGAACAAAGAGTGATGCTGAACAAAGAGTAATGTTGAAGAAAGTGTGATAATGAACAAAGAGCGACAGTGAACAAAGAGTCTGCATAAGTGAAGATTTGTTCCCCAAGGCACAGTTCTTGTTCTTTTCATTTTTCCAGTTCATATTTCCTACAGATATAAATCATAGATAGCAGTGTATCATCCTTTGTAGACGATATTAGACTCTGTAGGACCGAGCCGTGAGGTCCCAGAGAGCACATTAGTCATGTTTTGACAAAGCTAAGTACAGATCACCACTGAGCTTAGTACAGATCACCAGTTGGACATACATATATATGAGTGGGAAGGGCTGGGTTTGAAACCTTCTCCAAGAGCGTGTATGTGTGTGTTACAAAGGAAGTGGCGTTGTTCTCTATTTGGAAGGTTGACTCGACCCCGAAGCTTGAGCCCAGTAGCAAATCCTTCCTTCAAGAGGGTAATGTTTTAACATTACTTCAGACTTTGCAGTAAATCACTCTACATGTGAAACAAATGTTTTGTTATGAAGTTTATGAGAGAGATTATGAGTACATTGTAGTCAGTCAAGTGTATCATAGCAGATGCTCAGCTCTAAAATTCTCTACTCACCAGTAACTGACGTAATATTTCTAAAAATAAAAAGTATACACCCTGAGACCGCCGAGTACTGGGTAGAAGTGTACCATCGGTTCAGCCAGGAAACCTACCTCCCTACACCAGTAACTGATGTATTTTATTTTCTTATGTGTGTAGTCACAGGTAGAGAAGAATAGTGGCTAAAGGTGCAACACACAGTTCCTACAGCAGGCTTACCTCCCTACAGCAGTAGTAGACGCACTTTTTCTACAGATGTAGTCACCGGGAGAGAAGAGTACTGGACTGAGGTGTAGCACCAGTTCCTACAGAAGGCTTACCTCCCTACAGAAGTAGCAGACGCACCTTTTCTACAGATGTAGTCACCGGGAGAGAAGAGTACTGGGCGGAGGTGCAGCACCAGTTCACAAAGGAAACCCGCCTCTGTGTTCTGGAAGATCTCCACGCGCTTGAGGGTGTCCAAGTGAACATGGATGGCCATCTCCGCCTTCAGTTTGTCTAGGGATGAGAGAGAGACATGTAGTGATGTATACTGCTTCATGGCACACACTTCCCTCATAATACATTTCCTTTATCACACACTTCCCTCATGACACACTGCCTTTATGACCACACTTCCCTCATAACACACTGCCTTTATGACACTTCCCTCATGACACACTGCCTTTATGACACACACTTCCCTCATGACACTGCCTTTATGACACACTTCCCTCTTGACACACTGCCTTTATGACACACACCTATCATGACACTGCCTTTATGACTCACACTTCTCTCATGACACACTGCCTTTATGACACGCACTCCCCTCATGACACATACTTCCCTCATGACACACTGCCTTCATGACGCACACTTCCTTCATGACGCACACTTCCCTCATGACACACTTCCCTCATGACACAATTGCCCATGACACACCTCTCCATGACGCACTTCAGTTATGAGACACTTTCCCCATGACACACTTCCCTCTGATACAATACTACATTTGCTTCCCTAACGCTACACTTACTGCCCTCATGACGTCATGTGTTAACGTATTCAAGGGAAATAAACTAACATTTTTGGGGTCTTAAAATATGTTGATTCACGGAGGGCTTTCAAGCCGCGGAAAATTGTGACTTTATGGAAGACTATATACCCAAGATGTTTTTAAATGTATACATTATATATAGGAGTGTTTCTGTTGTGCAGTAAATGGTGGGTAATGTGTGTGTGTCGCTCTAGGCAGACGAAGGATCGAGCCTTCACTCGCTCTGATTGACTTAAGCGGGTTAAGGGTAAATGTGAATTAAAAAAAAATAATGTCGACCAGTTCCATATATTTACCACTTGCTTAAAGAACAAATAGTTTGTCTGGAGTAACATTGATCACCTGTGTGTTTAAAATTACTCTTTAGTATTATGTTTGTGCAATATTTTAGTGCTGATCAGAATGATGAATGCCACGCTCTTCTGTTAGATTGAATGCTGTCATTCTCTTCATTAGGAGATTGAATTCAGCTTTCTGAATCTGTTTCATACGATTTGCCTCGTTAGATGTTATCTTTGTCGCTGGGCACTGAGCACTCTCCAGTGTGTCAAAAGCCTTTACGAAACATCGTGAAGAATTCAGGATACAATACTTGAGAATATTACACCTGAATGACTTAACACAAAGTGAGACCGACTTTCTGGAATTGAAATCCATTTGATCTATTAATTAAGCCAGAGATTCTGGTTTTATTTACTTACTGCCCCGGTGCTTATTGAGGCTTCCTTCAGTAGTGTGCCATTATTATTCCTACGTCTTTTTTTCGTTCTTTAATAAGATGTATGATGCTACATAAGGTAACGGGCTCTTCGTAGTTGTTTCTCATATTAAGTAATCAGAATCGGCTTCAAAGTATTTGGCGATAGTATTGTGTTTTAACTTTGCTATCTAGTTTTATCTCATTAAACAAAAAACCTCTGCCAATACTGACCCCTGTTACTTCTAGCTATTATTCTGAAGTTTTTTTTCGTGAAGGCCTGTCCAATATTTACATCCTGGTAATCACTTCACTCTGAATACGCTTCCGCCTGTACACTTTAACTTTGTTTTCGGAAAATATTGCCTTAAGGTAAATAAATCACTGTTCTATCTTATTTTATTGTAAACTAGCCATAACTTGTCCTCGATAATTCTACCTCACTTTAAGAAATACTCAATTGCCCAATTTTATTCTAAAATCATTATTATTGCCCAATTTTGCTTTAACATAAATAATTTCTTCAGGAGTCTTGTAATCTTTCTGCTGACAGTGAGAATACCTATATTAGTCTCACTTATTTTTATTTTATTTTCATCGCTTTTCTGTTTGGGTGGGATTGCTTCAGAATTCCCCTTCTGATTGACCTCAAATTTTCAATGATTGTGCATGTTAGGATCATTTTTTTTCCGTAGGGGAGGGGAAAGACAGCAGTTCTTTCAGAGTCACCTGAACGAATAATAATAAAAAAAAAAAACGCAGAACTGGACCTAACTAATCCTATTTCTCTGACCCCGCACTATTTTTTTGAAGGGTCTCATTTTAAAAATAGGTTGCAGACCTTTTTCAAGTTATATATATATATATATATATATTATATATATATATTTAATATATATATATATATATATATATATATATATATAATATATATATATTATAGGTAGTAGGTTGGTAGACAGCAACCACCCAGGGAAGTACTACCGTCCTGCCAGATGACTGTGAAAGAGAAACCTGTAACTGTTTTGCATGATGGTAGGATTCCTGGTTTCTTTTTCTGTCTCATAAACACGCTAGATAACAGGGATATCTTGCTACTCCTACTTACACTTTGGTCACACTTCACAGACATGCACATGCATATATATATACATACATCTAGGTTTTTCTCCTTTTTCTAAATAGTTTTTTGTTCCTCTTTATTTCTTCTATTGTCCATGGGGAAGTGGAAAAGAATCTTTCCTCCGTAAGCCCTGCGTGTCGTATGAGGCGACTAAAATGCCGGGAGCAATGGGGTAGTAACCCCTTTCCTGTAGACATTTACTAAAAAAGAGAAGAAGAAAAACTTTATAAAACTGGGATGCTTAAATGTGCGTGGATGTAGTGCGGATGACAAGAAACAGATGATTGCTGATGTTATGAATGAAAAGAAGTTGGATGTCCTGGCTCTAAGCGAAACAAAGCTGAAGGGGGTAGGGGAGTTTCGGTGGGGGGAAATAAATGGGATTAAATCTGGAGTATCTGAGAAAGTTGGAGCAAAGGAAGGGGTAGCAGTAATGTTGAATGATCGTTATGGAAGGAGAAAAGAAATATGAATGTGTAAATTCAAGAATTATGTGGATTAAAGTAAAGGTTGGATGCGAGAAGTGGGTCATAATAAGCGTGTATGCACCTGGAGAAGAGATGAATGCAGAGGAGAGAGAGAGATTTTGGAGATGTTAAGTGAATGTATAGGAGCCTTTGAACCAAGTGAGAGAGTAATTGTGGTAGGGACCTGAATGCTAAAGTAGGAGAAACTTTTAGAGAGGGTGTGGTAGGTAAGTTTGGGGTGCCAGGTGTAAATGATAATGGGAGCCCTTTGATTGAACTTTGTATAGAAAGGGGTTTAGTTATAGGTAATAAATATTTTAAGAAAAAGAGGATAAATAAGTATACAAGATACGATGTAGGGCGAAATGACAGTAGTTTGTTGGATTATGTATTGGTAGATAAAAAGACTGTTGAGTAGACTTCAGGATGTACATGTTTATAGAGGGGCCACAGATATATCAGATCACTTTCTAGTTGTAGCTACACTGAGAGTAAAAGGTAGATGGGATACAAGGAGAATAGAAGCATCAGGGAAGAGAGAGGTGAAGGTTTATAAACTAAAAGAGGAGGCAGTTAGGGTAAGATATAAACAGCTATTGGAGGATAGATGGGCTAATGAGAGCATAGGCAATGGATCGAAGAGGTATGGGGTAGGTTTAAAAATGTAGTGTTAGAGTGTTCAGCAGAAGTTTGTGGTTACAGGAAAGTGGGTGCGGGAGGGAAGAGGAACGATTGGTGGAATGATGATGTGAAGAGAGTAGTATGGGAGAAAAAGTTAGCATATGAGAAGTTTTTACAAAGTAGAAATGATGCAAGGAGGGAAGAGTATATGGAGAAAAGAGAGAGGTTAAGAGAGTGGTGAAGCAATGTAAAAAGAGAGCAAATGAGAGAGTGGGTGAGATGTTATCAACAAATTTTGTTGAAAATAAGAAAAAGTTTTGGAGTGAGATTAACAAGTTAAGAAAGCCTAGAGAACAAATGGATTTGTCAGTTAAAAATAGGAGAGGAGAGTTATTAAATGGAGAGTTAGAGGTATTGGGAAGATGGAGGGAATATTTTGAGGAATTGTTAAATGTTGATGAAGATAGGGAAGCTGTGATTTCGTGTATAGGGCAAGGAGGAATAACATCTTGTAGGAGTGAGGAAGAGCCAGTTGTGAGTGTGGGGAAGTTCGTGAGGCAGTAGGTAAAATGAAAGGGGTAAGGCAGCCGGGATTGATGGGATAAAGATAGAAATGTTAAAAGCAGGTGGGGATATAGTTTTGGAGTGGTTGGGGCAATTATTTAATAAATGTATGGAAGAGGGTAAGGTACCTAGGGATTGGCAGAGAGCATGCATAGTTCCTTTGTATAAAGGCAAAGGGGATAAAGAGAGTGCAAAAATTATAGGGGATAAGTCTGTTGAGTATACCTGGCAAAGTGTATGGTAGAGTTATTATTGAAAGAATTAAGAGTAGACGGAGAATAGGATAGCAGTGAACAAGGAGTACTTTAGGAAAGGTAGGGGGTGTGTGGACCAGGTGTTTACAGTGAAACATATAAGTGAACAGTATTTAGATAAGGCTAAAGAGGTCTTTGTGGCATTTTGGATTTGGAAAAGGCGTATGACAGGGTGGTTTAGGGGGGCAATGTGGCAGATGTTGCAGATGTATGGTGTAGGAGGTAGGTTACTGAAAGCAGTGAAGAGCTTTTACGAGGATAGTGAGGCTCAAGTTAGAGTATGTAGGAAAGAGGGAAATTATTTCCCAGTAAAAGTAGGCCTTAGACAAGGATGTGTGATGTCACCGTGGTTGTTTAATATATTTATAGATGGGGTTGTAAGAGAAGTAAATGCGAGGGTCTTGGCAAGAGGCGTGGAGTTAAAAGATAAAGAATCACACATAAAGTGGGAGTTGACACAGTTGCTCTTTGCTGATGACACTGTGCTCTTGGGAGATTCTGAAGAGGAGTTGCAGAGATTGGTGGATGAATTTGGTAGGGTGTGCAAAAAGAAAATTGAAAGTGAATACAGGAAAGAGTAAGGTTATGAGGATAAAAAGATTAGGTGATGAAAGATTGGATATCAGATTGGAGGGAGAGAGTATGGAGGAGGTGAATGTATTCCAGATATTTGGGAGTGGACGTGTCAGCGGATGGGTCTATGAAAGATGAGGTGAAAACATAGAATTGATGAGGGAAAAGGGTGAGTGGTGCACTTAGGAGTCTGTGGAGACTAAGAACTTTGTCCTTGGAGGCAAAGAGGGGAATGTATGAGAGTATGTTTTACCAACGCTTCTTATAGGGTGTGAAGCATGGGTGATGAATGTTGCAGCGAGGAGAAGGCTGGAGGCAGTGGAGATGTCATGTCTGAGGGCAATGTGTGGTGTGAATATAATGCAGAGAATTCGTAGTTTGGAAGTTAGGAGGAGGTGCGGGATTACCAAAACTGTTGTCCAGAGGGCTGAGGAAGGGTTGTTGAGGTGGTTCGGACATGTGGAGAGAATGGAGCGAAACAGAATAACTTCAAGAGTGTATCAGTCTGTAGTGGAAGGAAGGCGGGGTAGGGGTCGGCCTAGGAAAGGTTGGAGGGAGGGGGTAAAGGAGGTTTTGTGTGCGAGGGGCTTGGACTTCCAGCAGGCATGCGTGAGCGTGTTTGATAGGAGTGAATGGAGACAAATGGTTTTTAATACTTGACGTGCTGTTGGAGTGTGAGCAAAGTAACATTTATGAAAGGGTTCAGGGAAACCGGCAGGCCGGACTTGAGTCCTGGAGATGGGAAGTACAGTGCCTGCACTCTGAAGGAGGGGTGTTAATGTTGCAGTTTAAAAACTGTAGTGTAAAGCACCCTTCTGGCAAGACAGTGATGGAGTGAATGATGGTGAAAGTTTTTCTTTTTCGGGCCACCCTGCCTTGGTGGGAATCGGCCAGTGTGATAATAAAAAAAAATATATATATTGTGTGTGTGTGTGTCGTGCCGAATAGGCAGAACTTGCGATCTTGGCTTAAATAGCAACGCTCATCTTGCCATATAGGACAAGTGAAAATTGTGTATGCAATAATTTCGCCAAAATCATTCTGAACCTAACGAAAAAAATATATTTCACTGTGTTTGTTTAGTATTAAATTATTGTAAACAAATCTAAAATATATTTAGTTGGGTTAGGCTAAAATAAATTCCTCTTGTTATAATAAGGGTTAGGTAAATTTTCTAAGTTCCTTTTGGTGCAAAATTATAAATTTTTACATCAACATTAATGAAAAAATATATCTTTAAACGTATAAGAGAAAATTTTAGAAAGGACTTAATTTTAAATGAGTTCTTGCTAATTGACCAGTTTTACATATTCGGCACGACATATATATATATATATTATTATATATATATATATTATATATATATATATATATATATATATATATATATATTATATATATTATATATATATATATATATATATTACATATATAAAACAACTCTGCGACTAGCCGGGGGATCGAACCCGTGTTGTTTTAGCCCGCCTTATGGTGAGCGAAAATTCCACGACGCTCTAACCCACGGGAGCATACAATCCTACAAGAATCACGCACCCAGCAGAGCTAGGTGTTGTACCGTGATCCGAGGACATACGATGGTGTGGATGCCTCAAAACTAATTTCATTCTACTCCACGTTTGGTGTACTAGGAGTAAGAAAAAAATTCAGTCGACCTCCTGAAGGCTTCCCTTCGGGGGTTACCTGCCTAGCACAATGTTAAATGTTGGTTGAACATAAACCCAATTATAGTAAATTTACTCTACGAATACATACTTGAAGAGTGGACCTGCTGGTCCATCTCAGCTCCAACCTTCCCAACATTGTCCACGACCTGACTCTCCACTCTGTATATACTCACATATACTTTGCTCAGGTACATGTGCTTGTGACTTGATACACTCCACTGTGTGCAGGAAAACTAGTCAATAAAGTATCGCATTATATTGCATCTGTATCTTTTTTTTTTTCACCGTGTCACTATTTTATACCGTTTATCAAAATCGCTAATCACGTCCCTCTCGCTCTTTCTCTGTGCTCTTTGATCATACAGAAGAAAAAATTTAAAGAGCTATTTTTGTATTGGTTTTATGTATGATTGTACCAGCAACATGAATTCACTTCCAAAATTGTGTTCTCAATTCAGTTAATTTTTGTTATCCATGAATAGCATATTCTGCTTGCCAGGTTTTTATTTTTATGTCCATAGCCAAGAATTAGTTAGACTTCTCTCGAATTTTTTTCAAATTAAAGTCTCTCTGCAGAAAAGCTTTGTTTTATATATTACTACGTACATCTACGTAAACTTAAATATGTGAACTTGTGAAATCAGACGCAATTTTGAGTTTACTATTTGGCTGTTTGTCTTCCGGAAGTTAATGTTATTTTTTTACATTAAATGCTTAAGCCAATTTCTCAGAACACGGTGCATATGTTAAGACAGGCCAGTTGTTCTTAACATGGCCCTTCCCTGCAGGGTCATTCAGCCTATTTCTTGGATGCTGAGCTGCCATTAATGACGCAACACGTCTTTGAATGTTAACACACATGTACAACAGTTTGGCATCTTTTAGGTACAAGGACACAAGTGCAACTAATGTGAGATTTTATTGTGGCAACTTTTTCGTTCTCCAGGAGCTTCGTCAAGCAGATACAAACAATACATGGACACAGAGGGTATATACAGTATAAGCATTAGTGAGGTATAAGGCATAACATAATCGTAGTAGTAATTTTATAAGTAGTTGTGGTAGTAGTGGTACTTGTGGTAGTAGTAGTAGTAGCAGCACCAGCAACTATGTGATAGCAGGGTTTATTGTTTTGAGGAAAATTTTTGCTAATACTTCAGAAAGGATGAAGCTGCCTTTATTTTTGCTTAATTGTGTTAAATATTGCGATTAATGATGATTCAAGGCATTTACGTCTCCAGAAATTAGGTTCTTTAATCACTAGGTGGACGCCGTTGAAAATCATCAAGTGGTTGGCGGAATTCCAGTGTTGTACGCAGGCGTTGTTAGTTATCGTTCCTGCATGCGTTAATGTGTTTATTGAGAAGAGTTTCGAGGTTTCTTGCTGTTTCACCTACGTATACTCCACAGGGTATCGTGTAAACCCCTTCATTGACTGATTCAAGGTATTAAATTTTACAGATGTCGACTCCAGTGTTATGATAAATGGTTTAAAAAACCGACAAGTTGAGGATTGAGACACTTATGCAACAAATAGGAATCTTTATTGAGGAAACGTTTCGTCACACAGTGGCTTCATCAGTCCAGTACAAATCAGAAGGGTGTAAGGAGAGGAGGAGTTCGAGGTAATCAGTCCCTCAGCCTGGAGTCGATGTGTTCAGTCCATCAGCCTTGTAGAAGGTACAGCACAGGGCCGTAGACGTGGCTTATATACTGTAGTCAGGTGAGGCGAATCAGGAGGGGGTGGGGTCATAGTGGTACCATCCACTAGTCGAAGTAGGTCTTCGTCCAAAGGTTGGACAAGTGTAGAAGAATTCTTTGTATCAAGATCCCATGATGTTGCAGTGTCTGACGGATGTGATAAATGGTTTAAAAAACCGACAAGTTGAGGATTGAGACACTTATGCAACATAAGGGAATCTTTATTGAGGAAACGTTTCGCCACACAGTGGCTCCATCAGTCCAATACAAATCCACCAATCTACAAGATTGATAGACTGAACACATCGACTCCATATGTTGCATAAGCGTCTCAATCCTCGACTCTAGTGTTAGCTTGCGTAAGTGCGTTAGAGACGTTCAGTGCAACTTGACTGTTGGGAAAGATTGTAACTTTGTTAGAAGTGGTGTTAGTGCGTGGAGAATTGAAGAGTATCCTTATTCCGAAATGTTTCTCCTACACAATAGGCTTCTTCAGTCCAATACAGAGAAGGCAGCAGAAGCAGTGATATAAAGATATAATCAGTCCACCACCTTCGAAAAATGTAGCTTTGAGGTAGTCATTCCCTCAGCCTGGAGAAGAGTTGTGCTCCAAAGTGAGGCCCAGAAAATCTTGAAGATGACAGATGAGGCGGGACCCACTAGTAGCAGTAAGAATGAGTCACTGTAGCAAGCCTACTGGGTAGGTCCGTCTTAAGTCCAACCTTTCTCACTCATAACTAGTGGTCAGGTAATAAAGCTGTACATGAATGGTATACAATACTATACCAACAAGATGAAGAATTAGGCACATAAGCGATGGTGCTCTTCACTAACTTCAAGACTGAGGGACTGATTACCTTAGCTTTTGTATATAGTTCTACAGGCTTCACATTCTGTCCTTGTATTGATAAAACCATTGGTTGGCGAAACGTCTACGAATAAAGATACCCAGATGTTGCTTATGTGTCTAATTCTTCAATAAAGTTGTCGACAAGAATGTAACTGATGCCTAGTGAACTGCTAATGGACGAGACGCGTAATAACAGTCTTCAACCTGCAGCAAAGACCGTAAAGACGGTATAATGCGATCCTTTACTGACAACGTTTCGCCCATACAGTGGACTTTATCAAGTCACAACTAACTGGGAAGAGAGGATGTGGAATTGAGACACTTATGCAACACATGGGAAACTTTATTGAAGAAACGTTTCGCCACACAGTGGCTTCATCAGTCCAATACAAAGTAGAAATGGGTAAGGAGAGTAGAAGTATGAGGTAATCAGTCCCTCAACCTGGATTCGATGTGTTCAGTCCATCACTCTTGTAGTAAGTGCAGCATAGGGCCAGAGAGGTGGCTTATATACTGCGGTGAGATGAGGTGAAGCAGGAGGAGGCGGGATCTTAGTGGGACCTGCCACTAATGTAAGTAGGTCATCGTCCAAAGGTTTGGGCAAGCGTTGAAGTCTTTGTACCAAGATTCCATGATGTTGCAGTGTCTGACAGATGTGATGAATGGTTTTGAAAACCGACAAGTTGAAGAATTGAGACACTTATGCAACACATGGGAATCTTTATTGAAGAAACGTTTCGCCACACAGTGGCTTCATCAGGTCCCACTAAGATCCCGCCTCCTCCTGCTTCACCTCATCTCACCGCAGTATATAAGCCACCTCTCTGGCCCTATGCTGCACTTACTACAAGAGTGATGGACTGAACACATCGAATCCAGGTTGAGGGACTGATTACCTCATACTTCTACTCTCCTTACCCATTTCTACTTTGTATTGGACTGATGAAGCCACTGTGTGGCGAAACGTTTCTTCAATAAAGATTCCCATGTGTTGCATAAGTGTCTCAATTCTTCAACTTGTCTGTTTTCAAAACCATTCATCACAAGAGAGGATGTGTAAGTATATAGTGAGCGTAGGGACGTGAAGAGTCAGGTGAAGTATATTGCAGCTGATTTTTTGGCTATAATAATAAGTGGGAAAAATATATTGCTAAAAGGAGGTTGAATTCGAGTGGGACTTGCTTAGCCTCGGCCAGTAGGCCTGTTGCAGTGTTCTTCCATGCTCTGATCTCTCGCTATGCGGGATAGCGTTCAAGTAGTCCCCTGCCAAGAGGTGTTGTAGAAGCCGTTGTTGTTCTAGTTGAAGTTGTTTGATATGCTGACTAGTGATGAGTTCAGAATCATGCGTTTTGAAGTGTTCTCTCTGACAGTCAGTGGTGGGTCATTGTAAGTACGGTGGCCCGTGGCCTGATGGCAAAAGCTCTTACTTCACACGCTGAGTGTCTGGGTTTGATTCCCTGCAAGGATGGAAACACTGGGGGTGTTTCCTTACACTGGCTACCTATGTTCACCCATCAGTAAAATGGGTACCTGGGTGTTAGTCGACTGGTGTGGGTCGCATCCTGGGACATAACACGCGGCTTTCTATATAGTAGTATGTCAGCTAGGCCTGTCTATCACCGTCTTCGAAGGTGATAGACTGATTATATTGTCTTTACATCTCCACTCTTTCCAATACCTCCTCTGTGTGCGACTGAAAAAGCCTACTGTATAGGCGAAACGTTTCGGAATAAAAATACCAAAGTGTTGCACATGTCTTATCAACTTGACGGTATTGTATAATACCATTGTTAATATTAACATCCATTCTGTGTGGGGATGAATTAGTTCTTACGAACTTTGGCGAGTTAAGGTGTATTACAAAAAAAAATTCTATAATGCCCTGGCATCGTATAATTAAATTTATCAGTCTGCAGAAACGTGCGGCACCTGTTTCATAAAGATGGAGTCATTTATGGAATTTATGGTACAGTATTTACGAAAAACGCCACGTTGTTCGAACGTTATGTCTTTCCGTAAGCAAAGAGATTATTTTTTATGAGGAAGGTTTTGCGGCGCCTCACATTTTGAATATTATGGTAAACCACGCGTTGTTGTGCGTCTTACTAAAGCACTCGTTATTTGTTGTATGTCTTGTTATAATACTCGTTTTTTCTTGCACGTCTTGCTAAGCACTCGTTATTTGTTGCACGTCTTGCTAGAATACTCGTTATTTGTTGTGCATCTTGTAAAACTACTCGCTTTCTGTTGCATATCCGGCTAAGCCACACACTGTCGAACATTCAGCTAAACACCAACTTCTGTGACGCACAACTTGTTAAAACCGTCGTGAATTACCACATTCTTCGTCGTAACTGTCATCACCTGTATTATTCTTCTGATGTTCTTCAACACATCTTCAGTTCTCGTGTTAATTAAGTCTTCTGTGCCAGCATAAACTACACAGTGTTATTTGCTTGCCTCTGCACGCGCCTCCTCTGTCTCATCGGTAATGTGTTGAGAATGTACAACAAACATGTGTCAGACTGTAACTCTTACCGTGATATATTCCTTCACACCATGCTCACAAGCTGCCCCAGGGGAGTTACATACACTGTTCCTCTTGACACACTGTACCTCTTGACACACTGTCCATGACATACTGTCCATAATGACACTGTTCCTCTTGACACACTGTCCATCATGACACTGACCATGACACACTATTCATGACACATTTTCCATCATGACACATTCTCCATCACGACACACACTCCATCATAACACTCCATGACATATTCTCCATCATGATACATTGTCCATGACACACTCCATCATGACACAGTAACATGACACACTCCATCATGACACACTATCATGACACTCTCCATCATGTTACCACACTTGCTACCACTCACATCACATGTACATCCCAGTGATCTTGTTTTTCACACGTTTATTAGTAAAGTACACTGTCTATTTTTCCTGTCACTATTTTAAAATTTTTATGCAATATAACTTAAATAATTGTTCGTGAGCAATTAATTTTAATGCTGCCTGAAATGCTTTGTATCACCGGGGGCTTTCTATAAAATATGTCAATCATTTTAATATATCTTGTATCTATTGTGTACTGTACTTTAATAGTAATAAATATTGTCAATTGTATATTTTTGGAGCAAAATTCTTTGATCTTGAGGAGTTTTACATATGCTTATTGAAAAAAAATTAAATATTGAGTGATCGCCCAGAATACCAACAAATTTGCTTCTGAGGTAAAAACAGTTTTGAGTATAGTAATTTGGAATTATAATTATTTACGTAACATGTAGATTTTGGGTTACAGAAAAATATAGAAATAACTTTTTTCTGTGATAAATGGTTTTAAAAACCGATAAGTTGAAAAATGAGACAATTATGCAGTATATGGGAATCTTTATTAAGGAAACGTTTCGCCACACGGTGGCTTCTTCAGTCCAATACAAAGCAGAGAGGGGTACGGAGAGGAGGAGTTTGAGGTAATCAGTCCCTCAGTCTGGAATCAATGTATTCATTTCATCACTTGTAGAAAGTACAGCATATGGCCGGAGAAGTGTCTTATATACTGTGATCCAGCTTCCTTCTGCTTCCACTTGCCGGACTACAGTATATAAGCAACTTCTCCGGCCATATTGTACTTTCTACATGAGTGATGGACTGAACACATCGATTCCAGGCTGAGGGACTGATTACCTCAAACCCCTCCTCTCCTTACCCTTCTCTGCTTTGTATTGGACTGAAGAAGCCACTGTACGACGAAATGTTTCCTTAATAAAGATTCCCATATGTTGCATAAGTGTTTAATTCTTCAACTTTTTTTTCCCACTTATTATGAGTATGATCAAACTCGCGTTAATAAACGACACAAATTTATATCGGTAACACACGAATGTTTTGGTATCTAGTGTTATCTTAGGGTTCGATTCCCAGCCAGAGCAGAAACATTGGACGTGTTTCTTTCCACCTGTTGTCTATGTTCCCCATCAGTAAAATGGGTACCTGGGTGTTAGTCGACTGGTGTGGGTCGCATCCTGGGACACTGACCTAAGGAGGCCTGGTCACAGACCGGGCCGCGGGGGCGTTGACCCCCGGAACTCTCTACAGGTAAACTCTCTCTACAGGTGTATGACACGACACTTCCTGGGCTAAGCAGTACTACCAGGAGGGTGTTGCAGGCTCAACGTCCCCGTGGCCCAGTCCTTCAAAATATAAATACATAAGCAGTAAACTGTGATCCTTTATTTGTCAAAGGATCACATTATATTGCTTATGTGTTTATATTTCAATTGTGTCTGTATTTTATACCATTTATTTCGACCCGGTCCTTGACCAGTCCTCAGCTATGTGTTGGAGGACTGGCCAGGGACTGGGTCACGGGGACGTTGACCTCAGAAACACCCTCCTGGTACTACTGCTTAGCCCAGGAAGTGTGTCATACACCTAAGATATCAAGACACATGTGCAACATCTGGGTATCTTTATTGTAGACGTTTCGCCATCCAGTGGCTTTATCAATACAAATTCCAGGACAAAACTTGAAGATAGAACTATGTACAGAAGATGAGGTAATCAGTCCCTTAACCTAGGAGTAGGTGCGACTACGGTGCTCTTCGCACCTACTCCAAGGTTGAGGGATTGATTGCCTCATCTTCTGTACATACTTCAACTATCTTCAAGTTATGTCCAAGAATTTGTATTGATAAAGCCACTGGATGGCGAAACGTCTACAATAAAGATACCCAGATGTTGCACATGTGTCTTAATTTCATCTTGTCGGTATTGTATACCATTCTTGTACAACCTAAGATATCATTAGATACCAAAACATTCATTTGTTGTCAGGATAAATTTGCATCGTTTATCGACGCGAGTTTGATGATTAAGAATGTCGTATCAGAACTTACCCAGCGAGTCAGGATTTTTAGTTAGGGAAAATATCCTTTTTTTTTTTTTTTTTTTTTTTTTTTTTTTTTTTTTTTTTTTTTTTTTTTTTTGCAATGAGTTCATGGGAGAAAATCATACTTGACACTTAACGTATGCATACTGTTTAGTTATCGTCTGTTCCTCATCAGTACTCATATTAAGTGAAAAATTCTATATTTTTCTGTAACATAAAAATCTAGGTGCTGGGTAAATATTTGAAATTCAAAATCAAGATACTCCAAATGGTTTTTACCTCAATAGCAACTTTGTTGGTACACACACACACACACACACACACACACACACACACACACACACACACCACACACACACACACACACACACACACACACACACACACACACACACACACATATATATATATATATATAAAGAAACCTGTGGGGTTTCACAGTTATTTTCCTATTTATAATCTAGTACACCAGAGAGGCTTCAGTGGTACATTAATAAACAGTGCCAGAGTGAAGACAATGATTTGTTTCTTCCCTAATGCTCCACGTAATATGGGCATTATAAAATAATCCTCTTTGTACAATGCAACTTTATTGTCGCTCACACATCTCTCTTACCATTTAAAAAATTAATATTTTTATTTTATTTTTGCATGCAAATGAATGTGTTTGGGCTGCGGGGTGGGCCAGCAGAAACAAAGATAGTTCTTGCTCTAACTTGGTAAACTGCCGTAGTTCAGGGTAGTGGCTAAGTGATGTGTCAAATTTTGACAAATGAACAAAACACCTAGACCATATTATTTTTTTTAATCTTGTAGGAAAAGTAGCCGTCTATGTATCAGGTAAACGAGCGATTAACATCTCATATTCCATGAGCAGTCGTTCCTGAATCACAGAATGGTGGAGCCCGAACATAAATTTCACAGACCAGTGTGTTAACCACTGGACCACCTACCATGGGTTCTAGCCCCATCCGCTCTGTGATTTGTTTGCTCTATAGTGTTCTTATGATTTCGTGAGTCGTTCGTGAGCTAGACATTCGCAGGACCTTGTCTTTCCCAGGTAAGAGTTTTTAATCTCTAAGTGCAAACTCGGGATTATATTGAAATTAGTCTTTGAGTTCACGGCCACGTATGTTCTCGCATCAGTGCAACACGCCCAATCCTACTGGGTGCCTGGTGTTTGAGAATTGACGGTCCAGTGCTTAGAACGATGTATACGTTGTACTTGTGTCTTGACAAATGTTTATTTCTTCTCATTCTCATACAGTCTGTTTGCCCAGTCACCTTGTGCATTATATCAGCAGCTGGTTACAACACACTGACTTTGTTCCAGGTACAGTGGTGATTCCTTGTGATGCTGGCAGGCAACCTCGGTGGACACCCATTATGCTTTTACAGCTAATTAAGGCGACCAGGTAGCGTAATAAACTGACACGTTGGAGATAAACCTTTAGATGACTTAATGATATGATGTTGGTTTTCTAAATCATTTACAAGTTGAAGAATGAGACACTTGTGAAACATCAACATTTGGGAATCATTATTGAGGAAACGTTTCGCCAGACAGTGGTTTCTTCGGTCCAATACAGAGAAGAACGGTGGAAGATGAAAAGGAGTGTGAGGTAATCAGTCCCTCAACCAATCTGAGGGACTGATTACCTCAAACTCGTTCTCATCTTCCTCCATTCATCTCTGTATAGAAGAAGCCAATGACTGGGGAAACGTTTTCTCAATAAATAGTCCCAAATGTTGCGCAAGTGTCTCATTCTTCAACTTTATAATGGTTCAGGAAGTCTGAAATGTTGTCCAAAGATAAATCTTTATGTTTTGGATTAGTTGTAAATTGTTCCAGCCGAGGTGGTGTGACTTTTCTTAATATGATCATGGTGAACTTGTAGACTGACCTGGTGGTCATCCAGCTGACTAAATTGAATTACTAGTGTAATCAGATGTCCTGGGGTCTGGCAGAATCATACGGGGAACCGACCTTGTTGATTATTGATGTAACCCTGGCAGTAGAAATAGTAGGATACTCCAAAGTAAGACACACGTGGGTGGAAGGGAGATTTGGATAGTGGAAGAGGAGAGGAAAGGTAATAGATTGAGGCAAAAATCTGGAGCCTAGACCCAGCCACATTGTTTGGCCAGAGTAGAGAGGAAATGTTGCTGACTGAATAATCGCTACTGCAGAGCTGGTCCAGATTCAGGTGGCAAAAGACTGGCAATAGGTGGCGCCTGTGCGTCGTATGCAAGGCTAGCTGTTACCTGTTTATCAATGCTATTATATAAGATGGAGAGGAAATATGGAAGGATGGTTAAAAAAAAAGGGCATCTTCAAGGTCCACACCCTGGCAGTGTATGGCGAAACCTGTAAGAGTGACCATGTAAACTGACCTGGTAAGCAGCTGACGGCCTTCTCCTCGTCGGAACACTTCTGGGTGAGCCACAGGTAATCAAACCACTTGATGACCTTGGCTTGTAGGTGCGCCGGCACTCTCCGCATGCGCATGTACGTCTTCACACCGTCCAGTTTGGCTGCCGGGAAGAAGATATTACTGTTAGTACTCCAACGGCATGTGTCGGAGGACAGAAGGAAAGTGCTAGTTTCTGCTCCTGTTTACTCGCGGTATGCGCCTTACACTTGTGCTATGAAAATATACAATATATCAGCAAAGTTGTGTGAAATATGCTAAAACTACTAGCATAATAGTCGCTGCTCGATCCTAGAAAGATATCTCCATGTTATATAACCCCAGCCCCTTGTACCTCAGTACACGCGACTGGAATAGTGCAGAGTGCGGTATAAGCTTGTAATGCACTTAAATATTTGCTGTGAAGATTTGAAGCGAATCAGAAGAGGCCTTCACAAGTCAATCATATGGAAAAAAATGTACCAGTTCCTTCAATAAAAATTAAAAAAAAAAAAAATAGGACACAGCACAGATCTAAGTCAAACCTTCCGTTAAGAAGCACCAGAGTTGGAGCTAAACTGAAGAGGAATTCTCCTGTTATCTAAAAATGAATATCTTAAAAATAGTTTAGTCTATCCTCGTTAAATTTAAAAGTCCTGAAAATGCTATTCTTTCAGTTTCCTCCATTTTTCATTTACTATATTGTTTCAAAATTTCTACAATCTTATTAGAATTTTTTTTATATATTTTAAGAAAATAGTCTAATAAAATTACTTAAAAAACTGCTGAATGGCACCCAAAAACCAATACAAAAATACTTCCAATTAAGATACACCAGCGTTTAGTGTTTGAAGCCGATCACATGAATCATTCCCCAGCTATGGCGCGGATTCCAAAGATTCCAAGTTTTTTTTTTGACCATTTTATTAACAAATTTATCTGTACGCACCTGAAACCCTAAGATGTATCACTCAATAAATACCTAATTTGTCTGGAATTACAAAAAATCACTATTTTACACACAAATATGAACATTCTGCACTACACACTGTCGTCGAATTTCGCGGTGCCGTTTTTGAAGGTCTAAATCAGTGCCACTGATTGTTGTAACAGTAAATGGAGCCATTCCAGCATCTTGGGAACGAGTTAAATAACTTTCCTCACAGGGTACATGCACACTTAATCTTTTTACTCATAAATCAGTCTTATACAGAGTAACAAATTAAAGATGGGAATAGTGAATACATTATTCCGCTCGGTTACAAGTTATTAATACTTATACATCAACATACTTAACCAAAGAGAAAGGGATCTGATATATGCAAAATAGACCCACTCGCTAATTATTTCAAGAATTTTGCCGTAGTTACCATACTCAGTAATAGCCCACACGGTGACACAAACTCAGAAAATTAATTGAGCTGTATACTTCAATTTCCTGCTGGGGTCCTCTTCAGTAGATACACAAGTGAAAGGAGATCATGAATTTAGAGGAAGGTTGCGTCTCTCCATCGTGCTGGTGAGCATGGTACGTCAAGTCAGTGCATGGGAAGACAGGGAGTGTGTTGACAGGTCGGGGAGTTTGATGACAGGTCAGGAAGTGTGATGACAGGTCAGGAAGTGTGATGACAGGTCAGGAAGTGTGATGACAGGTCAGGGGGTGTGGTGACAGGTCAGGATGTGTGATGACAGGTCAAGGAGTGTGATGGCAGGTCAGGGAGTGTGATGGTTGTTTGGGGTGGGAGTGTGATGACAGGTCTGGAAGTAATGCTTAAAATTTGGGTATACTCATATGTCGGAAATTTTAAGCCGATTGGATGAGGCCTCGTGTTATGAGCGAAAGCAGTTAAAAAAGTTGGAGAAAGCCAAAAAAAAAAAAAAAAAAATACTACTGGCAAACACTTAAAAGTCCCTCTTAAAGGGATGGGGAGTAGGGGACACTTAACTAAATGTATGTAAGTCACTAAGCCATCAGAGGAAGGGTTCCCCGTATTGCATAACCCCAACTCCGTGAACCTTGTTGCATGTAACAGAATAGTGCAGAGTGCACCATACGTTGCTAAAGCACTTAAGTATTAGCGTTGAAAATTTGATGCCCTTCTGAAGAGTCATTCACACTTTATCGCTTGGAGACTAATATCCCAATTTATTCTATAAAAAATAGTTTAGGGCTTACGTATCCCAAAACTAATTCAAACTTTCCATTAAGAAGCACCAGTTTTCAGGAAGCCAATCTGAAGAGGCATTCTTGGTTATCTCACAGAAATCAGTATCCCAAAATGGATTAATATTTCAAGGAGCTAGTAACCCTTTCTCCTGTGTATTTTACTAAATTTAAAAAGAGAAAATTTCGTTTTTCTTTTTGGGGCCACTCTGCCTCGGCGGGATACTACCGGTTTATTGAAAGAACTTCAAGTTTGACGTGACTTAGAAGTTTTATTATTAATCTATCGGGGCTGAAGTTTGTAAGCTAATCGGGTGAGATAATCACAAATTATCTTAAAAAATATTTTTTATTTCCAAAGTTCTTAAGTATAAATGGTAAATTAAGGCCTTTATAGGCTAAAATTAATCTAAAATTTTCTTTAAATAAGATTTACCAGCGTTTAAAGTTGGTCAGAAGAGATGAGCTATTTTTCCACCTATTTAAAAAAAACCAGTTTGCTAAATAAAATTGGCAAATTAAAACTTAACACAAATCAAAATCAGGAAAAAGCTTCATATGAAGGAAACACGTCAGTACTAAAAGTCTGAATCCGATCAGAATATATATTCTCCAGGCATTGACAAGAATGCAACCATTACAAGTTGATTAGCTACATTAGTCACTTTAGAAAATTTGCACCTGCACAACCTAAACCCAAAACGTTTCATCCATCTCATAAGATATATCAGCCATTAAAGATTGATGCTTTTTAGAAGAGACAAAGTCAAGTTGTTTAGTGGAAAATATTATACAGTTGAGAAATTATGATTGGTAAAATGCACCAACTTATTCCACTAACAATACCAAGGTTTCTATAGGTAGAATATACCAGTGATGGAGGAAGGAGGATCAGAGAGGCTTTCTACACTCATCACAGTGAGACCAAAATCAGGAATGATCCACATTGACCAGAGAACACCTGCACGTGCCAGTTGTTCCATGAACTTTCTTCTCACCCCCCACTTAACCTTTTTCCACATTTCATCTTTACCTTTCCTTCTTTCTCCCCCAACTTACCAAACCTCTGTTTCAACAACCTCCTCTAACCTCCCTAGTTATAGCTCACTCGTGTTGAAAATTTGTAGCCGATTGGATAAGGTATTTTGACGTTAAAAGCTAAATAAAGCCTTGAAGAAAGTTATAGTAAGACAAGAACACAGTACATAAGCATGTGGGATAAACTCGTACGAGAACATAGTATTTAAGGGAAATGCTGTAAGAAAAAATATTTTTTTTAAGAAAGTACAATTTTATATAATTTTAAGAATATCGGTTAATTGACACTTACATGGTTTAATTTAAATATAAAAATTATATGAGTTAACATGCACCAGCTTTTAGGGTTTGAATTCGATCGGAAGAAACAGTCTGTAGTTTTTATAAGGAAGTCAGTCTATTTAATAAAATTGGGAAATTAAAATTTACACAGACGAACTTTATTTAATATCTCCCTCCAACACTGAAAGTTGAAAGCCTTTCGCAAGAGGCATTCTTCAGTTATTGCTCGGAATCCACGATGATTTCAGTTTTATTAAGAACGTCAACAAATTGTCAGGTTTGTACTTACAGTCTATCAAGACTTACAGGGTGTCAGTCCTCCTGTCAAATACGTTGGTGTAAATATTGTGAAGTCGGGCAAAAGATGCATGCTGCTTTAGTTAGTGAATTGAAAACAGAGTACCAGTGTATTGGATAAAATTGGAAAATTGGGATTTATTCAGGCGAAAAGTCAGAACCATCCATTCAGGGAAACACACAAACCCTAAAAGTGTGAAGCCGACCAGAAAAGGCATTCTCCAGATATTGCATGGAATCTGGGGATGCCAAGTTCTGTTACTCTGCTAGTAAACCAAACCATACCCCGGCCGGGATTGAACCCGCGGTCAGAGAGTCTCAAAACTCCAGCCCGTCGCGTTAGCCACTAGACCAGCTAGCCACAATAAGATTCATCCAACTAGGTATATTTCTACACCATAGGAAGGTTAGCACAGGCACCACTGTGACCACAAATGCAAGTTTTTACAGACGAATCTCCAGCTAGCGTGGCCGTGACGAACTCTAGCTCAAGTCCCTTCACTGCCGTCAATATGACTCAAGAAATCGTAATGACACGATTGCACAGTGGTGCCTGTGCTAACCTTCCTATGGTGTAGAAATATATACCTAGTTGGACGAATCTTATTGTGGCTAGCTGGTATAGTAGCTAACGCGACGGGCTGGAGTTTTGAGACTCTCTGACCGCGGGTTCAATCCAGGCCGGGGTATGGTTTGTTTGCAATCGTGTCATTACGATCTCGTGAGTTACTCTGCTAGTAAATTGTAGCAGGTTTGCACCGACACAGTCTAAACTTAATCTAACATTGTACGTGAACAAAATTAAATGTTAAATAACAAAAAAAAGCACAATACCGTGACTGGAACAATACACAGATAACCTACACATAGAAGAGAGGAGCTTACGACGACGTTTCGGTCCGACTTGGACCATTTACAAAGTCACACTAACGATCGGAGTCCTGGCACGGGTCTTAATCTTGCGATAACCCGTCTCTGGCTCCCGAAGGAGAAAGTCTTCTGCAATGTTGAAACGCATGCTGCTCAAGCACTGGTCTGGTCGTTCATCTGGTGCGTCTCAAACGAAAACATCGTATGTACTCCTAACCGTGGACACTAGCGAGGAGGAGGATATGTCGTTATCACGGGGAACGAAAAGGAACGAAAGTTCAGGTAAGATCCCAAATGGGATGAGCGGGGAAGACGGGACAGACGAAGAATAGTGCTGGAGAGGAGTGTTCTTAGTCGTAGAAATAGAGCCAGGGCTTAACCCAGCAGCGAAGGCGATCGTGGGACAGATATTGAGAAGAGAAATTCAGGCTCTTCTCTTAGGACTCCAGTGGGGTGAGTGAGGAGGAAGGGACATGCGACGTTTAGCGCTAGAGAGGAGTGTAGAACTGGGCTATGTCTTAACCCAAAAGCTAAGGCGAACGTGGGTCAGAGAATGGTACCTGTCATAGAATGTACCTGTCAGTGAATGTACGGTTATTTGTAAATAGGGTTTGGAGCAGGACATGCAAGGAGTAGAAAAGATTGTGTTGGTTTGTGGGTCTGCGAATGTCTTCATCAAGGAGAGTGGTCCAGTAGTCATGTTGTGTCTCAAATTTGTCTGTCTGTCTGTCACTGAGCGTCTTCCAGTACAGATTCAGCGCAGGGATGTCTAACTGCGCATGGAGAGACTCGCTTGTGGCGAAGTCTTCCCACCTGACATCAAGCACCCAGCGCAGCACCTTGTTCTGGACACGCTGCAGTTTAAGTAAGTTTGTTTTTGCTGCAAGAGAGAGGGCTAGAGGAGAGTAAGTTATCAGAGGGCGTATTAGGGATTTGTAGAGGTGTAGTTTGGTGCGTTGAGAGGCATGTTTCAGCTTGTAGAGGCCCGCAAGGGCCTTACTAGCTATTGCATGCCTTGAGTGAATGTGTCCGTGTAAACGAAGAAGGTAGTCAAGATTAACGCCAAGGACAGTGACAGATTGTGTGATGGGGATGTAAGTGCGGGTGTCAGCTGTTCTGAGCTCGACAGGTAATGGAGGATCACGTTTCCTGTAGTTAAAATACGTAATGCTGGATTTAGCTGCATTGGTTTTGATCCTCCATTTTTGTTCCCAGATGGCTATCCTGTCGACCTCATTTTGTGTTTTGTGTGTGAGTGTATCTATATTGGCATGAGTGATAAGTTGTGTAATGTCGTCTGCGTAGGCTAGTGTGATGGAGTTGTGGTATACAGGTGTTGGAATGTCATTAGTGTATAAAATGTAGAGGGTAGGGGAGAGGACAGATCCCTGGGGTACTCCGGCTTTTAGTGTGAAGTAGTCAGAGTAACAGCCTTGGAATTTGATTCTCATGGTACGGCCGTCTAGTAAGTTGCAGAGGAGTTTACGAGTAGTGAGAGGCAGGTTGAAGTTAGTGCAGAGTTTGTACTTGAGCCCTTCATGCCAGACAGTGTCAAAGGCTTTTTCAACGTCTTTTGCAACCAGGGCTGTCCTGTTTCTTTGTTTTGTGTTGATGTGGATGTAGTTGAGAATGATGTTAATGGCATCCTGTGTGGATCTGTGTGTTCTGAAGCCAAACTGGCCATCAGAAAGTAGAGAATTATGTTCCAGGTATCTGCGAAGGCGATGATTAATGAGTTTTTCAAAGAGTTTTCCTAAAGTTTCAAGGAGGCTGATAGGGCGATAGTTTCTAGGGTCAGAGTGGTCTTTATTGGGTTTAGGAAGGAGGATAGCAGTAGCAGCTTTGAAGAGAGAAGGGAAGTATCCAGAGGCAAGGGAGGCATTGAGGAGATTTGTGTAGGCAGTAATGATAGAGTCAGGAAGGTGTTTCAGGATAATATGGTTTAGGCCAGAGGCACCAGGAGCCTTTGGAGGAAGGTGCCTGAGGAGAGTTTTAATGTCTGTGTTGGTGAAAGGAGTGTCGAGTTCTTGGGAGGAGGTAAGAGTGTCTAGATGTATGTGGCTGTCTGGTGTTGTTTCTTGTGTGTGTGCAGTGTTCCAGTGTTCTATGTTCTGAATGTGTTGAATAACGTTAGGGCGAGGTGGGTGAGGGTGGAAGATGTTCTCCCAGATGTGTTTGAAGATGTTGGTAGCAGCCTGTGGGTCTGAGATGTGTGTGTTGTTGTGGGTGATGTGTTTGAATTTGTTGGTGGGAGTAGTGCCTCTGATTTTTTTGATAAAGTTCCAGAAGGCTTTAGTGTTTTTAATACGCTGCTTGTCTGCTTGTTGTATTAGTTGTGACCAGTGATTGTTGTGGTCTTGGTCTAGGCTGTGTAAAATGTTGTTTCTAAGGTAAGTGAGATCTAATCGGACTTGATTAAATCTGTGTGTTGTAGAGGAAGCGGTTGTGGTAGCAGATAATTAGTCTTCTTGTTCTGAGTGACGGTTTGAAGGAATAACGAGTGGTGTGAGTTTTCTTTGGTATTGCGATGTTGGCTGCTTGTGTAATGGTGTCCTGGATGAGATCAAGTTGAGTATCGATGTCAGAGATGGGTTTGTTGTTGTAGTCATAGGTGAGGTTAATATTGTCTATGTGTTGTTTGAAAGCATACCAGTCAGCGTTCTTGTAGGAGAATGAAGGTGTGGTTGGAATGAGGACAGGGTTGGAGGAGATGTGTAAGATGGCAGGAGGTAGTAGTGGTAGTAGTGGAGGTAGAAAGTAGTAGTGTTGAAGGTGGTATGGAGGAGGAGGAGCTAGTCAAATACTGAGAAAGAGGAGCACTACAAGGGAGCTAGGTGCCCATAGAGGGTAAGAGCAAGAACACAGAGGGGGGAAAAATAAATAAAAAATGAAGGAACAAATACCCAAGGTAGAAGAAAGACAACCCAAAGGAGAAAAAGGAAAGAGGAAAGGGGAAGAAGAAAAAGAAAAAGGAATCAAGTTAAGTCACGGGTGTCCTGAAGTTTGGAGCATTTTACAATGTAGTGGGAGAGGAAGGCATCTACAGAGACGAAGCCAGGACTAAGATTCATACAAGGAAAGTTGTGTATTGGGGAAGATTCAACCAGACGACGACTGTTAAAGTTGGAAGTAGGGAAGACAGTTTTAACAGAAGACCAATCAGTAGGATGGCTGTGATCTCTGATGTGACAGAAAAGAGCATTGTTGGTGTCGGCAAGCCTTACACTACTTTTGTGCTCCCAAAGTCTGTCAGAAAGAGATCGGCCAGTTTCTCCAAAGTGCTGAAGAGGACAGGAGGAACAAGAAATAGAGTAGACACCAGGAGCATCTGTAGAGGGAGGAGAGGTATGAACTAGATTGGTGCGAAGTGTTAGTCTGGCGGAAAGTAAGTTTGATGTCTAAGGAACGGAGAGAGTTGTTGAGATTAGAAAGACCGGAAATGTAGGGAAGGCAGAGGACAGGAGAGTTCCCAGGAGTAGAGAGTTTGGGAGAGAAAAAGTTCCGTTTAGCACGTGAGAAGGCAGTCTGTGGAATGGGAAGGGTAGCCAAGACGGGAAAATGAATTATGAAGAGTGGAAATTTCTGATTGAAGGGACTGAGCATCACAAATGCGGAGAGCACAGAGAAAGAGAGAGATAACACTTTTCTACTTACTACTGCTGTATAGCCCTTGTGGCTTAGCGCTTCTTTTTGATTATAATAATAATACTTACTACTACGATTACTAAAACCACTACTACAAACTACTACTACTACTACTACTACTACTAACTACTACTACTACTACTACTACTACTACTATTACTACTACTACTACTACTACTAGTACTACTACTACTAGTACTACTACTACTAATACTACAACTACTACTACTACTGCTGCTACTACTACTACAACAACAACAACAACTACAACTTGTACTACTACTACTACTGCTGCTACTACTACTACAACAACTACAACTTGTACTACTACTACTACCACCACCACCACCACCACAACCACTTCTTTTACCACTACTACCATTAATACTACCACTACTACCATTAATACTACCACTACTACCATTAATACTACCACTACTACCATTACTACTACAACTACTACTACTACCATTACTAGTCCAACCTCTACTACCACTACATTTGCTACTACTACTAATACTACTACTACCACTGCCACCACCACCACTACTACTACCACTGCCGCCACCACCACCACCACCACTACCACCACCACTGCTACTACTGTTACTACTACTAATTCTACTACCACTCCTCTCTTACCCCGCCTCTACTTCGTTGTCTTCTAGCCTTCTATAATTTTCTCACCGCAGTTGTAACTTGATGGTTTAAGTGGAACCGAAACGTCGTGGTAAGGTTCCTCGCCCTAGTACAAGTTTAAAGTTAGTAATCTGCACTTACAAGTCACTTTGTTAAGAAACGTACAATAAATATTTTGTGGTGTGAAAGACGGTAGAGAGAGAGAGAGAGAGGAGAGAGAGAGGAGAGAGAGAGAAGAGAGAGAGAGAGAGAGAGAGAGAGAAAGCAGGGGAACAAAAGGATGGTAGAATTAAGTCAGAAGGATGCTGCAAGACTGTGTTGGTCGACAGTGTGTATCCGGGGTGTTTCATCAGCTGTCCAACACATTCCTCCGCCTCACAATAGCTCAAAGATATACTTTATCATATTCTCTCTCTCTCTCTCTCTCTCTCTCTCTCTGCTGAAAGGTAAGCTTCCCAAATCAATGTTTATTTTCATAACAGCAAAATAATTAGCGTAACCTTTAATCTTATAAAAAAGTAATTAATGTTTGAGCTTCCTATATATGCTTAGGTTATATTTAATATAAGGGAAATATATTAGAGGTAAAGACTTTGGTTTCTGCTGGATCTCTCTCTAACAGTATGGGACTGGAGTCTGTGACGAGTACTGGAGTCTGTGATGAGTACTGGAGTCTGTGATGAGTACTGGAGTCTGTGATGAGTACTGGAGTCTGTGATGAGTACTGGAGTCTGTGATGAGTACTGGAGTCTGCAAAGAGTACTGGAGTCTGTGATGAGTACTGGAGTCTGTGACGAGTACTGGAGTCTGTGACGAGTACTGGAGTCTGTGATGAGTACTAGAGTGTGAGGAGTTCTGGAATCTGTGACGAGTACTGGAGTCTGTGACGAGTACTGGAGTCTGTGACGAGTACTGGAGTCTGACGAGTACTGGAGTCTGTGACGAGTACTTGAGTCTGTGACGAGTACTGGAGTCTGTGACGAATTCTGGAATCTGTGACCAGTTCTGGAATCTGTGACGAGTACTGGGGTCTGTGATGAGTGCTGGAGTCTCTGTGAGGAGTACTGGCGTCTCTGTGGCCAGTACTGGAGTCTTTGTGACCAGTACCGGAGTCTTTGTGACCAGTACTGGAGTCTTTGTAACCAGTACTGGAGTCCTTGTGACTAGTACTGGAGTCTTTGTGACCAGTACTGGAGTCTTTGTAACCAGTACTGGAGTCCTTGTGACCAGTACTGGAGTCTTTGTGACCAGTACTAGAGTCTTTGAGACGAGTACTGGAGTCTCTGTGAGGAGTGCTGGAGTCTCTGTGAGGAGTACTGGAGTCTCTGTGAGGAGTACTGGAGTCTCTGTGACCAGTACTGGAGTCTTTGTTACCAGTACTAGAGTCTTTGAGACGAGTACTGGAGTCTCTGTGAGGAGTACTGGAATCTCTGTGAGGAGTACTGGAGTCTCTGTGACCAGTACTGGAGTCTTTGTAACAAATACTGGAGTTTTTGTGACCAGTACTGGTGTCTTTGTGACCAGTACTGGAGTCTCTGTGAGGTCTACTGGGATCTTTGCAACCAGTACTGGTGTCTTTGTGACCAGTACGGGAGTTTTTGTGACCAATACTGGAGTCTTTGTGAGGAGTACTGAAGTCTTTGAGGAGTACTGGAGTCTCTGTGACCAGTACTAGAGTCTCTGTGACCAGTACTGGAGTCTTTATGACGAGTACTGGAGTTTCTGTAACCAGCGCTGGAGTCTTTGTGACGAGTACTGGAATGTCCATGACCAGTACTGGAGTATTTGTGAGAAGTACTGAAGTCTTTGTGACGAGTACTGGAGTGTCCATGACCAGTACTGGAGTATTTGTGACAAGCCATGGAGCTTCTGTGACGAGCCATGCAGTTTCTGTGGCGAGTTGTATAGTTTATGTGATCAGCTCTGGAGTTTCTGTGACAAGCCATGGAGTTTGTGACGAGCCCTGGAGATTCTGTGACGAGCCCTGGAATGTGTGATAATCTCTGGAAGGAAGAGCATACTGACTTGGCCTAAAACACGCACAAAGGCAGCTTTACTGAATATAAATACACTTCCCTCGCCCTTATTTTCTTCTATATTATATTCTCCTTTCTCCCGGCAGCAAATCATCATTTAACCCACCACCTGGATACATCTCTCCGGCCAGTGACCGAGGCCCGCCCAACACATCAGCAAAATCCACTTTAAGCCCGACCTAATTCACTACATCCTCCCCCCAACCCTCACAGCCAATAATGAGCAACCAGCTTTGCCTGATACGCCGCAATGAGCCTCAGAGTTCAAGAATATTCATTGTATTAGAAAAAGGAACCTGATACAAATTAAAGCCTATTCATACTATTAAGCGCAGAAATTAAGATAACATTACTAATAACAAATTCAACATTCTCTAGAAGCAACTGAGTAACATGGTGAGACAGACCAGGCGAAGGTGTTGCAGGAGCAACATTTCTCATTGAGGAACAATGGAGTATTGAGGAGCAGAATGTCCTATGTTACTGAAGGTGTACAGATACCGAATTGTATTTCGTAAAAATAGGATTCCCCAAAGACAGCCTACGACGTCCTAGACAACCATCTTCCAAACAGCAGAAAATACATCAGCAGCGTAGCTGTAATGAATGTGATTTTCGTCACTGATAAATATACTGGCAAGTTGCCGTCATTTTAGAGAGATGTGGAGAGCAAACTTTGTTTACGTCATTGGTCACAACATTGTCAAACATCATGTTAAAAGAGTTATCTATTTTGAGAGGACAAGAGTCAGCTTGACTGGACATTCTAAACGTCCAGGAATCATCTGATGTCAAGGAGCTCGAGTATAAATCTCAGTTAGGAACCAGTATCTCTGTATCAATACTTTTCAACAGGGATGACTAGTCATCCTGAGGAGTAACTCATAGTTAAAGCCATGGATGACCTAGGATAGGGTCATTGAATGACCTGGCTGGGGTAAGCCACGTGTGACCCAACTGAAGTTCCTGGAGGACTTGAAGTGGATAATGAATTTTTATTTTCGCTTATGCAGCAGGCTCAATCATCTCGTGTGTAGAATGAGGAAGCTTTCATCATCGCCAGAACATCCTATTATGGAGGTTCCTGGATGTATATGCTTCAAGTACCTGAATATTCAACTGCCCAAGGATGATTTTTTTATTTTCCTTGACTGAGTTAATGACACTGATTATAGGTACTTGACAGGTTATACAGCAAACACCTGAAACAAAGTTAGGTCTCCGCTTTGGAAGGAATATGATAAAGACCAGTAAACATGAAAAAAAGGACAGTTTATATATTGTCACACACTGGCAACAGAATATTGAGAGACAGCTACATAGATACTGGCTTAAGTAAGGAGGAAATAGTAGATATGGCAACTGTACTTATTCAAGATGGGATCATTCTCATCTTCTGAAGATGATCCCAGCAGGGAGGTCGAAATATACAGGTCAGTTAATCTTCTGAGTTTCCGTCTCCATGTGGGTTATTATTGAGCATTGATAAGTGTTATTATACCTTAGTTTACGTTATTATATATATATATATATATATATATATATATATATATATATATATATATATATTATATATATATATATATAAGAAAAAAAATAAGAAAAATTTTTGGAGTGAGTTAAACAAGTTAAGAAAGCCTAGGGAAAAGTATGGATTTGTCAATTAAAAACAGAGTAGGGGAGTTAGTAGATGGGGAGATGGAGGTATTAGGTAGATGGCGAGAATATTTTGAGGAACTTTTAAATGTTAAGGAAGAAACAGAGGCAGTAATTTCATGCACTGGTCAGGGAGGTATACCATCTTTTAGGAGTGAAGAAGAGCAAATGTAAGTGTGGGGGAGGTACGTGAGGCATTACGTAAAAATGAAAGGGGGTAAAGCAGCTGGAACTGATGGGATCATGACAGAAATGTTAAAAGCAGGGGGGGATATAGTGTTGGAGTGGTTGGTACTTTTGTTTAATAAATGTATGAAAGAGGGGAAGGTACCTAGGGATTGGCGGAGAGCATGTATAGTCCCTTTTATATAAAGGGAAAGGGGACAAAAGAGATTGTAAAAATTATAGAGGAATAAGTTTACTGAGTATACCAGGAAAAGTGTACGGTAGGGGTTTTAATTGAAAGAATTAGAGGTAAGACAGAATGTAGGATTGCGGATGAGCAAGGAGGTTTTAGAGTGGGTAGGGGATGTGTAGATCAAGTGTTTACATTGAAGCATATATGTGAACAGTATTTAGATAAAGGTAGGGAAGTTTTTATTGCATTTATGGATTTAGAAAAGGCATATGATAGAGTGGATAGAGGAGCAATGTGGCAGATGTTGCAAGTATATGGAATAGGTGGTAAGTTATTAAATGCTGTAAAGAGTTTTTATGAGGATAGTGAGGCTCAGGTTAGGGTGTGTAATAGAGAGGGAGAATACTTCCCGGTAAAAGTAGGTCTTAGACAGGGATGTGTAATGTCACCATTGTTGTTTAATATATTTACAGATGGGGTTGTAAAGGAAGTAAATGCTAGGGTGTTCGGGAGAGGGGTGGGATTAAATTTTGGGGAATCAAATTCAAAATGGGAATTGACACAGTTACTTTTTGCTGATGATATTGTGCATATGGGAGATTCTAAAGAAAAATTGCAAAGGTTAGTGGATGAGTTTGGGAGTGTGTGTAAAGGTAGAAAGTTGAAAGTGAACATAGAAAAGAGTAAGGTGATGAGGGTGTCAAATGATTTAGATAAAGAAAAATTGGATATCAAATTGGGAGGAGGAGGATATGGAAGAAGTGAATGTTTTCAGATACTTGGGAGTTGACGTGTCGGCGGATGGATTTATGAAGGATGAGGTTAATCATAGAATTGATGAGGGAAAAAAGGTGAGTGGTGCGTTGAGGTATATGTGGAGTCAAAAAACGTTATCTATGGAGGCAAAGAAGGGAATGTATGAAAGTTAGTAGTACCAACACTCTTATATGGGTGTGAAGCTTGGGTGGTAAATGC
>NC_069432.1:36535755-36558255 GCF_026875155.1 Cherax quadricarinatus | reverse complement strand
TTCACAGTTTTTGGGTTCATGAATCTCGTTCATCTCATTCACCTCATTCTCATATCAAACACAGACAGAGATGTAAACCACAGCACTGTATCATCCTTTGTAGATGATACTAGGATCTGCATGAGAGTGTCATCCACTGAGGACTCGGCAAAGCTCCAAGATGATATAAACCAAGTTTTCCAGTAAGCAACGGAGAACAATATGATGTTGAATGAAGACAAATTCCAACTGCTCCTTTATGGAAAACTGGAGGAAATAATAACTAGGACTACAAACTCCAATCACACAATAGAGCGGAAAAGTAATGTGAAGGACCTGGGTGTGGTAATGTCCGAAGACCTCACCTTCAAGGACCACAACAATGCCACTATCACATCTGCTAGGAAACTGATAGGATGGATAATGAGAACATTCAAGACAAGAGATGCTAAGCCAATGATGATCCTTTTTAAATCACTTATTCTCTCTAGGCTGGAATACTGCTGTACATTAACATCCCCATTCAAGGCAGGTGAAATTGCAGATCTAGAGACTGTACAGAGATCCTTTACTGCACGTATAAGTTCCATCAAGCACCTTAACTACTGGGAGCGCCTGGAAGCACTTGACTTGTGCTCACTGGAGCGCAGTCGAGAGAGATATATCATTGTCCACGCCTGGAAGATTCTGGAGGGACTGGTCCCTAATCTGCACACAGAAATCACTCCCTACGAAAGCAAAAGACTTGGAAGGCGATGCAACATACCCCCAGTGAAAAGTAGAGGCGCCACTGGTACACTAAGAGAAAACACAATAAGTGTCCAGGGCCCAAGACTGTTCAGCAGCCTCCTACCAGCCATAAGGGGCATTACCAATAGACCCCTGGTTGTCTTCAAGAGGGAGCTGGACAGATACCTACAGTCGGTGCCGGATCAGCCGGGCTGTGGTTCGTACGTTAGACTACGTGCGGCCAGCAGTAACAGCCTCGTTGATCAGGCCCTGATCTACCGGGAGGCCGGGTCGTGGACCGGTTCGCTGGGGCGTTGATCCCCGGAATACCCTCCAGGTAGACATCTACTCTGAGGAAACTACACATATTTTTGGGGATTTCTCAGAGGAGGGGGTTTACTGCCACAATCATCTATACCTCCAAACATTTTTTTTTATTCGGCAGTTCGGCAGTTTGCGTTCATAATCTTAAAAATACGATATTTTATTGGAAGGAACATCTCTCCGCCTCTTTTGGTGATGTTCGCAGACTCCTTTTTCATCCACAAACAATAACATCTCAGCCCACCTAAGAAGAACTCGTCTTATTCGTTTATTCATAAAACAGATTAAGACTACAGCTCGTAAGATTCCTTCTCAGTTCACATTAAAATTTCTTCCTGAAGTCACAACAAACACCTCAGAGAATTATTACAAGACTCGTTCCTAGCCACTAACCACTGCGAACCACTGGAGATATCAATGCCCTGGAGGGAATGATCAAAGGCAGGTTGTCTTTCAAAGAAAACGATATTTGTAATCACAATACATTTGGGAATTACACTTACTTATTAGAGGCTTCAGTGCATCAGTGAGAAGCAATCAAGGGAAAGAACTCACACATGCTTGGTTAGTAGCGCATTCAGCTCACACATTGAGGTCCGTGGTTCGATCCCCGGAACGGGTGGGAACACTGGGACGTGTTCACCTAGCAGTTAATAGGTTCCTGGATGTTAGCTGACTGGTGTGGATCGCATCTTGGGGACAAAATTAACCTAATTTACCGAAATGGTCTACATAACCAGGGACTTTCTATATAGTATGTCATTGACATACTTTATAGAAAGCCCCTGGCTATGCAGAGCATTTCGGGGAATTTAAGTTAATTTCGTCCCCAGGAAAAACTTAACCGAAGATATTTGAGGGTATTTAGGATATTTTGGGGTTGCTGAATTCGAAAATGCCAGTTTGAAAAACCTACTGGCATTTTCGAATTCTGCAACCACAAAATATCCTAAATACCCTCAAATATCTTTGGTTAACAAGGAACTTAGCCATAACGTGTATATTTGTATACGTAGTGACAATTTGTATATACAGAAACTCAAGGTTTAGGATGTAACACACTTGATAGTAGTGGAAGTGAATATGAAGTAAGTATTTCAACAGCCGAGCAGTTCTCCCAAGAGGAACTCAGTGATCTGATACGCGACCTCAGTCTGTCAAAGCAAGCATCTGAACTTTCAGCATCTAGACTTAATTTGACTTGCATCATCTAAAAAATAATTTAAATGCGATTTGTAAGTTAACCCCGCCTGATCAGTATATTTTTGCATCTTTATGTTTTTCAGTGGGATACCAAACTCATCAAAAACTAGAGCCAATTAAGCAAAACCGATGACATATTCGGAATCAACACCACAAACCTACCCTAAAATCGGTGTAATATCATTGGCCAGAAAATGAGTATTTACCAGTGATATTATTATGATTAAAACAAACACACACACACACACACACACACACACACACACACACCACACACACACACACACACACACACACACACACACACACACACACACACACACACACAGCTATGACTCAACCCCTGCAACCACAGTTAGGTGAGTACACACACACTCATATCTAACTTATAGGAATATTAAACATGTTTTGGGAGACCAGTTTTCCCTGGTAAAATAGTTACTGATGTATTATCACTGATATCGTCAAGTCTCATTCATAAGGTCTTTGCAAGTTCTTATGTTGCTCTACTTATAAAAAGTAAGGCTGTCACACTGACGCTTGTTCTTCGTAACTGCTTTAACCACCTCAAAATTAACTCCATTACATATTCCGCACTATAATTACTCCATTGTATTGTCATTAATAGTACTGTCAGTCTCTTCTACATGCATCCAGTTCATCACTTATAAATCAGTATGTTTAATGTTTCTCCACTTTTCTCATAAATTGTTTCAAGCTTTCTGAAAAAATTCCTTCTCACCAAAGCTCATCCACAATCCTTAGAATCTTTCTCTTTTGGCGCTTAAACATGTATATTCTGTCAACACCTCCATATTTACAGTGTCACAAATTAACACTCACTAATTCCACTCACTCTCATACATTCCTCGTATGAAATATTGTTGCTTCCCCTTCCGTCACCCATTAAAATTTAAAGGGATAACAAGTTACTTATACACAATACACATGCACATAGGAGAGAGAAGGTTGTGACGGCGTTTCGGTTCGACTTGGACCATTTAAAAGTCACACTAACACACAACGGCGGTGAGGAAGCCAGTATTTTATATATTATTATATATATATATATATATATATATATATATATATATATATATATATATATATATAGGAGAGGGAGACAAGGATGAGACAGAGAGAGAAGGGAGAAAGTGGAGAAGTAGTAGTAGAGGTAATGCTGGTAGTGGAAGTAGTTGTGGTACGTAGTAGTAAGTACGGGTGGTAGTAGTGGTAAACCAAATATCTCTTTCCTCGATTACTCAAAACAATACATATTTCTTCTCAAAGATAGGAATGTAAATACGTATGCCATAAAATTATTTAATTTTCTTGCAAATTTCAGATAGACATAAGCAGTTCCATATGTCACTGCTTTTCCACGATTCCTCTTGAGCCTCCCACACCAAAACATTATTATTCACCGAACCATACTACGAGCGGGGATAGAACCGGCGGTATGGTTCGTTTGCAATCGTGTCATTACGATTTCGTGAGTCATTATTATTCACCCTCAGATCACCTTTCTGTTTAATTATTAAATCAGTAACATCCTCTAATTAATTTTAGTTGTACACTAAAACAGATTTAGGAAAAATTATCTTAATATCTTCATCATTGTTGTTGTTATTATAAGCAAAAAGAAATATATTTCGTTGTTAACAGCATTCCAACAACTTAGTGCATTCTCATTCAGTCCTCAACGAACAGAGATTCTTCCGACACATCTCTGTACAGATCTATACACACATTTACTTGTTATATTTCTATTCAGATCTAAACGAACACACATAATTATTTAAATCTGAACGAACATACACAATCGTTACATTTCTATTCAGACCCGAATGACCAATACAGTCATCAACCAATTTCCAATCAGACTTGTACAAACAATCACATTCACCCATTATATTTCCATTCAGACCCGAACGAACATTTTAAAATTCCCATTATATTCTCTCTCAGATTTGAGCGACATCCATACCATCGACACTTTCACATCATGAAAATTATAACAAACAATTATATACGTGCACAGCAACTACGTTATAACCCTAATGTCTCGTATAAAGATACACCCGTCACATCTTCATTCATTCAGAATCATACAGTCCTCCTCAGTTTACTCGATTTAGACTAAGTTTTACATCGTTTATACGAAGGGTTCTTCCCTCCCCCCCCCCAAAAAAAAAAAGCTGCATGTTTAATTTGGGAGTCACGAAAAACACTACTGTTGTTTTTATTTCGGCAGCACGGAAAAAGCTTCGTGTTTCATTTTCTGACCCTTAAAAACATAGATTCATTTGAGGATCACGAAAAACGCCACATGTTTTATTTCGTGCACCTCGAAAGGCGTTTAATTGTGTGTGTGTCTTTTCAGCACTTGTTTCATAACAGAATCTTGCAATATCTTGCATTGTTTTCAAGACTCGTTTACTTTGTGCTTATAAAACACTCCTCAGGCATATATATATATATATATATATATATATATATATATATATATATATATATATATATATATATATATATATAAAATATATAATATATATATATATATATATATATATATATATATAATATATATAATATATATATATATATATATATATATATATATATATATATATATATATTTTATATATATGTGTGTGTGTGTGTGTGTGTGTGTGTGTGCCGAATAGGTAAAACTGGTCAGTTAGCAAGGATTCATTTAAAATTAAATCATATCTAAAAAAAATTCTTATACGTTTAAAGATATAGTTTTTAATATAGGTTAATATAAAAATTAATAATTTTGTACAAAAAGTACCTTAGAAAACTTACCTAACGTTATTATAACAAGCGATATTTAATTTAGCCTAATTCAAATAAATATATTTTACATAAGTTTACAATTTAATAATAAACACAATGAAAAATATTTTTTTCGTTAGGTTCAGAATGATTTTTGCGAAATTATTGCATACACAAATTTTGGCTTGCCTTATTCGGCAAGAAGAGCGTTGCTATTTAAGCCAAAATAGCAAGTTTTACTATTTCGGCTCACACACACACATTATTTCTACTTCCACAGCAGGACTCGAACCTACAAACTCTGCATCAGAGTTCACAGTACTTTATCCACGACGCCGTGGATAAAGTGTATATATATATATATATATATATATATATATATATATAATATATATAATATTACATATATATATATATATATATATATATATATATATATATATATATATATATATATATATATATATATATATATAAATAAACACATCGACCGATTTCCACCAAGGCAGGGTGGACCAAAAATGAAAAACTTTCATCATCATTCACTCCATCACTGTCTTGCCAGAAGGGTGCTTTTACACTACAGTTTATAAAACTGCAACATTTACACCCCTCCTTCAGAGTGCAGACACTGTACTTCCCATCTCCAGGACTCAAGTCCGGCTTGCCGGTTTCCCTGAATCCCTTCATAAATGTTACTTTGCTCACACTCCAACAGCACTTCAGGTATTAAAAACCATTTGCCTCCATTCACTCCTATCAAATACGCTCACGTATGCTTGCTGGAAGTTCAAGCCCCTCGTACACAAAACCTCCTTTACTCCCTCCCTCCAACCTTTCCTAGGCCGACCCCTACCCCGCCTTCCCTCCACTACAGATTTATACACTCGAAGTCATTCTGTTTCATTCCATTCTCTCTACATGTCCGAACCAACTCAGCAGCCCTTCCTCAGCTCTCTGGACAACAGTTTTGGCAATCCCGCACCTCCTCCTAACTTCCAAACTATGAATTCACTGCATTATATTCACACCACACATTGCCCTCAGACATGACATCTCCACTGCCTCCAGCCTTCTCCTCACTGCAATATATATATATATATATATATATATATATATATATATATATATATATAATATATATATATATATATATATATATATAATATATATATATATATATATATATAATATATATATATATATATATATATATATATATATATATATATATATATAGGAGGTAGGTTACTGAAAGCAGTGAAGAGTTTTTACGAGGATAGTGAGGCTCAAGTTAGAGTATGTAGGAAAGAGGGAAATTATTTCCCAGTAAAAGTAGGCCTTATACAAGGATGTGTGATGTCACCGTGGTTGTTTAATAATATATTTATAGATGGGGTTGTAAGAGAAGTAAATGCGAGGGTCTTGGCAAGAGGCGTGGAGTTAAAAGATAAAGAATCACACATAAAGTGGGAGTTGTCACAGTTGCTCTTTGCTGATGACACTGTGCTCTTGGGAGATTCTGAAGAGAAGTTGCAGAGATTGGTGGATGAATTTGGTAGGGTATGCAAAAGAAGAAAAATAAAAGTGAATACAGGAAATAGTAAGGTTATGAGGATAACAAAAAGAATAGGTGATGAAAGATTGGATATCAGATTGGAGGGAGAGAGTATGGAGGTGAATGTATTCAGATATTTGGGAGTGGACCTGTCAGCGGATGGGTCTGTGAAAGATGAGGTGAATCATTGAATTGATGAGGGGAAAAGGGTGAGTGGTGCACTTAGGAGTCTGTGGAGACAAAGAACTTTGTCCTTGGAGGCAAAGAGGGGAATGTATGAGAGTATAGTTTTACCAACGCTCTTATATGGGTGTGAAGCATGGGTGATGAATGTTGCAGCGAGGAGAAGGCTGGAGGCAGTGGAGATGTCATGTCTGAGGGCAATGTGTGGTGTGAATATAATGCAGAGAATTCGTAGTTTGGAAGTTAGGAGGTGCGGGATTACCAAAACTGTTGTCCAGAGTGCTGAGGAAGGGTTGTTGAGGTGGTTCGGACATGTAGAGAGAATGGAGCGAAACAGAATGACTTCATGCGTGTATCAGTCTTTTGTGGAAGGAAGGCGGGGTAGGGGTCGGCCTAGGAAAGGTTGGAGGGAGGGGGTAAAGGAGGTTTTGTGTGCGAGGGGCTTGGACTTCCAGCAGGCATGTGTGAGCGTGTTTGATAGGAGTGAATGGAGACAAATGGTTTTTAATACTTGACGTGCTGTTGGAGTGTGAGCAAAGTAATATTTATGAAGGGGTTCAGGGAAACCGGCAGGCCGGACTTGAGTCCTGGAGATGGGAAGTACAGTGCCTGCACTCTGAAGGAGGGGTGTTAATGTTGCAGTTTAAAAACTGTAGTGTAAAGCACCCTTCTGGCAAGACAGTGATGGAGTGAATGATGGTGAAAGTTTTTCTTTTTCGGGCCACCCTGCCTTGGTGGGAATCGGCCAGTGTGATAATAAATAATATATATATATATGTCGTGCCGAATAGGCAGAACTTGCGATCTTGGCTTAAATAGCAACGCTCATCTTGCCATATAGGACAAGTGAAAGTTTGTGTATGCAATAATTTCGCCAAAATCGTTTTGAGCCTAACGAAAAAATTCTATTTCACTGTTTTTGTTTATTATTAAATTATTGTAAACATAACTAAAGTATATTTAGTTAGGTTAGGCTAAAATAAAATGTTCTTTTTGTAATAAGGTTAGGTAAGTTTTCTAAGATTCTTTTGGTGCAAAATTAAATTTTTTTACATTATCAATAATGAAAAAAATATATCTTTAAACGTGTACAAGAAAATTTTGGAAAGGACTTAATTTTAAATGAGTTCTTGCTAATTGACCAGTTTTACATATTCGGCACGACATATATATATAAAATATATAATATATATATATATAATATTATATATATATATATATATTTTATATATATATATATATATATATATATATTCTAAAATATTTACTCACCTTTTCTGATAATGAGTTAGGGATTTTCTCCAAATACAAGATAGAGTTGCTCACTTTCGATAAATATGGAATTAGGTTGTCATACCAATATAATACACACCACAGGTTGATGTTTGTATTGGTATACAAGGCGGCAGCGAACACCTCACCTCCCTCCCTTCCCATGTCCTCATACACCATCCCCTTCACCTCTCTCACTTCTCTCTCATTTTCCTTACTCTTCCCCCCCAACTCACCACTTGCTCTCCTCGCTCACCACTCACGTGTAATAGTAATTCCAGTTCTGATTCTGATGAAAGAAAGCCTTTTAAGCTTTTGTACCTACTTAACCCACAATGAAAGTGTCGTAACTGAGATTAACACATTTCATTATTTCAAGTACACACACTAGCTTGTGGAGCATGACAGGGTAACACACCCTGAGATGTGCACTCACTGTGTGGCTTATATATATATATATAAAATAATATATATATATATATATATATATATATATATATATATATATATATATATATATATATATATATATAGAATATCATTACTTAACGTTACGGGTGTTCCCAAGATTGTTGAATAATAATTAAATATTTTCCTCCACCTCCACTTTTCCATGCCTCTCCTCCCCTGCCGCTCCTCCCTTGCTTCTCTTTCTCTCCTACCACCGCTTCAGCCCGCCTCCGCTTCTTCCCTGCCACCGCTTCCACTGTGGGTCTACGACCTGTCATAATGTTTATGCGAACGCTTTCTCGGGCACCTACCATCCTGTGTGTTGCAGTTCCCTGTGTCTGTACTAGTGATGTCTGCTCTCCCGAACTGGCATGATAATTATTTACCTCTGCTGGAGTCAGCAAGAACCTCCCCTCCAATCTTACCTCTGCTGGAGTCAGCAGGAACCTTCCCTCCAGTCTTTCCTCTGCTGGAGCCAGCAGGATCCTTTCCTCCAGTCTTACCTCTGTTGCAGTCAGCAGGTTCCTTCCCTCCAGTCTTATCTCTGTGCTGGAGTCTTCAGAAACCTCTCCTCCAGTCTTAGCTGTGCTGGAGTCAGCAGGATCTTTCCTTCCAGTCTTCCCTCCGCTGGAGTCAACAGGAACCTTCCTTATGCTGGAGTCAGCAGGATTCTTCCCTCCAGTCTTTCCCCTGTTGGAGTCAGCAGGATCCTTCCCTCCAGCCGTACCTCTGTTGCAGTCAGCAGGAATCTCCCCTACAGTCTTCCCTCTGCTGGAGTCAGCATGATCCTTCCCCGCAGTCTTATCTCTGTGCTGGAGTCTTCAGAAACCTCTCCTCCAATCTTAGCTGTGCTGGAGCCAGCAGGATCTTTCCCTCCAATCTTCTCTTTGTTGGAGTCAGTAGGATCCTTCCGTCCAGTCTTCCCTCTGCTGGGGTCAACAGGAACCTTCCCTCTGCTGGAGTCAGCAGGAATTTTCCTTCCAGTCTTTCCTCTGCTGGAGTAAGCAGAATCCTTCCCTCCAGTCTCAACTCTGCGGTGGAGATGGAGGCTGCGGACTGACGGATCTCTTACCCTCGTATAAAGATCTTTCGTGACCCTGGAAATTTTCACGAGGTGCAGGAAGGAGGCTTATGGCCACTTCCTTCATGTTGACCTACTGAAACAACTTTCATTTCAGTTCTACTCTTGCACTAACCCCTCCCTCTCCTCCCCAAAATTAACCTTTACCTCCTTCAGTCCCCTAAACTAACCTCCACTTCCCTAAACCAACCTCCCCTTCCCTAAACCAACCTTTCTCTCCCCCTCACTTAATTAACCTGACCCTTCCCTCCTTTCCTCCTTTTAAACAAACCCCCTTCCTCCTCAAAAACTAACCCTTCCTCCTCAAAAACTAACCCCCCCTTTCCCTTTCCCCTTCTCTAAATTAATCCCTTCCTCTAAATTAATCCCTCCTTCGTTTAAACTAACTGCTTCCTCCTTCCCTCCCTCTAAACTAACCCTTCCCTCGTTTCCTCCTCCAAACTAACCCTACCTTCTAAAAACGAACCCCTCCCTTCTCAAAAACTAACCCCTCCCCCCTTCCTTCCCTCTAATTAACTCCTCCCCCTTTCTTTCCCTCTAAAATTAAACCCCTCTTTCCCTCCCCTAAACTAACCCTTCCCCCTTTCCCTGTAAATTAACCCCTCCTTCCCTCCCCTTCCCTAAACTAACCCTTTTCTTTCCACTCCCTAAGCTAACCCTCCCCTCTAAACTAACCCCTCCCTGCCCTTCCCTAAACTAACCCCCTCCCTCCCTTCCACTAACCCACCATTCCTCTCCCCTGAACTAACCCCTCCTTCCCCTCCACTAACTCCCCTAACTTGGCACTCCCTCCCTCTTGATCTTCGTACATTCCTCCTTTAGCAGATTTAACACTTAATTGCAGATCTCTGAGGCGTTACTGTGGATTACAGAGGAGTCACAGGAGACAGACATCACAGTGTTAAGTTGGGTCAGAGGTAATAGAGACGTCACAGATAACAGTGACGTCACAGTGAGTCACATAACAGAGACGTCACAGGGCCATAGATAACAGAAAGGTCACAAGGTCACATAAAGACGTCACAGGGTCACAGATAGCAGAGACTTCACATTATGCTTTATATTATTTGACATATTTAGCTTATGCATGTAGGTAGGATGTAACAATTACATCTCTCAGCATGCTCGCTTGTTTCGCAGTTCGTGTCAAGCTCAGCTGGTACCAGTAACCTCAGTCATCTAACATCAGATCTGCAGGCCCTGCTCCTCTCCTTCTTTCTCTCTTGCTGTTCCTGGTGGTGAAACACCTTCATCTCTGCTCCGTCTGGGAGAATGTTGCTCTCAGCTCCTGTTATTTAGACTGTTTTTGGTCTCCAATGGTGAGCTGGGACATATATCTTGTAACTTTGATGTTTTCACACGCTGTATATGACCCTAGTAGGTGTAGTGTTTTTTTTCTATTTTAATATTAATGATGTTTTCAGAGGTTGTGTGTCGTGGAGACTATTATCTGGGGTCCCGAGTTCAACTCTTGACTTACATTTGTTCTGGCATCTACGCACTGTCGTAGTCGGGAATTTGGAATTGCTGAACTCAGTTTTTGTATAGGATCTGAAGGTCAACAGTAAGGGTTGTTTCGTTCTCCTTGATTCCTTACCTGAAACTGTGCTGGTCTCTGCTGCTTCAAGTATTACTGCTGTTTGACGAATGGGTAGTCATACTGTTCAAGCAAGCTGTTTGATTGCCTCACACACACACACACACACACACACACACCACACACACACACACACACACACCAACACACAAAACCCCACACCAAAAACACACACGATTACTCTTGCACTTATGCAACATCTCATCATAGCAACCACTGACGGTACAATTTTAGATGTACAGTATTTATCAAAGTGTTTTAGCCCAAATGTTTACATTAAAAATAATGTGATTAAAAATATATCAAGTTATACTCCGATTGTTAAGAGTTTATCCCCTTTAAATTTTCAATTATTTTTAAAGCATTTATCACCCAAAACCCCCTTTGATATTTAAGATCTCGACTTTTTTTGTTTGCATTTATTCGTTGCATCAAAAAAAAGCGCTATTGAGAAGAAATAATTTCGGGTAGGGGGGACTAGAATGTCTTGAAACGGTTACAAATCAAAAAAAAAATTAGATACAAGAAGGGATCAGTAAGTTGACCTGTATTCTCTGGGATATCTTCATTTAAATGATATCGCTTTTGTAGCATTTGGTCTCAAGGGCTACAGAGGATCACGTGGGTCACAGAGGCCCAAAAGAAATATTGTGGGTCACAAAAGACCACAGGGGGTCACAAAAGACACAGGGGGTCCGAGGACACTGGGTCACAAAGGGTCTTGGGTCACGAAAGATCACAGTGGGTCAAAAAGGGGTCTATGGGGTCCGAAGACCACAATGTGCACAAAGTGGTCACAAGCGTCACAATGTGTCAAAAAGGGGTAAAAGACGATGTGGTCATAAGGATCCGAGAGTAAGTGGGTCCGAGGACCACAGGACAAAAAGTCACGTGGGTCACAGAGGTCCCAAACATGGGCCAAGAACCATCATAGAAAGTCAAAGTGGGTCACGGGAACATGACGTGGGTCAGGAGTCGTAGGGGTCAAAAGGGTCACGTGAACCAGCGGTCCAGTGAGTCTCGGGGTTTGAGACGTCTTATTTATTCAGGTTCAGTGTAGGGGTTTTCAAGAGAAAATTTGGGAAAGGGGATGTATGAGCGGCCGTGCGTTGTGACGTAACTCTGCTAGAAGTGCATAAGCGATGATACAGTACATCAGAAGTACAGTCGCTGAAGAAATCAGTGATGTTCACCCAGCTAAAGTACAGTCACCCGGTGTACACCCCGCATGAAGTACAGTCACTGTGATGTACACCCCGATGAAATACAGTCACTGTGTGTCACCCAGCATGAAGTACAGTCACCTGATGTACACCCAACATGAAGTACAGTCACCGTGATGTACACCCAGCATGAAGTACAGTCACTGTGATGTACACCCAGCATGAAGTACAGTCACTGTGATGTACACCCAGCATGAAGTACAGTCACTGTGATGTACATTCAGCATGTAGTACAGTCATGTGATGTACAACCCGATGAAATACGCACTGTGATGTCACCCCGTATGAAGACAATCACTGTGTGTACACCCAACATGAAGTACAGTCCCGTGTGTACACCCGCTAAAGTACAGTCACTGTGATGTCACCCAGCATGAAGTACGTCATGTGATGTACACCCCGAGAAGACAGTCCTGTGATGTACACCCGCTGAAGTACGTACTGGGGGATCCCCCAGCATGAAGACAGTCACGTGATGTCACCCGCATGACGTACAGTCACGTGATGTAAAACCCCAAAATGAAGTACAGTCCCGTGATGTACACCCAAAAATGAAGTACAGTCATGTGTTTTACATTTGCATGAAATCAGTCACTGTGATGTCATTCAGCCCTGAAGTACAGTCACCGTGATGTACACCCAAAAAGAAAATACAGTCACTGTGATGTCACCCAACTGAAATACGTACTGTGATGTACATTCGCAGAAGTCAGTCACTGTGATGTACATTCAGATGAAATACAGTCACTGGTGTACATTCAGCTGAGTACAGTCCTGTGATGTACATTCAGCATGAAGTCGTCAATGTGATGTAATTCAGTGAATCGTCACCCTGATGTACCCCAAAATGAAAATTTAAATCCGTGATGTAACCCACATGAAGTACAGTCCTGTGATGTACAATCAGCTGAATACAGTCACTGTGAGTACATTCAATAAATCGTCACGTGATGTACATTCAGCATTAAAAAACATCCCGTGATGTACACCCAGCATGAATCAGTCACTGTGAGTACACCCAGCATGAAGTACAGTCACTGTGAGTACATTCGCATGAAATCAGTCACCGGATGACCCCGCATGAAATACGCAGTCATGTACACCCAGCTGAAGTACAGTACCGTCATGTACACCAGCTGAAGTACAGTACCGTGGTGTACACCCAGCATGTAGTACAGTCCAGTGGTGCACCCAGCGTGTCGTCACGTCTGTAACCCAGATGAAATTTTCGTCACCCTTGTACACCAGCATGAAGTCAGTAACGTGGTGTCCCCGCATGTGTAAGTCCAGTGGTGTCACCCAGATGTAGTCGTCACCGTGGTGTTCCCCCGCATGTATACGTCCGTGGTGTAAAACCCCGCTGTAGTACAGTCACCCTGGTGTACCCAGCTGTAGTCAGTCACCGGGTGTAAAACCCCGCTGTAACAGTCACCGTGGTGTACACCAGATGTGAAAAGTCCCGTGGTGTACACCCACATGTAGTACAGTCACCGTGGTTACACCCAGGTAGTACAGTCACATGGTGTACACCCCGCATGTATCAGTCCCGTGGTGTTCCCGCATGTGACGTCACCGTGGTGTACATCAGAATGATTTTGTACAATCAGCATTATGTATCAAACAGCAAAAGTACAATATCTTATAGTAATGTACAATGTGCATAAAGTGCAGTCATAGTGTACAGTTGGCAATTAATATAAACAACATGATGAACAAGGTAGAACAATCAGCATGTACAATAGCATGAGGCAGTACAATCAGCATGTTCTACAATCAGTTTCATGTGCAAACTCGTACAATCAACATTTAGTACAATCAGCGTGATGTAGCACAAACATGTAGTACAATCAGCGTGATGAAGCATCATTAGCGTGAAGCTATGTGATGTAGAGAGAGAGATAGGTAAAGCAAGGTGATGATGTAGGAGTCGGAGTAGAGGTAATTAGGGAGGGCAAAAGTGTACCTATGTAGTTCTTAATGACTTCTTGTAGCGTAGATCCAGGTAGTAACATACAATTAATGTGAGGGTGACTAGGAGAGTGACTTAGCGTGAGTACGGTGGTAATGAGTTGTGTAGTTTGAATCTAGACTGATCGAGCGTGTCAGTGTGATGGTGGTGGTCATGTTGTGGTGGGTGGTGTGATGGTGGTCATGTTGTGGTGGTGTGATGGTGGTGGTCATGTTGTGGTGTTGTGATGGTGGTGGTCATGTTGTGGTGGGTGGTGTGATGGTGGTGGTCATGTTGTGGTGGGTGGTGTGATGGTGGTGGTCATGTTGTGGTGGGTGGTGTGATGGTGGTGGTCATGTTGTGGTGGTGTGATGGTGGTGATGTTGTGGTGTTGTGATGGTGGTGGTCATGTTGTGGTGGTGTGATGGTGGTGGTCATGTTGTGGTGGTGTGATGGTGGTGGTCATGTTGTGGTGGTGTGATGGTGGTGGTCATGTTGTGGTGGTGTGATGGTGGTGGTCATGTTGTGGTGGTGTGATGGTGGTGGTCATGTTGTGGTGGGTGGTGTGATGGTGGTGGTCATGTTTGTGTGGGTGGTGTATGGTGGTGGTATGTTGTGGTGGGTGGTGTGATGGTGGTGGTCATGTTGTGGTGGGTGGTGTGATGGTGGTGGTCATGTTGTGGTGGGTGTGTGATGGTGTGTCAGTTGTGGTGGGTGGTGTGATGGTGGTGGTCATGTGTGGTGGGTGGTGTGATGGTGGTGGTCATGTTGTGGTGGGTGGTGTGATGGTGGTGGTCATGTTGTGGTGGGTGGTGTGATGGTGGTGGTCATGTTGTGGTGGGTGGTGTGATGGTGGTGGTCATGTTGTGGTGGGTGGTGTGATGGTGGTGGTCATGTTGTGGTGGGTGTTGTGATGGTGGTGGTCATGTTGTGGTGGGTGGTGTGATGGTGGTGGTCATGTTGTGGTGGGTGGTGTGATGGTGGTGGTCATGTTGTGGTGGGTGTGTGATGGTGGTGGTCATGTTGTGGTGGGTGGTGTGATGGTGGTGGTCATGTTGTGGTGGGTGGTGTGATGGTGGTGGTCATGTTGTGGTGGGTGGTGTGATGGTGGTGGTCATGTTGTGGTGTGGTGTGATGGTGGTGGTCATGTTGTGGTGGGTGGTGTGATGGTGGTGGTCATGTTGTGTGGGTGGTGTGATGGTGGTGGTCATGTTGTGGTGGGTGGTGTGATGTGGTGGTGATGTTGTGGTGGGTGGTGTGATGGTGGTGGTGATGTTGTGGTGGGTGGTGTGATGGTGGTGGTCATGTTGTGGTGGGTGGTGTGATGGTGGTGGTCATGTTGTGGTGGGTGGTGTGATGGTGGTGGTCATGTTGTGGTGGGTGGTGTGATGGTGGTGGTCATGTTGTGGTGGGTGGTGTGATGGTGGTGGTCATGTTGTGGTGGGTGGTGTGATGGTGGTGTCATGTTGTGGTGGGTGGTGTGATGGTGGGTGGTCATGTTGTGGTGGGTGGTGTGATGGTGGTGGTCATGTTGTGGTGGGTGGTGTGATGTGGTGGTTGTGTGGTGGGTGGATGGTCATGTTGTGGTGGGTGGTGTGGCATGTTGTGTGGGTGGTATGTGTGGTGGCATTTGTGGGTGGTGTGATGGTGGTGGTCATGTTGTGGTGGGTGGTGTGATGGTGGTGGTCATGTTGTGGTGGGTGGTGTGATGGTGTGGTCATGTTGTGGTGGGTGGTGTGATGGTGGTGGTCATGTTGTGGTGGGTGGTGTGATGGTGTGGTCATGTTGTGGTGGGTGGTGTGATGGTGGTGGTCATGTTGTGGTGGGTGGTGTGATTGGTGGTGGTCATGTTGTGGTGGGTGGTGTGATGGTGGTGGTCATGTTGTGGTGGGTGGTGTGATGGTGGTGGTCATGTTGTGGTGGGTGGTGTGATGGTGTGGTCATGTTGTGGTGGGTGGTGTGATGGTATGTATTTGTGGTGGGTGTATGATGGTGGTGGTTATGTTGTGCTGGTGTGTGATGGTGGTGGTCATGTTTGTGTGTTGTGTATGGTGGTGGTCATGTTGTGGTGGGTGGTGTGATGGCAGTGTCATGTTGTGGTGGGTGGTGTGATGGTGGTGGTCATGTTGTTGTGGTGGTGTGATGGTGGTGGTCATGTTGTGGTGGGTGGTCATGGTGTTGGTCATGTGTGGGTGGTGTGATGGTAGTGGTCATGTTGTGGTGGGTGGTGTGATGGTGGTGGTCATGTTGTGGTGGTGGTGTATGGTGGTGTCATGTTGTGGTGGTGGTGTGATGGTGGTGGTCATGTGGTGGGTGTGTGAGTATGGTCATGTTGTTGTGGTGGTGTGAGTCATGTTGTGGTGGGTGGTATGATGGTGGTGGTCATGTTGTGGTGGGTGGTGTGATGGTAGTGGTCATGTTGTTGTGATGGTGTGATGGTGGTGGTCATGTTGTGGTGGGTGGTGTGATGGTGGTGGTCATGTTGTGGTGGTAGTGTGATGGTGGTGTCATGTTGTGGTGGTGGTGTGATGGTAGGCCATGTTGTGGTGGGTGGTTGATGGTGGTGGTCATGTTGTGGTGGGTGGTGTGATGGTAGTGGTCATGTTGCTGTGCTGGTGTGATGGTGGTGATCATGTTGTGGTGGTGGTGTGATGGTGGTGGCCATGTTGTGGTGGGTGGTGTGATGGTAGTGGTCATGTTGTGGTGGGTGGTGTGATGGCAGTGATCATGTTGTGGTGGGTGGTGTGATGGCAGTGGTCATGTTGTGGTAGGTGTTTTATGGTAGTGGTCATGTGTGGTGGGTGGTGTGATGGTGTGTCATGTTGTGGTGGGTGGATGGTGGTGGCATGTTGTGGTGGGTGTGTGATGGTAGTGGTCATGTTGTGGTAGGTGGTGTGATGGTATGGTCATGTTGTGGTGGTGGTGTGATGGTAGTGGTCATGTTGTGATGGGTGGTCGTTGTGGTGGTGATGTGATGGTAATGGTCATGTTGTTGTGGGTGGTGTGATGGTGGTCATGTTGTGGTGGGTGGTGTGATGGCAGTGGTCATGTTGTGGTGGGTGGTGTGATGGCAGTGGTCATGTTGTGGTGGGTGTGTGTGATGGTGGTGGTCATGTTGTGGTGGGTGGTGTGATGGAGTGGTCATGTTGTGGTGGTGGTGTGATGGCTGTGGTCATGTTGTGGTGGGTAGTGTGATGGCAGTGGTCATGTTGTGGTGGGTGGTGTGATGGGTGGTCATGTTGTGGTGGGTGGTGTGATGGTGGTGGTCAGTGTGGTGGGTGGTGTGATGGTGGTGGTCATGTTGTGGTGGGTGGTGTGATGGTAGTGGTCATGTTGTTGTGGTGGGGTGATGGTGGTGGTCATGTTGTGGTGGGTAGGTGATGGTAGTGGTCATGTTGTGATTGGGTGTTGTGATGGTAGTGGTCATGCTGTGGTGGGTGGTGCGATGGTGGTGTTCGTGTTGTGGTGTGTGATGGTAGTGGTCATGTTGTGGTGGGTGGTGTGATGGTGTTGTGGTTGTTGTCGTAAGTGTGGTGGTTGTGCACTGCTGGTAGTGGTGGTGGTTGTTGTGGTTGTGGTGTGGTGGTTGTGGTGATAGCGGTGGTGGCGGTAGTGTTGTGGTGGTTTGCTGGTGGTGGTGGTGTGCTGGTGATGGTATGGTGATGGTGGTGGTGGTGATCATGATGGTGATGGTTGTAGTGAAGGTGGTTAGGGTAATGGCGGTTGTGGTGGTGATGGTAGTGTTTGTGGTTGTGGTGGTGATGGTTGTGGTGGTGGTAGTTGTGATGGTGGTGATGGTAGTGATTGTGGTGATGATGGTTGTAGTGATGGTTGTGGTGGAGATTGTGGTGGTGGTTTTAGTGGTGATGGTGGTTGTGGTTTTGGTGATGATGGTGGTGGTTGTGATTATAGTGGTGATGGTTGTGGTGGTGGTGTGCTGTGGTAAAGCTCTATTCAGGGTAAGAACGAGACATGAGTGACCAGCCCACAAGTACAAACCGTCATTACTTTGACAGGGAAAATTCTTAAAAGAACTGCAAGAGGAAAGCGTTAATTAAGGCCGTCTCAACTGGACCCTTTAAATATCATTTTTAGAGCACCCCCTTAAAATTATCCAGGCACAAAATTTATGTCCAGGTTAGCAGGAGCAAGCACAAGAGTTACTGCAGAAGAACCACTAGTAGGTGGCTAGATAAGGGCCAGAGCCCCTTCCCTAGTACCTTGTTAACTCGGCATCCCCGAGGGTAAGGTCAGCTTGCAATTGCTTGGCTACAACGAGGGAGCCACAGATCCAACGTATGTGGGGCCGAGAGGGAGTCTGGAAACACAACTGGATCGCCGAAGGAAGAGCAGAAAAATGTTGATTGGTAGACCTATTATTCCGGACATTACAGATTCACGAGTTAAGGTGAGCACTCGGCTCACACACAGAAGTCCGTGGTTCGATCCCCGGTAGGGGTGGTAACATTAAGACGTATTTCCTTAAGACACCTGCTGTCCATTCTCACCTCTCAGTAAAATAGGTACCTGAGTGTTAGTCGATTGGTGTGGATCACATCCTATGGACAAAATTGACCTAATTTGCCCGAAAATCTCTGCATAAGAAGCGGCTTTCTATATAGTAGTATGTCAGTGGTGTCAGCTAGACCTGTATGTCTTGTTCATGTAGAAATAAATATTATTATAGAAAGTCAGTGCGTCATCGAGGACTCTGTCTTATTTATAAGCACTGGGGTCCTTCAATCTTATTCCCCAGGATGTGACCAATACCAGCTGACTAACACCCTGGTACCTACTTATAGATTGGTGAACAGGGACAGCAGGTGTAAAGGATCATGCACAACTTTTCTAATCAGCCCGGGATTGAACCACGGGCGAGTGCGTTGCCAACTGAGCCATGGGTTAGGTTTGTTTGTCAGGAAACAGGACAAGTGTTATATTACAACCCAGGAGTGCCAAAGGAGCAAAATAAACACACAAAAACTTTTGACTTATATAATCCTTCACCAAGTAAGACCAGAATTATGTACACTATGTACAACAATAGGTATTAGTGCACTCCATGGTAAGCAAGGCAGAATAGAAGCCACTAGAGAGCAGACCGTGCTTCAACCAGCTCTAGAATGGGAATGACAAGGACAGACAGGTGTGTGGTACCCACAACACCTCTGCGATTGTCAAAACCATCTTCTCATTGGCTGGAACTTGGGCACTGATTGAACGATGGGGCCCCATCGTTAACCCTTAGCAGCTGGTTCGCTGGTTGGGGGAGATAGCCTTTTACTGAGGGTGTGTACATGCGCCGAATAAAGGTTACGTACTCTTTGCATGCCACATGTTACATAACGTAGGTCTTAGTCATATGATGACCCGCAGCTGGGGCTTTTGGTCATCTAACCGAGATCTTCCACTGGCTTACCGGTTCACCCCTTTAAAAATTATGGTCATGTTTATAGTTGTTAGATTGACACAGGCCCACCAACCAGCCTCGGCAAACCCCACCCTTTTAACGTGCACGAACGAGTCCTACAAGCTGGCACTCCCGCATGTACACTCCGCAGTTTCTGAAACTCGCTTTCAGGTCTACCCCATACCCTTCCCATCCCCCAACACATCCTCTTAACCAGAAACATAATGTCACTGTTGTGAAAACAGTCAAATTGGTGACTGTTGAAAGCGTCTTGAACAGTTGAATTGTGACTGATTTGCTCAAGCAGTTCACAGTGGGCGCTCGTTTCATGTTCATCTCACAGCCCTTTATATCTCCGTTTATATTGAATTTAAAATTTTTCTGTTGTGACATGTTATGATGTGTTGTTTTAAATTAGAAGGCAGCTTTGCACCCAACCAAAGGACGATCAAAGTGCTCTCAAAATATCACACCTACAGCTGCACCTAACACGGGAGTGCTCGCACTACTGCACCAATAACACTGGGTCGAGAATGAGACGCTGTCACACCTAAGTTACACCAACACAAGTCACTGTCGTAACAGGTGAAGGTCCAAACGATTAAGCACAAACACTAGCGAGTTGGTAGGCTCCAATATACGTTAACCATCTTCTTTACACTCCGAATAGCAGCCAACTCCTATTCAGCAGCCGAATGTCCTCTCTCGGACTCGTGTGCAAGAGGTCAATGAGACGTAATCTTCTTACGCCGATTTAAGTATAGAGACGGAAGAACGCTCTCAAAAATGCAGCGGTAAAGAGTAGTATGGTTTGAACCTCGTCTTTCTTGCTATTCGTCTAGAAAAATCATTGTTATTATTATGATACCGTATATTTTGTCATAGAATTACAACACAGTGGTCTTCAGTGTGGTGCTTAAGAGAGATTAGCATAAAACCTGGAGCCAGTGTGAGGCTCACACAGAGGCATATAACCTATAATCTCCCACTTCCGTGTACCCCTGAGACCAACCAAAATCTTCCTGTCAACTAGCAGTAAAAACATTACTCAGCTGAGCACTGTCAACCGTTTTCACTCCATCTGCATAGACAAAAAAATTGGTTAACCTTAAAAGTCATCATCACCGCCGTTATGAACACATGTAGTCTTGTGGCCTGCACACCTGGTTATAGCACGATAACCAATGTAGAAATGAGGAATGAGCAAAAATCAGCAGTGAGTAAATACGTGTAATATATATATATATATATATATATAATATATATATATATATATATATATATTGTCGTGCCGAATAGGCAGAACTTGCGATCTTGCCTTAAATAGCAACGCTCATCTTGCCATATAGGACAAGTGAAAATTTGTGTATGCAATAATTTCGCCAAAATCATTCTGAACCTAACGAAAACAATATATTTCACTGTGTTTGTTTAGTATTAAATTATTGTAAACAAATCTAACATATATTTAGTTGGGTTAGGCTAAAATAAATTGCGCTTGTTGTAATAAGGTTAGGTAAGTTTTCTAAGTTCCTTTTGGTGCAAAATTCTAAATTTTTGCATCAACATTAATGAAAAAATATATCTTTAAATGTATAAGAGAAAATTTTAGAAAGGACTTAATTTTAAATGAGTTCTTGCTAATTGACCAGTTTTACATATTCGGCACGACATATATATATATATATATATATATATATATATATATATATATATATATATATATATATATATATATATATATACATATATACATATATACATATATACATATAAATATTATATATATATATATATATATATATATATATATATATATATATATTATATATATATATATATATATATATATATATATATATATATATATATATATAATTATATATATATATATATATAAATATGGTGGCCTGGTGGTTAACGCTCTCGCTTCACACGGCGAGGGCCTGGGCTCGATTCCCAGCCAGAGTAGGAACATTGGACGTGTTTCTTTCCACCTGTTGTCTATGTTCCCCATCAGTAAAATGGGTACCTGGGTGTTAGTCGACTGGTGTGGGTCGCATCCTGGAACACTGACCTAATTTGCCCGAAATGCGGAGCATAACAAGGGACTTTCTATATAGTAGTATGTCATTGTTATCAGCTAGGACTGTATACCCTGTACATGTACTTGTAGTAAAATAAAGATATTATTATTATTATTATTATTATTATTATTATTATTATATATATATATATATATATATATATATATATATATATATATTATATATATATATATATATATATTTTTTATTTTTTATTATCACACTGGCCGATTCCCACCAAGGCAGGGTGGCCCGAAAAAGAAAAACTTTCACCATCATTCACTCCATCACTGTCTTGCCAGAAGGGTGCTTTACACTACAGTTTTTAAACTGCAACATTAACACCCCTCCTTCAGAGTGCAGGCACTGTACTTCCCATCTCCAGGACTCAAGTCCGGCCTGCCGGTTTCCCTGAACCCCTTCATAAATGTTACTTTGCTCACACTCCAACAGCACGTCAAGTATTAAAAACCATTTGTCTCCATTCACTCCTATCAAACACGCTCACGCATGCCTGCTGGAAGTCCAAGCCCCTCGCACACAAAACCTCCTTTACCCCCTCCCTCCAACCTTTCCTAGGCCGACCCCTACCCGCCTTCCTTCCACTACAGACTGATACACTCTTGAAGTCATTCTGTTTCGCTCCATTCTCTCTAC
>NC_069432.1:36508255-36530755 GCF_026875155.1 Cherax quadricarinatus | reverse complement strand
TGCGACTGCTTGACAGAGTAGAGAACAGAGCAAGACGTCTCATCTCTCGCCTGGACCCATCCTGGATAGATCTGTCATTTCAGCAGAGCCTTCAACATAGGAGGGATGTGGGTGGCCTTACTGTTATGCACAAGGCCAATATTGTCAAAATACCACACTTGGATCCACTTCGAGGACAGCGTGAAACAAGCTTTTATGCCACAAGACGGGCAGAAAGCAGCAACTTCACTCTGGCTGTACCCTTCTCCAGAACATCACTCCATCTGAGATCATACATACCCAGGATGACTCGAGTATGGAACACATTCGTACAGCATAATGATGTCAACGAGATAAAGTCAGTTGATCAAATGAAAATGCTGGCCCACAGATGGCTCCAACTTCATCCTGTTCCCTACTTGTATGTCTCATAACAATAAAAATGCTTTCAAATGAGCTGATGTGGGTAACAGCTGTTAGCAACTTGTCAATAAAGTTAGGAATCCTTAACCTGTAAATAGCTTGTCAATAAAGCTAGGGATCCTTAACCTTGTCAAACCCTGTGTAAAAAAAAAAAAAAAAAAAAAAAAAGGGATATATTTTTTCATTAATATTAATGTAAATTTTTTTAATTTTGCACCAGAAAAATCTTAGAAAACTTACCTAATCTTATTATAACAAGAGCAATTTATTTTAGCCTAACCCAAGTAAATATAATTTATATTTGTTTACAGTAATTTAATACTAAACACAGTGAAATATATTTTTTTCGTTAGGTTCAGAATGATTTTGGCGAAATTATTGCATACACAAATTTTCACTTGTCCTATATGGCAAGATGAGCGTTGCTATTTAAGCCAAGATCACAAGTTCTGCCTATTCGACACGACGTATATATTAAATATATATTTCATTCACCAAACATCATGCAGTTGTAGTATGTACATGTACGATGCTATATGTACAAGGCAAGTTTTGAAAGCAAAATATACAGTGAGAACTGTGGGAGACCAGACTAGAGGTAAGTCTACCAGCGTTGGCTAACGAATGTTCAACATCGCTTCATAACTTTGGCGGGCTTCGTTGTTATTGGCTGGGTTGAACCAAGGTGCTAGCATAACAAGCTCTGGTCATCTGGTTATAGCAAAACATACTCTTATCTGGTTTGCTGGTCGGGAGGGCATGCCTATATGGATGTTTGACATACACTGAATGAAGTATGACGTACTGTTAGCATGCCAGAACTGCTCTATACCAACATATCAGTACTATTGGGAAATTTGGAGATTCACTAAGCCAGTCAAAATTGTATTCTTATCGTCCGCACCAGCACCCGCGGACATTCTCCGGCAAACTCCCAAACTTGCAAGGAATACACTGGAGCAAAAGAACAGTCATCTATAGAATTCAAATTAAAAAGGAAGAAACCTAAAACATCCTCCAAAAGTCTACATAAATATCATGAACAAGACACAGTCCTCACTAAGGTGCCCAGTAGTGGCCGCCTCTTCTTCTCAAAGGAGATTCATAAAGCGATGACAGCAGTGAGATGAACGAGATCGTTAAAAACAGCATTAGCCTATGTTCAGTGATCTTTTCAACGACTTTGAGAGTTGAGGATCCTGAGAGATTTTTCATAGATTCAGCCCGCCCTACGAATTATATATCTGACATTAACACAAATCCTTCAGAATTCGAAAGGGAAATAGATAATATATCCACGCAAGCTGCATCTGGGCCTGATTCACAGATTGCGTTATTTGCAAACAAATGGAAAGTACCATTAGCAAAGGTACTCGTTGTTTCGGAGATTCATGGGATCAGCTTTGTCATCCTCCTTCGTACGTTTTCCGGAGCATTTATATCCATTCTTTGCAGCATAATCTAGATGAGGCCTAACCAAGGATACATAGAGTTGAAGAACAACTTGAGGACTCCTATTATTTATGGTTCTTGATATAAAGCTAAGGATTCTATTCGCTTTATTGCGAACACTTATGCACTGTTGTCTTGGTTTTAGATTACTGCTAACTAGAACTCCCAAATCCTTTTCGTAATCAGTAATATTAAGATCTACATTATTTAGTTTATATGTGATATGGTTATTTTCCTGTCCAATGTTTAGTACTTTACATTTGTCTATATTAAACTGCATCTGCCACTTCTCCGACCACTGCATCAGTATATTCAAATCTTGCTGGAGTGCTCTGTCGTCAGAATGAATTCGACAGCCCATTTTGGTGTCATCGGCAAACTTGCTTATGTCGCTATTTATTCCCACATCTATGTCGTTTATGTAGATTGTGAACAACAAGAGGCCCAACACTGACCCCTGTGAAACACCGCTTGTAACACTTCCCCACTCTGATTTCTCCCCATTTATTCAAACTCTCTGCTGCCTATTTGTTAACCATGCCTCTATCCAGGAAAAAATTTCTCCTATTCCGAGTGCCTTAATTTTCCGCAATAGTCTCAGATGTGAGACTCTCAAAAGCCTTACTGATACACAATATCATATTCAGAACCAAGATCTACCTCCTCAAATACCTTAGTGAAAAATGTTAATAAATTCGTAAGGCATGAACGCCCTTTTGTAAAACCGTTCGTTGATCAATTTATGTTGAAAATATTAGCCGAAGGTTCGCTAAGCTCCTCTTTTCACTCCTTTAGAACCCTTGCGTACAGTTCATCAGGGCCTGGGGTTTTGTTAGGTTTTAATTTATCTATTTGTCTAAGGACCATGTCACTTGTGACCCTAATCGTGCTTAGTCTGTTATCGACCTGTTCTACACAATTTATTATTTCTGGAATATCGCTAGTATCTTCCTGCGTAAAAAGTAAGAGGAAGTAAGTGTTAAAAACACTACACATTTCATTATCACTGTCGGTAAGCTGACCCGAATGACTTTTGAGTGGGCATATCTTGTCCCTAAACTTCTGTCCACCTGAAAGAAACCTTTTGAGTTAGTCTTCGATTCTCTTGCAACCTTAACCTGATAAGCTCTTTGTGCTTTTATTCCCTTTTTTATTTCTCTCTGTAACTGAATATATTGATTTCTTAACTCGCCCTTTCCTCTTTTGATTCGCCTATATATGCCTCTCTTTTGACCATTGAGATGTTTCAATCTATTGTTCATCCATTTAGGATCATTTTTGTTTGATCTGATTTCCCAAATTGGAACATATGTTGTCTGAGCAGCTAGAACTATGCTCTGGAAAACGTCATATCGGCAACCATCACTACCTACCTGACCCATAGTCAGATCATTCCAGTTCAGCCCACCCAGGTAATTTCTCAGTCCTATGAAATCAGCCAAGCCGAAGTCAGGGACAGAGACTTGATTGCCATTATTAGGGTAATTCCATGATATATTAAAACTGAGTGATCTGTGATCACTTGCCCCAAGCTCATCATTAACCTCAAGACTATAATTTGCGATTCCCTGCTGGCAAGAACCAAGTCATATAACATGTTTGCAAGCAGTGGAAAGGTAAGGTTAGTAAACAACTGCTAAAGTGTAACCCAAAGCCTACCAGTGACCCTGAATTTGAGCATATAAGGCGCAGGGTGGTAGTGGTGATGTTGATAGTAGTGGTAGTGGGTGGTGGGGGTGGTAGTGGTGATGGATGATTGCGTGGTGGTGGTGGGTGAGAGTGTGGTGGTGGTGGGTGAGAGCGTGGTGGTGGTATGCGAGGGCGTGGTGGTGGGTGAGAGCGTGGTGGTGCTGGTGGTGGGTGATGGCGTGGTGGTGCTGGTAGGTGAGAGCGTGGTGGTGGTGGGTGAGGTAGTGGTGGCGGTGGGTGAGGTAGTGGTGGCGGTGGATGATTGCGTAATGGTGGTGGATGATTGCGTGGTGGTGGTTGTGAAGGTAGCAGTGGTAATGATGGTGGTGGTGGTAGTTGTGGTGGTGTAGTAGTGGTGGTGCTGATTGTGGTGGTGATGGTAGTAGTGGTAGTTGATGGTAGTGGTGGTGGTAGTTGCAGTAGTGATGGTAGTGGTATTAGTGGTCGTGATGGTGGTAGAGGTGATAGTGGTAGTTATGGTGGTGGTTGTTGTGGTAGTCTTGGTTGTGGTAGTGGTGATGGTGGTAGGGGTTGATAGTGGTAGTTATGGTGGTGTTGGTGATAGTGATAGTTATGGTGGTGTTGGTGGTAGTGGTAGTTATGGTGGTGGTGGTATTTGTGGTAGTGGTGATGATGGTGGTAATTTTAATTGTGGTGGTGATGGTTGTAGTTTAATAGTGGTGCTGGTAGTAGTGGTAGTGGTAGTTGTGGTGGTGGTTGTTGTGGTAGTGGTGATGGTGGTAGTGATAGTGGTGGTGATGGTAGTAGTAGTGGTAATTATGGTGCTGGTGATGATGGTAGTTGTGGTAGTGGTGGTGATGATAGTGGTAGTAGTGGTGGTGGTTATGGCGGTAGGGGTGATAGTGGTAGTCAGTGGTGGTGTTGGTGGTAGTGGTAGTTATAGTGGTATTAGTTGTGGTGGTAAAGTGTTGGTGGTGGTAGTCGTAGTGGTGGTGTTGATGTTGATAGTCGTAGTGGTGGTGATGGTGTTGGTGGTAGTAGTACTGTTAATGGTGGTGGTGCAGGTGGTAGTGGGGGTAGTAGTGGTGGTGGTAGAAGTGGTGATGGTGGTGGCAGTTGTGATAGTGATGGTGGTAGTGGTGGCAGTTGTGGTAGTTGTTAGTGGTGGTAGTAGTTGTGGTGGTAGTTGTGGTAGTGGTGGTGGTAGGTGAAGCATGAATATGTAATGAGTAAAGATGCCTCGCTCAACACTTCCTCTGATGACGGTAGTGAGTTGTTCTCCCTCCCTTTCTCCCTCCCTCATTACATTCCTCTCTCCTCCCTTACCTCCGTCTCTCCTCCCTTATTTCCCCCCCTCCTTACTCCCCTCCTCTCCCTTTTCTCAATGCCTTCCGATTTTTCCGTCCTCCCTTCGCCCCTACTGTCTCCCTTTCACTGTTCCTTTCTTCTCTCCCTGACCCTGTCTTTCCTCCCTCCCTCTCTATCAAACGCCCACACTTCCTACCTTCCTTACTCCCCGTGCTGTTGTCTAGGTCACTGTTTATCCTTTGTGTGTGTGTATGTGTATTCACGTATATGTGGCTGTACGGGTCTAGTCACAGTTGCTGGCTGTGTGTGTGTGTGTGTGTGTGTGTGTGTGTGTGTGTGTGTGTGTGTGTGTGTGTGTGTGTGTGTGTGTATGCACGCATGTGCGTGTGTACTCACCTAATTGTGGTTGCTGGGGTAGATTCATAGCTCCTGACCACGCCTCTTTACTGGTTGCTACTAGGTCACTTCCTGCTCCATGAGCTTTATCATACCTCTTATTAAAGCTATGTATAGATCTTGTGTGTGTGTGTGTTTGTGTATGTGTGTATGTGTGTGTGTATGTGTGAACTTACAAATGATATACTTGAAGTTTTGGCAGTAAAGATTGAGAACCAAAACCCAGTCACTGTGGTTGTAAATAAACCACCAGATACAACTTTCCAAAAATTCAAAGAACAGCTTCTGAAAACTAACTACTGTATGGGAAATCTTCCAATCCCAGTCCCAGATATCCTGTTGCCTGGTGAATTTCAACTTAAGACATCTAAAATGTAAATAATGTTGTTGCCGAGATAACCCTGTGAGGCAACTCAGATAAAAATTCTCACACACATGAACTATTGAATCTCTGGAACAGATTCACCTTAAACCAGCAAATAGTCACAGCAAGACTGGAAAATACACTTGACCTCATTTTCAGTAATAATGACGATCTGGTACGAAATATAACAGTATCAAAGACAGTACACTCGGAGAACAATAAAATCGAAGCCCAGACATGTATGCACAGGGTCCTGACCAGCAAAATGAGATCAGTTATGAGGTTGCCTTCACCAAATTCAGTTTCAATAACAAAAACATCCATTAGGATGAAATCAACCATGTACTAATTGAAACATGCTGGGAAGATATCCTAAACAACGTAGATTCGAACCAATGCCTAGAAAGAATTAACTGGTACTTTAGATATGCTCAAGGCACATTTCCCTAAGGAAGAAAAGATGTAAGCTAGAAAGAAAGAGATTCTCCCTCTGCAAGCAAAGGCGAAGAATCACAGAACTTCTCCAAGGGGCCAGTCTGAAATACGGAAGTAGGCACTGGCTAAAGAAATAGAAAATATCAAACTTAAGGTAAAGGAATCATACAGGAGCCAGGAAACACAAAGAATTTAAAGCAATAAGTGAAATCGAAAAAAACTCAAAATATTTATTTTCTTATGCCAGATCTAGGGCAAAAACCACAACGATTATTGGGCCCTTGCTTAAATGATGTGGAACTTGCTTACATGACAGCAAAGAAATGAGTGAAATACTGAACTCCCAATATGGCTCAGTGTTTAGTGAGCCATTAATTAGACTAAGGATCGAAAATCTAAATGAATTTTTATGATCGAGCCTACAAATTTTGTAAATTCCAAAATCTTTGATATAACCCTTACACCATGGGACTTTGAAAAAGTAATTTACGATATGCCCATGCACTTGGCCCCAGATCCAGACTCGTGGAACTCTGTATTCATCAAGAACTGCAAGAAATTTCTTTTACGTGCCTTAAATATTCTATGGAGAGGGAGCCTAGACACAGGGGTCATCCCCCAGTCATTAAAAACATATGATATATCCCCCACTTTTCAGAGGTGGCAGTAAAGCATTAGCAAAGAATTATAGACCCACAGCACTAACGTCCCACATGATAAAAATCTCTAAAAGGGTTCTAAGAAGCAAGATCGCTGTGGCATGCTAAGAGTATGTTACATTTTATTCGGCGTATGTCACGCCCTCCCGACTAGCAAAGTAGGTGCTAAGGGTTTAACGAGAAGGGGACCCATTGTTATACAAGTATCTTGGTTCAGCCCGCCAGTCCCAAGGAAGCCAGCCAAAGCTGTGAAGCGACCTGGGACATTCTTGAAGCAGCTTTGGCAGACTTACCTTCTCAACTGGTCGCTACGGTTCTTGCCGTGTCTTGTGCTCGCATTCGCCTCATTGTTCATAGTTGTCAATACTGTATGTAGGCTATATACACTGTAAATACCAGCTTATTTTGGTGAAGGAAATTCAATCATTTATTCTCTGCTGCTTTTTTGCTCGATCCTAATTGGTTATCGTTCTACCGCAACGTGTGCAGGCCAATAGTATACAGATGTGCCATAATAACCGCCAGACACTTGGATACCCAAAATTTGCAAACTCAGGGGAGTATGGATTTAGAGCAGGTCGCTCCTGCCTCTCACAACTACTGGACCAATATGACATGGTCTTGGATGAACTGGAGGACAAACAGAATGCAGATGTAGAATACGTCTCGCTTTCAAAGACCACAACAATGTCTCTACCACATATAGTAGAACATTGATAGGATGGATAATGAGAGCCTTCAAAACAAGGAATTCCAAGCCAGTGGTGATTTTCTTTAAATCACTTGTTCTCTCAAGGCTGGACTACTGCTATACACTGACTATATAAAGAATATATAAAGAACTTTCACTGCGCATATAAGTAGAATAGAGCACCTAAATTACTGGGAACATTTGAAGTCCCTTGACCGGTACTCCCCGGAACGCAGGCGAGAAAGATACATTATAATTTACACCTGGAAAATCTTGAAGGGACTAGTCCCGAATCTGCACGCAGAAATCGCTCCATTCGAAAGTATAAGACTCAGCAGGAGGTGCAACATCCTCTGTGTACAGCAAGAGTGTCATGAGAACCCTTAAAAATAGCGATTAGTGTCAGGGGCCCAAGTCATTTCAACTGTCTCCCAGCATTCATAGCATACATAAGGGGAATTACCAATAGATACTTAGCCGCCATTAAGAGGGAGCTGGACAGACACCTAAAGCCAATACTTGACCAGCCGGGCTGTTATTCGTACGCTGGATTGCTTGCGACCAGCAATAACAGCCTGATTGATCAGGTCTTGATCCACCATGAGGTCTTGTTATGGGTCGGGCCGCGGGGATGTTGACCCTCAGAACACCCTCCAGGTATACTCCAGGCATGTGGTTGTAGGGGCCGAGTCACAACTCCTGGCTTCTGGTGTATCTATATTTGTGGGTGTGTGTGTGTACTCGCCTATATGTGATTATAGGGGTCGATTCACAGTTCCTATTGTGTGTGTGTACTCACCTATATGTGATTATAGGGGTCGATTCACAATTCGTATTGTGTGTGGGTGTAACTATTTATACAGTATACAACTCAAAATATCTTATCTGTATCTATAGTGCAGTTGAGCTCGTAATGTCTCATCCTTAGTAATTTCTTTCATATTTTTTTTTATATTATTTCAAATGGTTGTACTTCTTTCTTTTTTTCATTCAGTCTATTGATCTACAACTCTGTGAAGATAAAATTCTTGTGTCCCTTCGTCTCCACTTTTTTTTTTCTTTTTTTTTTTCTCCCCTTTGCTGTATAGCCCTTGTGGCTTAGCGCTTCTTTTTGATTATAATGATAATCCACTTTTTTCTCGGTTTACAACTGTGGCCTCATGAAAGAACAACAAGGCACAGTGTAATGCCTGCAACAAACCACAAACAACTCACACTTATCAAAAAACCTGACCTAACCTCTGCTTTTCGTTTTGAAGTGGCTTTTGTATTTCCTATGCCTGTCTTGTCTTCTGACTTTCCTCCTTGCTTCAGTTTCTTTCTTAGCGTGGGCCAGTAGGCCTACGGTAGTGCTTCTCTGCCTCCTTTGGGGACAAGTGGTAGAGTGTTTAGATAATTTCATCTCCACAGCCTTGAAATGTAATTTACTTAAGTTTGTCAGTAATCCTCTCCGCGTGGACTATGAAATATCCTGCAGTGCTCTTCTCTCACATACACTTTACTACTGTTACCGTTACTACTCCAGCAACAACAACAACAACAGCTGCTGCTGCTGCTGCTGCTGCTGCTGCTACTGCTGCTGCCGCTGCCGCTGCTGCTGCTGCTGCTGCTGCCGCAGCTGCCGCTGCTGCTGCCGCTGCCGCCGCTGCTGCTGCTGCTGCTGCTGCTGCTGATGCTGCTGCCGCTGCCGCCGCCGTCGCCGCCGCCGCCGCCGCTAGTACCACTACTACTACCACCATTACTGCTGCTGCTGCTACTACTACTGTTACTATTTCTACTATTACTACTACTATTACTACTACTATTACTACTACTATTACTACTACTACTATTACTACTACTACTATTACCAGTAGAAGTTGACAAAGTTGATTTCAGGTCTGTACCAAGACCTACTAGTGAGAATGGCTGGATCTGAGAGGGACCTGACCTTCCAACGACAACATTCTTACCTCTACTAGTGGCCTACATCTCACCTCCTGGCGGTATATAGGCTCAATCCTGTCACTACAACTCCATATTGTTTCAGACTATTGAACAATACTCTTCTCCAGACTGAGGGACTGACCACCTCAAAACTTCAAGGGTGATGGACTGATTACATCGTCTTCAAGTATCTTCTGCTTCTATCAACTTTTCTGTACTCGACTGAAGAAGCCTACTGTGTAGGCGAAACGTTTCGAAATAAAGATACCTAACTGTTGCATATGTGTCTTACCTAATAATCAAAGACGTGCTCATTTATATAGTACAAAGGAGGGTTAGTAAGTCAGGTGAAGACGTGGTGGATGCTGCATCAAGCGTTGAAGGTCCGGTAGACTACCATGGTGCTCCGTTACACACCAATATTGATATGCGGATTGAGTTAGTGTGTTAGCCTTATTCTTGTTCCCATTCTTGAGTGTGAAGTGAACGAAGGACAACGTTAAATTGAATGGCCCGCTGCTCGGAAGAACACTGTCTGTATTTTTGTGTTGTCACGCGAGTCATGTTTTAGCACTACCTCAGATATTGCCCATAATTTCACATATAGGCTGATTCATCATAAAAAATAGTTTGTGTGTGTGTGTGTGTACTCACCTGTTTGTGGTTGCAGGGGTCGAGACATAGCTCCTTGCCCCACCTCTTCACTGATCGCTACTAGGGCCTCTCTCGCTCTGCTCCATGAGCTTTTTCATACCTCGTCTTAAAACTATGTATGGTTCCTGTCTCCACTACATCGCTTGCCAGACTATTCCACTCCTGACAACTCTATGACTAAAGAAATACTTTCTAACATCTCTTTGACTCATCTACATCTTCCAATTGTGGCCCCTTGTTTCTGTGTTCCATCTCTGGAACATCCTGTCTCTGTCCACCTTGTCAGTTCCTCGCAGTATTTTTTATGTCGTTATCATGTCTCCCCTAGCTCTCCTGTCCTCCAGTGTCGTCAGGCCGATTTCCCTTAACCTTTCTTCGTAGAACATTCCCCTTAACTCTGGAACTAACCTTGTTGCAAACCTTCGCACTTTCTCTAATTTCTTGACGTGTTTGACCAGGCGTGGGTTCCCAACTGGTGCTGCATACTCCAGTATGGGCCTGGCTTACACGGTGTACAGAGTTTTGAACGATTCCTTACTGAGGTATCGAAACACTATTCTCAGGTTTGCCAGGTGCCCATATGCTGCAGCAGTTATCTGGTTGATGTGCACTTCAGGAGATGTGCTCGGTATTATACTAACCCCAAGATATTTTTCTTTGAGTGAGGTTTGCAGTCTTTGGTCACGTAGCCTATACACTGTCTGTGGTCTTCTTTGCCCTTCTCCGATCTTCATGACTTTGCATTTGGCGGGGTTAAATTCGAGGAGACAGATGCTAGACCAGGCTTGTAGCCTGTCCAGGTCTCTTTGCGGTCCTGCCTGGTTCTCATCTGATTTAATTATCCTCATTAACTTCACATCATCTGCGAACAGAGACATTTCTGAGTCTATCCCTTCCGTCATGTCATTCACATATACCAGAAACAGCACTGGTCCTTGGACTGACCCCTGTGTGACCCCGCTCGTCACATACGCCCACTGTGATACCTCGTCACGTACAATGATTCGTTGTTGCCTCCCTGTCAAGTATTCTCTGATCCATTGCAGTGCCCTTCCTGTTATACGTGCCTGGTCCTCCAGCTTTTGTACTAATCTCTTGTGAGGAACTGTGTCGAAGGCCTTCTTGCAGTCCAAGAAAATGCAATCTACTCACCCCTCTCTCTCGTGTCTTACTTTCGTTACCTTGTCATAAAACTCCAGTAGGTTTGTGACACAGGATTTGCCTTCCCTGAATCTGTGCTGGTTGTCGTTAATAAGCTTGTTCCGTTCTAGGTGTGTATTTGTATGTTTTGCAGGGGTCGATTCCTAGTACCGGTTCTTAAACATATAAAATGGTTTCACTAGTTTCCTGCCGTGTGGAGGGCCTGTCTTTAAAACTGTGTATGTTGTATATTTCCACTCCTCCTCCCCACCAGTGTGTCAATTCACTTCTTGACCAAGCATAGGCAGAAAGTTTTATCTAACGTCCTTAAGGCTGAGGTTCATCTTTCTCTGCCATGTATGACTTCTCATGGCGGTTTCCGCACATGTGCGTGTCCCCCCCCCCCCCAGCTCTACCTTGGTGCAAATTTGAGGAGGGAGTGGGGCCAACCAGTACCCCCAGTACTCATTGTGGGGTAGACCCACCCACATCTATCTGTTGTGCAGTTTTTTATCACTGATGTTAAAATTGCAACTCTGCTAATCGTTCAGTCTTATCAGATAGGTTACTTGTTAAATTATTTATTAACTGTAAACTGCCCTGGAATTTGTATTAAGAGTTGCATTAATAAATTTTAAGTGATCTTATGGCATTTGTTTAATTTATAGCCCCATTATTAACAAATAGTCTGTAAGCATCATAGCGAAGATAATTAGTTTTGTATTGGTTCTAATAGATGCTGCTTACCATTTCCTCGACAGCGTTTATCATGTCCTGCTGTTGTTTTTAAGTTCACTTTCAGTATGTTACTGCATGATGGAGGGTTGTAGAATACTGCTGCTCCTACGCTTCGCCCACTCCTGAGTGTAATAGTTCTATAGTTTTTGGTCTCGTTTCTTACAACTATATTTTTTTGACCAACAGTACAATTCTTCCACTTCCTATATTTTCTAATCTTTTTCCTCATTGTTACAATTCTGTGAGTATTGTGTTTACTGTAGTTTCTGTTGTGGTGAAGTACGAGTCTGGTGAAGGGATGTGAATGGGGAAAAAATTCAAGTGGCTGTCTCGGATGCATGTTTAAGGTATTATGGTTTTAGAGTGGGTTAGTAGATCTTCCCGGCTATAAGGAGGGCGAGATGTAGGGTTCGAGAGAGAGAGGAGAGAGAGAGAGGTGTTAGGGAGAGGACTCTTATTACACGGCAGTGGTAAGGGTCTCCCAGTCGCTGTCTTAGTCTAACTAACGGCTTCTCTGTCTCGTTGGCCGCTATTCATCAAGTTTTTGCATTTTTTCATCTCTTCTCTATCTAGATAGACACAGCACTATCTCTGTTTTTTCACATGTTTTTGATGCCTTTTATTCAGGAACTACCTTGATCAGACAATATATATTCCTGCGATGTTTGTTGATCCTCAAAAGTTTGTGATGTGCCTTGTTTTCTCTTATTTTCAGTTCTTCCTAATTTCCATAAACTTGTTACCACTCCCTTTTCAATTCATCTCCAGCCTGTGGAATTCCATAAATCATCAGGATTTTGCTCTCCTCTCTTCTTGCTGCTTGACTACCCAAATTGCCTTGTCAGTCATCATCAGTTCTTTTGTTATCTTTCGTATAACCTCTTGTACAGTGTAGTCTCCTGTGAGCATAACTGCTCAGATCTTATTTCTTCCTTCATTATTTCTTCCCTTCTCTGCCCCTTCTGTCTTCCTCACATGTTTAACATCCTCTCTCAATTTGATGTCCCCTTTCCATTCTATCTTATCCATTTTGTTTCTTCTGTTTTGTTTCCTAGTGTGTCTTCTATTCTGTCTCCTATTCCGTCTCCTGTCTCTGTCTGTCCCCACTTCTATTCTGTCTCCTAGTCTTCTGTCTCCTGTCTCCTACTCTGTCTTCTAGTCTGTCCCCTGTTTCCTACTCTTCTGTTTTGTCTTCTATTTCCTCTTCTATTGTGTTTCCTCTTCTGTTCTGTTTCCTCTTCTATTCTGTCTCCAGTCTCCTAGTCTGTCTTCTGTTGTCTCATCTTCAGTTCTATAATCCCGCTATTCGTCCCTAGTCTCCTCCTCTCCGGGTCTCCCATTTCCTCCTATAGCCTTCACAACCATTTGTCAATTTCCTCTCAGAGGCCATCTATATGCACACCTAATTCCTTTTTCATTCTGATCCGCAACACATCCACAAGGAAGTCAAGTTGTTGCCACCACTGCCTCTTCCCTCCTCCGCCTCTTCCATTACTTTTTCACTGGGTTTTCCTTGCCGTTCGTACCATCCTGTCCCCTCCTTTCACTTACCGTCTTTCCTAGGCCTGTCTGTCGTGGCTAGCTGTTGGTGTGTGCGTTTGTACTCGTGTGTACTTAACTGTTTGTGCTTGCTGGGAGGGGGGGTTGAGTCTTAGTTCCTAGCTCCACCGCCCCACGTTGCGTGTGTATGAGTGTGCTCACCTATATGTACTTACTTAGATGTGGTTGCAGGGGTCGAGTCACAGTTCCTGGTCCCTGCCTCTTCGCTGGTCACTACTTGGTGTGTGTGTGTGTGTGTGTGTAGGTGAGCATTTTGTTTGAGTTATCCGTCTTAGCTATACCTCCCTGCCTCCTCTCTCTCTCTCTCTCTCTCTCTCTCTCTCTCTCTCTCTCTCTCTCTCTCTCTCTCTCTCTCTCTCTCTCTCTCTCTCCCTTCTGGTTGTCGTCGTCCTAACTTAATTCACTCCCTACTTCCTTCCCTCGCTTCTTTAGTTTCTTCAATCTCTATTTCTCCCTCTCCCTCGTTATTTCCTTCACCCCCCTCGTCCTTCGTTTCTTATTTACTTCACTCCCTTCGCTCCATTTTTACCTCATTCACTCTACTTTCTTCACTTCCTTCACTCCTTCTCTACATCCTCTACTTCATTCTTTCTCTTTCTCCTTCATTCCTTCTCTGCCTTCTTCACTCCTCTACCTCCTTCACTCTTCTGTCTCCTTCACTTTGCTTCCTTACTAGGGAGTGCAGGGATTATGGAGGGAATAAACTCCCTCCATAACCCCTGCACTACCCCAACCTGTGTCTTCATTCTTTACTTCTTTCACTCCATACTTCACTCTCTACCAGCTTTTTCACTCGTTACCTTATTCTCTGTATACTGCCTTCATATCCTTCCCACTTCATTCTGTCTCCACTTCATTCCGTACTTCCTTCACTGCTTTTATCCTGCTTTCATTCAGTGCTAAATAACTCGTTACTTCGCTCCTTCCCTACTTCTTTCACACCCTAATTCTTTCATACTTCTTTCACACCTTCTTTTATACATTACTTCCTTCACACCTTCCTTCAAACCTTATTTCCTTCACACTTTACTTCCTTCACACCTCCAGGCCTCCCTCCAGAATTCTTTCCTTCCTTCCCTTCTCTCATATTCTTCCTTCCCTCCCACCCAGTGTGTCGCTCTCTCCCACCCAGTGTGTCGCTCTCTCCCACCCAGTGTGTCGCTCCCTCCCACCCAGTGTGTCGCTCTCTCCCACCCAGTGTGTCGCTCCCTCCCACCCAGTGTGTCGCTCCCACCCAGTGTGTCGCTCCCTCCCTCCCAGTGTGTCGCTCCCTCCCTCCCTCCCTCCCAGTGTGTGTTGTGGGAGTGACCGTCTATCCCTGAGGGCCGCACGCTGACCTCTCGCTCAGGGCGGGTCACCACGTTTCAAGGTCCTTCCTTCCCTTTGCAAGTTTTAGTCTCTCCCACTCCTTGTTTTATTGAGTATCTGAGCGTAGAGAACGGAGGAGCTTGCCACAGTCCCCATCCCCCATTCCCTATTCCTTATCCCCCATTCCCCTATCGCCATCTCCTTCACGACTACGCCCGTACCACCTACCACTACCTCTACCACTGTTGACACCATTGCTACCAATGGAAATACAAGGAACCCAGTGGAAATAAATCACTTGGGGGGGGGGTTACCCTAGGTTATTTACTCATATTTTATTTTCTTCTTCTTTCAACAAAACGGCCAAATCCCATCGAGGCAGGGTGGCCCAAAAAAGAAAAAAGTATCTCATTTTGAGTTTAGTAATGTATTCAGGAGAAGGGGTTACTAGCCCCTTGCTCCCGGCATTTCAGTCGCCTCTTACGACACGCATGACTTAGCAGAGGAAGAATTCTGTTTCACTTCTCCATATTTTACACTGTATGATAATTTATGTGTACCTGTACCTAAATAAACTTACGAACCCTTACCACGACCATCCCTGCCGACACAGCCACCACAACGTAATGTTTACGAACCCTTACCACGACCATCCCTGCCGACACAGCCACCACAACGTAATGTTTACGAACCCTTACCACGACCATCCCTGCCGACACAGCCACCACAACGTAATGTTTACGAACCCTTACCACGACCATCCCTGCCGACACAGCCACCACAACGTAATGCTTACGAACCCTTACCACGACCATCCCTGCCGACACAGCCACCACAACGTAATGCTTACGAACCCTTACCACGACCATCCTCGCGACACAGCCACCACAACGTAATGCTTACGAACCCTTACCACGACCATCCCTGCCGACACAGCCACCACAACGTAATGCTGTGACTCGCGCTCGTGTGGGGGTATTGCTTCGAGATGGGTCTTGGAAGGTCCTGCAGCTTGATGATGTTGCAGCTTGAGTGAAGGTCCTGCAGCTTGATGATGTTCCAGCTTGAGTGAAGGTCCTGCAGCTTGATGATGTTCCAGCTTGAGTGAAGGTCCTGCAGCTTGATGATGTTCCAGCTTGAGTGAAGGTCCTGCAGCTTGATGATGTTCAAGCTTGAGTGAGGGTCCTGCAGCTTGATGTTGTTCAAGCTTGAGTGAAGGCCCTGCATTTTCATGCTGTTGTTCCAGCTTGAGTGAAGGCCCTGCATTTTCATGCTGTTGTTCCAGCTTGAGTGAAGGCCATGCAGCTTGATGCTGTTCTTACAGCTTGAGTGAAGGTTCTGCAGCTTGATGCTGTTGTTATAGTTTGAGTGAAGGTTGTGCAGCTTGATGCTGTTGTTGTTCCAGCTTGAGAAGGTTCTGAAGCTTGTTTCTGTTGTTCCAGCTTGAGTGAAGGCCCTGCATTTTCATGCTGTTGTTCCAGCTTGAGTGAAGGTTCTCCAGCTTGCTGCTGTTGTTCCAGCTTTTGTGAAGCTTCTGCAGCTTGATGTTCCAGCTTGAGTGGAGGTTCTGCAGCTTCTTGTTGTTGTCCCAGCTTGAGTGAAGGTTCTGCAGCTTGCTGTTGTTCCAGCTTGAGTGAAGGCCATGCAGCTTGATGCTCTAGTTTCAGGTTGAGTGAAGGCCCTGCAGCTTGATGCTCTTGTTGCAGCTTGAGTGAAGGTTGTACAGCTTAATGTTCTTGTTCCAGCTTGAGTGAAGGTTTTGCTACGAGGAAGGGAGAGCACGAGGACTGTCTGGTGTCATTCATAAGGGAAGGTCTTGTGGGTGCGTTATCATATCCGTCCAGGCTGAGGGACTGACCACCTCAAATCTACATCTTCGAGGGTCATGGACTGACAACATCGTCTTTACATCTCTACTGCTTCTGCGGCCTCCTTTGTATTTGACTGAAGAAGCCTACTGTGTAGGCGAAACGTTTCGGAATAAAGTTACCTAACTGTTGCGCATGTCTTATATACAACTTGTCATATAATGGAACCTTCTTAGAGACGTTGGTTGTGTAACAAATGAGCATCAAGAAACAAGCGCTGGTATGTGTCGCTATACATGGTGGTGTCTACTACAGCAGCATATAAGTGAATATAGTAGACGTTGCCCCTATGGCTTGTCATCGTGGAAGAACAGTAATATCATGGACTGTGTAAATAAATGGTTCAGAGAACCGACAAATTGATAAATTAGACACATGTGCAACACTTGGGTATTGTTGTTGAGGAAACGTTTCGCCACACAGTGGCTTCATTACTCCATCCAAAGGAGAAGAGTGAAGAAAGGAGGAGTTTGAGGTAATCAGTCCCTAAGCCTTAAGTCGTAATCAGTCCATCAATCATGGTCTGTGTATGTCATGGGCTGTCTATGTCATGGGCTGTCTATGTCATGGGCTGTTTTTGTTGTGGTGGTTCACATGTTAAAGGCTGTCTCAGTATTACGAACACAGGTGTAGTCTAGTGGCCTGTACACCTGGCTGTAGCACGATAACCGAGATAGGAACGAGGAAAGAGCAAGAGGCACCAGAGTAAATATTTATATTTCCTTCACCAAACAACAAGCAATAATATGAACAATATGTACAGAGGATATGTATAGAATGACAAATTGCAAGCAAGAGACAAGGTGAGAACCGCATTCGACCAGACTTGGAGGTAAATCTGCCAATGTTGATTTACAAGTGTCCCACATTGCTTCACAACTTTGGCGGACTTCTTTTGATTGGTTGTTTGAACCAAGGGACTTGCATAACGAGGGGACCCCTACTCATCATACCCTCAGCATCTGGCTTGCTGGTCAGGAGGGCATGCCTGTTAGGGTGTGTGTCATACCCCGAATAAAATGTAACGTACATACTCTTAGCCTGCCACACCCACCATATATTGTGTGATCAATTTCGTATTTTCATATTGTGTTTGTGTTTCTTCCCTGTGCCTTTTCCAGTAAACCATCCTAATGTGATATAAAAAAGTTTAGGAGTGAATCTCTTTATGAACATCTGAGAGAATTAATATAGCTTGTGAGTTGTTCTTTTATGATAGAAGGGATCAGTTTAAGAAGTGCCGTGAGCGCGTGGCAAGACATACATTACTGTCATCTCACACAGCTGAGTGAGGCGCAGTTACTGGTACAATATTTGCAGAGAATATGAGATAAGTTCATTGTTCCAGCCTTCGTATTCCGGTGGTATTAAACTTCCCATATTCTTCGTGCCTTTTAAGTGATAGATTTATTTTTCAACACACCGGCCGGAGCCCACCGAGGCTGGGTGACCTAAAAAAAATCGAAAGGTTTTCCTATTAAATTTAGTAATTTATACAGGAGAAGGGGTTACTAGCCCCTTGCTCCCGGCATTTTAGTTGCCTCTTACGAGACACACGGAGTTTGCGTTAGATATTTTAATTTATTCTTATTCCACTCTTTATTATCACATTAACAAGTGTCTTAGTCTACACCATTCTCTGTGATAGATGTTGATAGGTAATACACTGGAGAGACTAAACACAATTTATAGGCCAAAATACAAGAACACCAATCTAATTTCAAAACTTACAGCGTCAACAACACATATATCGTCAACAGAGAGAAACATTTACACATCATGGTGTGGTAAGGTACCAAATACATCATCAGGGGGAGAAGGACTGGACCAGAAGATCATGTTTAGAAACAATAGTCATTAGTACACATCAGCTATATATACGCTTGTTACCCGCGACCCTCGTGTGTCTTGACAAGCGAAAAGTTTGCTCTTCATATTGTGTTTGTATTCAACAAAATGCTGAATTTAGTGTTTCCATACAAACACACACACACACACACACACACACACACACACACACACACACACACACACACACACAATCAGCAACGTGAATTACATCACACAGCCCATCAACCCTGATGACTTCTGACCCAGACACTGGGAGGGCTGGAAATGTAGTCGCTCTTCCACTGTTTGTTTTACATTTGCTGGATCAGAAAAGTCTCACTAACACTCACCAGGTAGTTCTCTGGAACGCTTATGTCACGATCAGTGACACCAGGTAGTTGTCTCTGGAACACTCATGTCACGATCAGTGACACTCACCAGGTAGTTCTCCCTGGAACACTCATGTCACGATCAGTGACACTCACCAGGTAGTTCTCCCTGGAACACTCATGTCACGATCAGTGACACTCACCAGGTAGTTCTCCCTGGAACACTCATGTCACGATCAGTGACACTCACCAGGTAGTTCTCCCTGGAACACACATGTCACGATCAGTGACACTCACCAGGCAGATCTCCCTGGAACACTCATGTCACTTAGGATCAGAGCAATAAGTTTTTTTAAAAAAAAAATTCAGAATTAGCTTGGGAATACATAAACTGGTGGAGTTATTATGCCTGACGCTGCTCTTTTGTTTTGCTGTCGAATTTGGCCCTCTAGTTTCTTCCCTTTTTTTTTTTTTTGTTTTGTTTGTAATCTTTGTCGTTGACCCAGGAAAATCTTACACTTAGTATGGTAAACTTTTCCTTTAATAATTATATAACTTCATCGTGTACTGTGCAAATATAACCAGTGTCTTCTGTTTATACTCTTCTCTTTCTTGTTTACTTTAAACCAATTTATTTCACATTTGTTTTCTCAGAAATAGCTTAGTCATACTGTGGTTGCAGCTTCACCTGAAGCACTCGTTTCATCCAGCTAAAAGGTTATTTAAACCCTCTTGATGCAGCGAGCGCTGGCAAACAATTGCCGTACACGTAACTGCCCATTTATTTTTGTATTTTGTATCGATACCAACGGAGCTAAACTAATGGTGTCGCGTCATCGGTGTTTGTTATGCATTTTTTTTATTTGAAATGTTTCAGTGATTTTGTACTTACTCCTATTTTAACCCCTACCATTGTTTCACCACTGTTAATAACTTTCTAGTATCCTTTGTGGTATAAACCTTGGTAATAGATGCCGACAAATTGGTTTAGAAAGACACGTGAATAAACACTAGGACACATTTATTAGGAAACTTTTCGGTCCTGGGACCTTGATCACTTCTAATCCAGGTTAACATAACTCCATTCTCCACCTGCATATACTCTCATTTTAACCTGTGTATATTAGAAGTGATCAATGTTCCAGGACAGAAAAGTTTTGTAATAAATCACGTGTCTTTCTAAACCAATATCCTTTCTATATCTCTTCTTAAGCTCCTTAGTCTCCAAGTTGACGATGTTAGCAAATATTTATCTATCCTTGGTATCATCTTTATACTGTTATTTATCATGTCTCCTCTTTTCCTCACATCAACCAACTGGTATCATATAATTGCTCATTTTTTGGTAATTTTCAGACTTGTCACCATGTCTTTTAAGTGGGGACACCCCACCTTCGCTGCACATTCCAATTTTGGTTTAAATTATGTAGCACTATCTCCACTAACGTATTTAAAGGTTAGTGTGTGCAGCACAAGTTTTTCAAGATTTTTTTTTTTATGTGATTTGTGTGTACGTGTATTCAAGTATTTGTGATTACAGAGCTCGATTCTCAAATTCTGGTCCCCGCTTCTTTAGTTGCCAATTGCCAGTTTCACTTCCTCGAAGTCTCATGGGGCCCTGTCGTACCTGCTCTGGAAACTGTATATGAAGCCTACCTCCGCCACTTCCTCATCGAGATCAGTCCACTTCCCAATCACTCTGAGACTGAAGAAGTAATTTGTAACATCCCATTGGTTCATCTGTCTTTAACTTCCAGTTGCTTCCCCGAGTTCCCATTTCTCGCCTCTCAAACAGCCTGTCCATGTATACTACGTCAAATTCCCTATTTCCTATGTTATCATGTCTTCCCTGGTTCTGTCTTCCATTGTCGTTAGTTTCAGTTCTGTTAGTCTTTCCTCGTAGCTCTTATCTCTGGATCTCAGGAACAAGTCTTGCTGCATACGTCTGCACATTCTTCAGTGTCTTAACATGCTATTTCACTTTTAGATTTGCCAGACGAGCAATGGCAGCAGAGGTTATTCGGATGATGTGAACATTTGGTGATATACTGGGAACTCTGTTTACCTTTAGGTCTTTCTCTTTGAGTGAAGTTTGCAGCCTCCGTTCCCTTAATCTATACCCTGTGGTTCCAGCTCTTGGCCCCACCTCTTCGCAAGTCACTACTGGGTCCACTCCTGGCTTCAAGAGCCTTATTGTACCTCTTCTTAAAGCTGTGTATGCATCCCACCTCTACCACTTCACTCTTCAGATTGTTTCACTTCCTGACAACTCTAAGGCTGAAGAGATACTTCCTAATATCCCTATGACTCATCTGGGTTTTCAGCTTCCAGCTGTGCCCTCTTGTTCCTATTTCCCATCTCTAAAACAGTCTCTCTTTTCACCTCTCAGTATTATATACGTCGTTACCATTCTCTCCCCTTTGTCCTTTATATCCTCCAGTCTCATCAGGTTGAGTTCCCTTAACCTCTCATTATTGGCCATGCCCCTTAGCTCCGGGACTAATCTTGCTACAAACATCTGCACTGCGTGCGTACATGCGTGTGTGCAAAATTATACATTGGCTTAAATTTACCAGTCTACAGCTTACATATACATTTATTTACTTTATTGACTTCTTGAACAGTCCGAGTCGATGGTTACACAGATCTCAGTCATCCACATTACACAGCAACTGACCATCTCTCGGAGTAGCCTGACCAACTCTGATGACATCCATCTTTCATGCCCTTGTGCCATCACTGCGGGTTTGGCACTAGTTTTTCAAATGTAATATTCCTCACCGAGTTTTCAATCTCCCACTATCGTTAAATGAATCCAAGACACAACAACTGAATGGTGATTCGGTAGAGTGATTTTTAAAGGAGCGGGAGAAGCAAGCTATCACAGTACACGTGGTGTTTCACTGGCTGGACCAGCACAAGGTCTCGCAGGCTCAGTGACCAGAAGCGTCGTGGAACGCGTCGCCCTAGAACTAAATTTTTCCATAACTGCTGACCATCAAAAGACCACTTTCTGTCAAACAGGTAATTTGCAGAGAAGGTTTTTAAACGTGCAATTGAACCTGTTTCTTCTAAGTTAATGTTCCTGAGAAGGTTAAACTAATAATTATAAGGAAGAATAGATAGTTTTAGCTAAATGCTTCGCTTCTCTCTTCCATAAGACAACCTTCTGTGAATTATTGTATCCAGGGAGGTTAGTAAATGTTATTATTATTATTATTATTATTATTATTATTATTATTATTATTATTATTATTATTATTACTAGTTATTATTAATATTTTTATTAATATTATTACTATTTTTGTTATTATTATTACTATTATTGTTATTATTGTTATTATTATTGTTACTATTATTATTGTTGCTATTATTATTATTAAAATAGTAGAGCCATGAGAGTGAGTCATCCCTGGGTATCCAGTGAGGGAAGTTAGGCTTCAGGCCAGGAATAAGCTCACTTCCTTTCAGTACACTGTAGTAGAATACATTCCAACCATCCACTACAACTGGAGAATGAGTCCACGCTTTCCCTGCAGTCACTGCACCGTGAAATAAACCCTACATTACCCTGCTGTACCACGAAAGGAAATTACATCTCACAGTTCATATTGTCAGAGAATAAACAAAATTAGTTGTTATTTTGTGGTTAAGCTACGAAATAAGGATCGTTGGTCTTGCCTCTTCAGGGCAGTATTTACATTAAGAAGCAATTGGTAATGGTGGTGGGCTTGTGGCTGCCCGATTCAATCCTCCCGAAGAGTAAACATTCTCCTACGATGGATTCTGA
>NC_069432.1:36485755-36505755 GCF_026875155.1 Cherax quadricarinatus | reverse complement strand
ACTGTGTCCTCAGACACAGTGGTACCAGCACTACTGTGTCCTCAGACACAGTGGTACCAGGACCACTGTGTCCTCAGACACAGTGGTACCAGCACTACTGTGTCCTCAGACACAGTGGTACCAGCACTACTGTGTCCTCAGACACAGTGGTACCAGGACCACTGTGTCCTCAGACACAGTGGTACCAGCACTACTGTGTCCTCAGACACAGTGGTACCAGCACTACTGTGTCCTCAGACACAGTGGTACCAGCACTACTGTGTCCTCAGACACAGTGGTACCAGCACTACTGTGTCCTCAGACACAGTGGTACGAGCACTACTGTGTCCTCAGACACAGTGGTACCAGCACTACTGTGTCCTCAGACACAGTGGTACCAGCACTACTGTGTCCTCAGACACAGTGGTACCAGCACTACTGTGTCCTCAGACACAGTGGTACCAGCACTACTGTGTCCTCAGACACAGTGGTACGAGCACTACTGTGTCCTCAGACACAGTGGTACCAGCACTACTGTGTCCTCAGACACAGTGGTACCAGCACTACTGTGTCCTCAGACACAGTGGTACCAGCACTACTGTGTCCTCAGACACAGTGGTACCAGCACTACTGTGTCCTCAGACACAGTGGTACCAGCACTACTGTGTCCTCAGACACAGTGGTACCAGCACTACTTTGACCTCAGACACAGTGGTACCAGCACTACTGTGTCCTCAGACACAGTGGTACCAGCACTACTGTGTCCTCAGACACAGTGGTACCAGTACCACTGTGTCCTCAGACACAGTGGTACCAGCACTACTGTGTCCTCAGACACAGTGGTACCAGCACCACTGTGACCTCAGACACAGTGGTACCAGTACCACTGTGTCCTCAGACACAGTGGTACCAGTACCACTGTGTCCTCAGACACAGTGGTACCAGCACCACTAAACTTGTTCATCTCATAACACAAACCCTTATCAAAGATTCTTCATGATAATAACCCATCATGGACATGTATATTCATCACTGGGTTCAGAAATGTATAAAGGTGTTTGAAAAGTAAGAAAAAAAATGTATGGTCATATCAGTTAATAAAACTACAAAACTCTGTTTGGATAAGAGGGATAATTTTTTGTGTGGATACATAGACTGTGAGCTTCTGCTGTATTCAGTATGAGAGTTGTTAGGTAAGACACATTTGCAACAGTTAGGTATCTTTATTTCGAAACGTTCCGCCTACACAGTAGGCTTCTTCAGTCGAGTACAGAAAAGTTGATAGAAGCAGAAGATACTTGAAGACGATGTAATCAGTCCATCACCCTTAAAGTTTTTGAGGTGGTCAGTCCCTCAGTCTGGAGAAGAGCATTGTTCCATAGATATTCTTTCATACTATGGAACAATGCTCTTCTCCAGACTGAGGGACTGACCACCTCAAAACTTTAAGGGTGATGGACTGATTGCATCGCCTTCAAGTATCTTCTGCTTCTATCAACTTTTCTGTACTCGACTGAAGAAGCCTACTGTGTAGGCGAAACGTTTCGAAATAAAGATACCTAACTGTTGCATATGTGTCTTACCTAACAACCTGTCGGTATTTTATACCATTTTAATGTCCAGTATGAGAGTTATATAGTCACAAAAAAAATAAAACCCACTGTGTGGGCGAATTGTGTTCAATAAAAGATCGCATTATACTGCATCTGTGCTTCTTCTTTCATTTTGTTGGTATTTTATACCATTTATCTCCTGGGAGACTTCCGTTGTACAGTGAGGATATCAAGTGTTTCATTAAAGGTTTATCGGCTACGAGAGCTTCAAAAGTTCGCTCCAGCAAAAATATTTACTATTACTTGGAAATTGCCATCTCTCAGGATGTCCCATCTCATACTCAGAAGAAATGGAAGTTTAATGAAGATGTCATAATAGTGGGATGTAGAGTTAATGAGGAGATTCGACAATGGTATCACGAAGAATACAGATTTTAATCGAAAGAGGTTACCCATGATAAGAATACTTGAATCACATTGTAACAGGTTACTCTTATGTGTGTACAACGCTCAGAAATAAAAGTCAGATTCTTGGAAATATCACTGGCACTGTACAACGCTCAGAAATGAAAGTCAGATTCTTGGAAATATCACTGGTACTGTACAACGCTCAGAAATGAAAGTCAGATTCTTGGAAATATCACTGGTACTGTACAACGCTCAGAAATGAAAGTCAGATTCTTGGAAATATCACTGGTACTGTACAACGCTCAGAAATGAAAGTCAGATTCTTGGAAATATGACTGGTACAGCGAGCAATCTCACAAAATCTACGCGTCTTTCACTACCACATTCACCCGCGAGTCATCGAAGATATGTAATACTATACCAATCTTTGCTGAATCTCCTCGCAAACAATTATTACACGTTTTTTAATGTCCTTTTTAAATATTGTAAAATTAGCGGTAAAGAGGAAATATTGCGAAAATTCTAGAAAATCATTAAAATACGTGAGAATAACAGGAACACCTGCCCCGCTAAAAGATTTGCTCCGACCGTGGCAAAGAAGGCCATTGATTTAGTGACTAAAAGAAGGAATATGCATCATAATGCCTCAACTTTAAAGATCTCAGCCCCTTATCAACAAAATGCTCAAAACGGAAATAAATTTTGCAATCTGAAAAATAAGAAGACAAAAGTAAGACACAAAGGGAGAACTGGGCAGTTGGAGAATATATAAGAGAAATGAAGACTGTAGAGGTGTTGGTGACCTGAGAAGGTGAATGACTCTAGTGGTCAAGTTGTGGAGAGGTCATGGTGTGGAGAGGTCAGGTTGTGCAGAGGTCAAATTGTGGAGTTTATCGAACATTCATGTACTTGAAAGTTACTGGAAGATACTGCCGGGGGTCACCGGTCCTGCTGTCCGATTCTTGATTAGATCAGCTGAAAATTCTTGGACCTCTGTATCGGTATGATGGTACCCTTGGTGCTTGCGCATCTGTAACGGTATGATGGTACCCTTGGTGCTTGCGCATCTGTATCGGTATGATGGTACCCTTGGTGCTTGCGCATCTGTATCGGTATGATGGTACCCTTGGTGTACATTAATGTTTATACTACTGGCATATTTTCTGTCATGTCATTGATCTTGTCGAGACACTGCTCACCTTGGAACCTCCATACAAAGAGTATCTGAACCTTTTACTAAAGGTATAATGTATGCCAGCGGTACTTAACTAGGGAAGGCTCAAATCCAGAGCAAGAATCGGGCATATATTGTGTATCTGCGATATACTCCATACACAGACTCTTGCAAAAAGAGAAAAATAAATGCCGCAGTAGTTATGAGTTATAAATATTTATAGATTTATTTTAAGTTGCCAGAAATGCTCTGCAGAACCAGGAGCTTTTTATTAAGTATGTCAGTAATATTACTTTTTTTCCGAATCAGTTGTAAAAAAATACTTCGTAGAAATAAACGCAATCATTTGTCATTTGAATAATTAAAAATAGTAATAGCCTGAATAAAAATTAGTTTCTAAATTTTCCTGTTTAAGTGAAGATGACTCGTGTCTGGAACATGTTCGACGGCGTAATAACACCTACGTAAAATTGACCAACTAAAATTGCTGGCCCACAGATGGCTCCAACTTCATCCTGTTCCCTGTCAAAATGTCTCTTAACAATAAAAATGTTTTCAAATGACCTGACGTAGGTAACAGCTCTTAACATGTAAATGAATGGAGAAACCTTAAACCAAACCTTATAAAACTGTGTAAAAAAAATGCATGTATTAGTTTATATGAGGGAAAAAGGAGGGGATATGTTAGGTAAGACACATATGCAACAGTTAGGTATCTTTATTATGAAACGTTTCGCCTACACAGTAGGCTTCTTCAGTCAAGTACAGAAAAGTTGATAGAAGCAGAAGATACTTGAAGACGATGTAATCAGTCCATCACCCTTAAAGTTTTGAGGTGGACTGATTACATCGTCTTCAAGTATCTTCTGCTTCTATCAACTTTTCTGTACTTGACTGAAGAAGCCTACTGTGTAGGCGAAACGTTTCATAATAAAGATACCTAACTGTTGCATATGTGTCTTACCTAACAACCTGTCGGTATTTTATACCATTTTAATGTTCAAGGAGGGGATATACGTGGAGATGAGAAGCAGCTGTGATAGGGGGCGCCGCCCAAAATAGGTTTACAACCCAAAATAGGTTTACAACCCAAAATAGGTTTACAATCAGTGATGCAATATGTATACTTTTTCTTCCCGGCTGCATCAGAGAGGTGTAGCTTCCTGGATGTACTTTCTATCTGGTGCGGACTTACCTTTTAAGGTGAAGTGAGAACTTCGCTTTGTGGTATGGTCTCAGCCCTGACCTTTCAGTTACTGGCCTGATCGATCAGGGCTGTTGGTGCCAACAACACGTAAATTAGCGAATACAGCATAGTCTGGTTGATCAGAAACATTTATAAACTTATCAAGTTTCCTCTTTGAGATAGCTTAGGGTTTGTTGATAATGCCCTTTATGCATGAAAGGAGTGTTGAAGAGTCTTGGTCCTATTACACTTATTAAGTTTTTGAAAACGTAGTGTACTGATCGCGCCTCTGCTTTTTATTTGATGTACTATACATCGTATAAACAAATAACCCGCACATAGAAGAGAGGAGCTTATGACAACGTTTCGGTCCGACTAGGACCATTTACAAAGTCACACTCAGTCGGACCGAAACGTCGTCTTAAGCTCCTCTCTCTCGTATGTGCGAGTTATTTGTGTATTGTTCCAGTCACGGTATGGTGCCCCGCCCCCTTTTTTTTGTTATACACAGTATGCCAAGGCTTGCTTTCATAAACCATACCCCGGCCGGGATTGAACCAGCGGTCAGAGAGTCTCAAAACTCCAGCCCGTCGCGTTAGCCACTAGACCAGCTAGCCACAACAAGCTGGTCTAGTGGCTAACGCGACGGGCTGGAGTTTTGAGACTCTCTGACCGCGGGTTCAATCCCGGCCGGGGTATGGTTTGTTTGCAATCGTGTCATTACGATTTCGTGAGTCTTGCTTTCATACTGAATGATTACAATGTGTAGATTTGCGACGAATCTCTCCAGAGAACGAAATTGTTCTGCGAAGGTATATGCAAGTGAAGACTTACTCCACCCAGCAGTGAATTGTGATACAACATCAACACATTATGGAATTTATTAAGGAGATGGAAAGACACTCACCCACACCCTGTGTACAAGACACTCACCCACACCCTGTGTACAAGACACTCACCCACACCCTGTGTACAAGACTCTCCCACACCCTGTGCACAAGACTCTCCCACACCTTGTGTACAAGACTCTCCCACACCCTGTGTACAAGACTCTCCCACGCCCTGTGTACAAGACTCTCCCACACCCTGTGTACAAGACACTCACCCACACCCTGTGTACAAGACTCTCCCACACCTTGTGTACAAGACTCTCCCACACCCTGTGTACAAGACTCTCCCACATCCTGTGTACAAGACTCTCCCACACCCTGTGTACAAGACACTCACCCACACCCTGTGTACAAGACTCTCCCACACCCTGTGTACAAGACTCTCCCACACCCTGTGTACAAAACTCTCCCACACCCTGTGTACAAGACTCTCCCACACCTTGTGTACAAGACTCTCCCACACCCTGTGTACAAGACTCTCCCACACCCTGTGTACAAGACTCTCCCACACCCTGTGTACAAGACTCTCCCACACCCTGTGTACAAGACACTCACCCACACCCTGTGTACAAGACACTCACCCACACCCTGTGTACAAGACTCTCCCACACCCTGTGTACAAGACACTCACCCACACCCTGTGTACAAGACACTCACCCACACCCTGTGTACAAGACTCTCCCACACCCTGTGTACAAGACTCTCCCACACCTTGTGTACAAGACTCCCACACCCTGTGTACAAGACTCTCCCACACCCTGTGTACAAGACTCTCCCACACCCTGTGTACAAGACACTCACCCACACCCTGTGTACAAGACTCTCCCACACCCTGTGTACAAGACACTCACCCACACCCTGTGTACAAGACTCTCCCACACCCTGTATACAAGACTCTCCCACACCCTGTGTACAAGACTCTCCCACACCCTGTGCACAAGACTCTCCCACACCCTGTGTACAAGACTCCCCCACACCCTGTGTACAAGACTCTCCCACACCCTGTGTACAAGACACTCACCCACACCCTGTGTACAAGACTCTCCCACACCTTGTGTACAAGACTCCCCCACACCCTGTGTACAAGACTCTCCCACATCCTGTGTACAAGACTCTCCCACACCCTGTGTACAAGACACTCACCCACACCCTGTGTACAAGACTCTCCCACACCCTGTGTACAAGACTCTCCCACACCCTGTGTACAAGACTCTCCCACACCCTGTGTACAAGACACTCACCCACACCCTGTGTACAAGACTCCCACACCCTGTGTACAAGACTCTCCCACACCCTGTTTACAAGACTCTCCCACACCCTGTGTACAAGACTCTCCCACACCCTGTGTACAAGACTCTCCCACACCCTGTGTACAAGACTCTCCCACACCCTGTGTACAAGACTCTCCCACACCCTGTGTACAAGACTCTCCCACACCCTGTGTACAAGACTCTCCCACACCCTATGTACAAGACTCTCCCACACCCTGTGTACAAGACTCTCCCACACCCTGTGTACAAGACTCTCCCACACCCTGTGTACAAGACACTCACCCACACCCTGTGTACAAGACTCTCCCACACCCTGTATACAAGACTCTCCCACACCCTGTGTACAAGACTCTCCCATACCCTGTGTACAAGACACTCACCCACACCCTGTGTACAAGACTCTCCCACAACCTGTGTACAAGACTCTCACACCCTGTGTACAAGACACTCCCACACCCTGTGTACAAGACTCTCCCACACCCTGTGTACAAGACTCACCCACACCCTGTGTACAAGACTCTCCCACACCTTGTGTACAATACTCACCCACACCCTGTGTACAAGACTCTCCCACACCTTGTGTACAAAACTCACCCACACCCTATGTACAAGACACTCCCACACCTTGTGTACAAGACTCTCCCACACTCTGTGTACAAGATTCACCCACACCCTCTGTATAAGACTCACCCCCGCCCTCTGTGCAAGACACTCACCCACACCCTCTGTACAAGACTCACCCACACCCTCTGTACAAGAGTCACCCACACCCTGTGTACAAGACACTCCTACACCCTGTGTACAAGACTCTCCCACACCCTGTGTACAAGACTCACCCACATCCTCTGTATAAGACTCACCCACACCCTCTGTGCAAGACACTCACCCACACCCTCTGTACAAAACTCACCCACACCCTCTGTACAAGACTCACCCACACCCTGTGTACAAGGCACTCCCACACACTGTGTACAAGACTCTCCCACACCTTGTGTACAAGACACTCCCACACCCTGTGTTCAAGACTCTCCCACACCTTGTGTACAAGACTCTCCCACACCCTGTGTACAAGACTCTCCCACACTCTGTGTACAAGACTCTCCCACATCCTGTGTACAAGACACTCACCCACACCCTGTGTACAAGACACTCACCCACACCCTGTGTACAAGACTCTCCCACACCCTGTGCACAAGACTCTCCCACACCTTGTGTACAAGACTCTCCCACACCCTGTGTACAAGACTCTCCCACGCCCTGTGTACAAGACTCTCCCACACCCTGTGTACAAGACACTCACCCACACCCTGTGTACAAGACTCTCTCACACCTTGTGTACAAGACTCTCCCACACCCTGTGTACAAGACTCTCCCACATCCTGTGTACAAGACTCTCCCACACCCTGTGTACAAGACACTCACCCACACCCTGTGTACAAGGACTCTCCACACCCTGTGTACAAGACTCTCCCACCACCCTGTGTACAAAACTCTCCCACACCCTGTGTACAAGACTCTCCCACACCTTGTGTACAAGACTCTCCCACACCCTGTGTACAAGACTCTCCCACACCCTGTGTACAAGACTCTCCCAACCCTGTGTACAAGACTCTCCCCACACCCTGTGTACAAGACACTCACCCACCCCTGTGTACAAGACTCTCCCACACCCTGTGTACAAGACTCTCCCACACCCTGTGTACAAGACTCTCCCACACCCTGTGTACAAGACACTCACCACACCCTGTGTACAAGACCTCCCACACCCTGTGTACAAGACTCTCCACACCCTGTTTACAAGACTCTCCCACACCCTGTGTACAAGACTCTCCCACACCCTGTGTACAAGACTCTCCCACACCTGTGTACAAGACTCTCCCACACCCTATGTACAAGACTCTCCCACACCCTGTGTACAAGACTCTCCCACACCCTGTGTACAAGACTCTCCCACACCCTGTGTACAAGACACTCACCCACACCCTGTGTACAAGACTCTCCCACACCCTGTATACAAGACTTCTCCCACACCCTGTGTACAAGACTCTCCCATACCCTGTGTACAAGACACTCACCCACACCCTGTGTACAAGACTCCCACACCCTGTGTACAAGACTCTCACACCCTGTGTACAAGACACTCCCACACCCTGTGTACAAGACTCTCCCACACCTTGTGTACAATACTCACCCACACCCTGTGTACAAGACTCTCCCACACCTTGTGTACAAAACTCACCCACACCCTATGTACAAGACACTCCCACACCTTGTGTACAAGACTCTCCCACACTCTGTGTACAAGATTCACCCACACCCTCTGTATAAGACTCACCCCGCCCTCTGTGCAAGACACTCACCCACACCCTCTGTACAAGACTCACCCACACCCTCTGTACAAGAGTCACCCACACCCTGTGTACAAGACACTCCTACACCCTGTGTACAAGACTCTCCCACACCCTGTGTACAAGACTCACCCACATCCTCTGTATAAGACTCACCCACACCCTCTGTGCAAGACACTCACCACACCTCTGTACAAAACTCACCCACACCCTCTGTACAAGACTCACCCACACCCTGTGTACAAGGCACTCCCACACACTGTGTACAAGACTCTCCCACACCTTGTGTACAAGACACTCCCACACCCTGTGTTCAAGACTCTCCCACACCTTGTGTACAAGACTCTCCCACACCCTGTGTACAAGACTCTCCCACACTCTGTGTACAAGACTCTCCCACATCCTGTGTACAAGACACTCACCCACACCCTGTGTACAAGACACTCACCCACACCCTCTGTATAAGACTCACCCACACCCTCTGTATAAGACTCACCCACACCCTTTGTATAAGACTCATCCACACCCTCTGTGCAAGACACTCACCCACACCCTCTGTACAAGACTCACCCACACCCTCTGTGCAAGACTCACCCACACCCTCTGTACAAGAGTCACCCATACTCTCTGTACAAGACACTCACCCACACCCACTATTACAAGACACCCACACCCACTATACAAGACACTCACACCCTCTATTCAAGACACCCACACCCACTATACAAGACACTCACCTACACTCACTATACAAGACACTCACACCCTCTATTCAAGACACCCACACACCCACTATACAAGACACCCACACCCACTATACAAAACACCCACACCCTCTATTGAAGACACCCACACCCACTATATAAGACACCCACACCTAGTATACAAGACACCCACACCCTCTATTCAAGACACCCACACCCACTATACAAAAAACCCACACCTCTATTCAAGACACCCACACCCACTATACAAAACACCCACACCCACTATACAAAACATCCACACCCACAATACAAAACACCACACCCACTATACAAAACACCCACACCCACTATACAAAACACCCACACCCACTATACAAAACACCCACACCCACTATACAAAACACCCACACCCTCTATACAAGATACCCACACTCACTCAGTGAAGAGGCGGGGCCAGGAGCTGAGTCTCGACCCCCTGCAACCACAATTAAGTGAGTATACCCACACCCACTATTCAAGACACTCGCCCACACAACTAGCACAATCGGATGGACGATCAAACTTCACCTCTATCTCTTCCTCAGTGTAAATAAATCAGTTTACTTAGCCACAGATACACATAAGTACAGTTATTATACATATTGTAAATTACATAGGATAACCCTCCAGAAAGTCAAAGTGACTTATTTCAATTCAGTTGAACCACTCCTTGCCTACTGACTGTCCTTGCCACTTCTTTGCTCAAGTTAGTCTGGCGCTTAAGTGCACACAACACAAAGTGAGCACCTGGAAGAGCCTCCCAAACCAGTTAACAGCCACCAGTGAAATTTAATACCTAGCAGCCACTCACGTGTAGGTCTAAGATATTTGTCACTAATGGTGAGATGGAGCGGAGGGAGGGGGTAAGGTGAAGGGAGAGAGGGGAGAGGTGAAGGGGAGAGATGAAGGGGGAGGTCGAGGGGAGAAGTGAAGCGTGGAGATGAAGGGGAAAAAGTGAAAAAGGGAAGTGAAGGGAGAAGGTGAAGGGGAGAGGTGAAGTGGGAAAGGTGAAGGGGAGAGGAGAAGGGTGAGAAGTGGGGGGGGGGAAGAGATGAAGGGGGAGGAGGAAAGGGAACAAGACTTCTCCAGGAGGAACTATTTTTAGGTGAAATCCTACACTCTAAACCCAACACTAGTGTTGAGATTGATGGAGAGGAGGTGTAGGAGGAGCTGTAGGAGGTGTAGGAGGAGCTGTAAGAGATGTAGGAGGAGGTGTAAGAGGAGCTGTAGGTGTAGGAGGAGCTGTAGGAGGTGTAGGTGGAGCTATAGGAAGTGTAGGAGGTGTAGGAGGAGCTATAGGAAGAGCTGTAGGAGGAGCTGTAGGAGGAGCTCTAGGAGGAGCTGTAGGAGGAACTATAGGAGAAGCTGTAGGATGTGCAGGAGGAGCTGTAGGAGGAGGAACTGTAGGTGGTGTAGGAGGAGGAGCAGGTGTAAAAGGTTTAGCTGTAAGAGGTGTAGGAGGAGCTGTAGGAGTTGTAGGAGGAGCTGTAGGATATGTAGGAGGAGGAAGCGTAAGAGGAGCTGTAGGAGTTGTAGGAGAAGCTGTAGGAGGTATAGGAGGAAGAACTGTAGGAGGTGTTGGATGAGGAGCAGGAGTAGGTGTTTGAGATGTTCGATGAGGAGTAGGAGGAGGTGTAGGAGGAGAGGTGAAGGAGGAGGAGGTGCAGGAAGAGGAGAAGGAGAGATGGAGGAGGAAGAGAAGGAACTAGAAAAGGAATAGGAAAAAGGAGAAGGATAAACAATAACTGGCTAGAGAATCTACGACCAGTTATTAAAAGGTGCAATCTTCTTTCATCTTATCTACGTAAATCCCCCACTGGTTACCTTACTCTTAATCCCCAGTTTACCTAAATCCCCCACTGGTTACCTTACTCTTAATCCCCAGTTTACCTAAATCCCTCACTGGTTACCTTACTCTTAATCCCCAGTTTACCTAAATCCCTCACTGGTTACCTTACTCTTAATCCCCAGTTTACCTAAATCCCTCACTGGTTACCTTACTCTTAATCCCCAGTGTACCTAAATCCCTCACTGGTTACCTTACTCTTAATCCCCAGTTTACCTAAAAACCCTTACTGGTTACCTTACTCTTAATCCTCAGTTTACCTAAATCCCTCACTGGTTACCTTACTCTTAATACCCAATTTACCTAAATCCCTCACTGGTTACCTTACTCTTAATACCCAATTTACCTAAATCCCTCACTGGTTACCTTACTCTTAATCCTCAGTTTACCTAAATCCCTCACTGGTTACCTTACTCTTAATCCCCAGTTTACCTAAATCCCTTACTGGTTACCTTACTCTTAATCCTCAGTTTACCTAAATCCCTCACTGGTTACCTTACTCTTAATACCCAATTTACCTAAATCCCTCACTGGTTACCTTACTCTTAATACCCAATTTACCTAAATCCCTCACTGGTTACCTTACTCTTAATCCTCAGTTTACCTAAATCCCTCACTGGTTACCTTACTCTTAATCCCCAGTTTACCTAAATCCCTTACTGGTTACCTTACTCTTAATCCTCAGTTTACCTAAATCCCTCACTGGTTACCTTACTCTTAATACCCAATTTACCTAAATCCCTCACTGGTTACCTTACTCTTAATACCCAATTTACCTAAATCCCTCACTGGTTACCTTACTCTTAATCCTCAGTTTACCTAAATCCCTCACTGGTTACCTTACTCTTAATCCCCAGTTTACCTAAATCCCCCACTGGTTACCTTACTCTTAATCCCCAGTTTGCCTAAATCCCCCACTGGTTACCTTACTCTTAATCCCCAGTTTACCTAAATCCCTCACTGGTTACCTTAGTTTTAATCCCCAGTTTACCTAAATCCCTCACTGGTTACCTTACTCCTAATCCCCAGTTTTCCTAAATCCCCCACTGGTTACCTTACTCTTAATTCCCAGTTTACCTAAATCCCTCACTGGTTACCTTACTTTTAATCCCCAGTTTACCTAAATCCCTCACTAGTTACTTTACTCTTAATTCCCAGTTTACCTAAATCCCTCACTGGTTACCTTACTTTTAATCCCCAGTTTACCTAAATCCCTCACTAGTTACTTTACTCTTAATCCTCAGTTTACCTAAATCCCTCAATAGTTACTTTACTCTTAATTCCCAGTTTACCTAAATCCCTCAATAGTTACTTTACTCTTAATCCCCAGTTTACGTAAATCCCCCACTGGTTACCTTACTCTTAATCCCCAGTTTACGTAAATCCCCCACTGGTTACCTTACTCTTAATCCACAGTTTACGTAAATCCCCCACTGGTTACCTTACTCTTAATCCACAGTTTATGTAAATCCCCCACTGGTTACCTTACTCTTAATCCACAGTTTACGTAAATCCCCCACTGGTTACCTTACTCTTAATCCCCAGTTTACGTAAATCCCCCAGTTTGGAGTAAAATATTGTTTTTTTTTTAATAATGTGTTGAAACACGTGAATATATACAATGAATGTAAATAATATGACGACCTTTATGGGCCTGACACAGTTCTTAGTCAAGTAAACAAATTTCTAACAAGAAAGAGTATCCAAGACCCAGAAAGATGTTCTTAGATGATGAATATTATTATTATTTTAACACACTGGGCGTCTCCCACCGTCGCAGAGTGACCCGAAAAAGTCTTTCTCCTTTTTACATTTAGTAATTTACGCAGGAAACGGGGTTACTAGCCCTTATTATTATTATTGTTATTATTATTATTATTATTATTATTATTATTATTATTATTATTATTATTATTATTATTATTATTTTGAAAATTAACCACCAATCATACAGCAAAATGTACTTCAGGAATATAATAAGGATGTTAGTAAACTGCTAGCTAGGGGCTAGAAAGTCTGAAAATATGCATACTGTCAGAGCTGTTGATGACAACCAGGATAATAATTGTCTACAAAACAGGTAATACGTCCTTATCCTGGTCACCATGGCATCAGCAGGAGCGTTTTTCCTGACCGTTAGAATAGGTAAGTTAACTGTTTCACCAGGGCTTGTTGTGTGTCTATGAGATACTCTTAACTTCTCTCTACGTTGTTTGAGGCAGTGGATACATTAAAAGATCGGGATATTAGGTATCGGAACTTCACTAAAACCCTTGGTGAGCTCCAAATAAGATAAAATAAGAGGATTTTTTTAAGATTAAGAAAATAAGACAATATAAGAGGATTTTTTAAAAGATAATAAAACAACACAAGAGGATTTTTTTAAGTAAAAAAATAAAACAACATAAGAGGATTTTTTTAAGTTGAAAATAAGACAGCATATGATGATTTTTTAAGTTCAAGGAAATAAGACAACATGAAGGATTTAGTTAAAGAAAAGAAGACAACATAAGGGGATTTTTTAAAATAAATTATAAGTGATGACACTTGGAACTGGAGATCTCTGTGAGTCACTCACAAACAGGTTTGGATTCAAAGTCAATTGCATTTTCAATTTCACTCTTCCAGAATTGAAGTTACAGTTTCAATTACAGTCATTTGATCAGAAAAATAAATTCAGTTACTTGATATTTTGTACTAAAGCATTTTATTCAATTTAGATTTTATTAATGTTGAAATTATTGTTAAATGTTTGAATGAGTAAACATTTTACTCCATTTTTGTGTGAAATATAAGTAGTTGAACACCGTACCTTAGTACTATTAGTTACAGTGTCAGACAGGTGGAGAACATGTACATAGTATTTGTTACACTAAATCAGCCAAAGATCCAGCAAGATTACAAGTAACTAAATCAATTTGGTCCACGTAATGTACTTATTGTGTTAGATCTAAGACTTAATGTTTAATTAAAAAGTATTTGATACAGATTAAAGAAGGAAACTGCGCCCAGAAGCTGGATAAAATTGGAAGAATTGTTGAAATTAATTATTGCAGAAAGTTACAGATAAGTTACATATTTCATAACGTGTAAAATAATGAAAGTAATATTGATTTTAAAGGTGTACAACAACTTACGTAAGTTACATGGAAGGTACCCATACATTTCTGGGTTGTACTTAACTATGAGAAGTTCATGGAAGGTTGATAAGACGGAAGGTTGTAGGACCTAACTGCGCCCTCCTGGGAGTAAACAAAATTCGTGCTAAATTAAATGCCTTCTCTCAGCCGTGTTTTTAGTTCCTCTACATACAATTTATCTCAGGAGTCATATTACATTGGTTATTTAACTGTAAGTGTATCTAGGGGTTTTCCCGGATACAGTACTAAAGTGACTGTGCAACCCATCATTTCTCTTGTTCTTTTCTTCACAGGCATATTCTTCTTAGGAGAATCCCTTCAATGTGCCAAGAAATAGAGTACAATCCTCTTGTTTGTACTTTTTGAAAACTCGTTCTAGTTCATCAGTGAGTGACTTCTGTTCACCTCCAGCTGAAGAGAGCGTGAACAAAAAAAAAAAAAAAAAAAGAGTTGAGGCCTCTTCAGTGGATTTGACTAATATTATTCATCCTTTTAGACCATTTCACACCCTGTTTCCTCATTCTCAGATTCCCTTTCAACAAGGATCCTGATCCCTTGAGGCACCTTGTTGTTTTTCGTCTGATGGAAGACAATCCATCATCAAAGAAAAATGCTTCTTTTAAGTTAGTCATCTCCCAGAATGGATAGTCTTGGTTTTACTGTTTTATGCAAGACTTTGGCCATGACTTACTATAGACCGATAATTACTGATCCGGTTGTTGAAACTGTGGCCATTTTCACGCCTTCACTTGTTCCATTGTTTCTTTAATTAGATTGAGAACTGTCACAGCCTTCTTTAGTGCTGCGATCTCCACTTGCTTTTATCCTTCCCACCGTTCAGCACATCTTCAGCATTGTTGACATGTTAAGATCGCTTAAAAACTAACTTGATCATTTATAATTATGAATTCAATCATGGTATATCGGGAGACAACAAATAAATTACCAAAGATAGAAAAGAATTATTGACGTCAGGATTAGTGATACCATAATTTATACATAGTTGTTGACTGTGAGCAAAAAAACTGTACGTTCTGGCAAAAAATTGAGAAAACTTTTCACGTCCATTTCCTTCTCAATGATCTGCCTCTTCCAGATTCTGATAAGGTACATCTTCAGGTTTAGCGAAGTGAAAACCAGGGAGACACAAATCAAATGCCTGAATTATTGATGAGATACTGTCTCCTACTTACGATAGAATAACCTTCAAACAGCTGAAGGCAGTATGTTTCTCTTCAAATAATCACAGGGAAGAACTCTTGACTTCAATTCCCAGTTTTTGTTTATAGTGAATTGTTGCCCCGATGAATATCATCTTGCGATTGGTCCAAATATCTAATGTTGGATAAGCTCGGCTGCGATATTTAGAATTCTTTTTAACTGCAACCTCCATTTTTTTGCTCATGCTGGAAGCAATGTGTTTTTAATTGTTGACAGTGAAGGAATGAAATATTTATGTTCTGTTTCTATAAGATCATCATGGAAAGTGTAACTCTCCACAGTTTTCAGCGGCACCTGGTAACGTGCAGTAGAATTCAGGATTATTTTTTAAGGATCTTTGTCTCAAGTAGTTTGAGCTGAAATTCACTAACTTATATCTTACCCTTGAAATGTAACACTAGACTAATGTTCTTGTGTACTCCTGTCACTTTCAGTAGTTCTTTCAATCACTTTTATGGGTCATCTTGTTTCTCTTTTAAATACTCAGCACTGCTTTTCGTTGCAATATTTTAAGTAAGTGATGAAGTTTAAAGCAGCCTTCACAGAAGCCTTAAAGAGGTACGTAAGTTCACCCGTCTTTTAATAACATGTTCATTTTTCCACTATAATGTACTTTATCCATAACTACTATCGCATTTGCTTTAATTCATGGTATAACTTAACAAATATTAGTGGATAATTGTGTTTCAGAGATCTGAGCTTCATTCAGACCTCTGCACTCAGACCTCAGAAACTCTTACACTGAGTTACATTTCTCTCACTTCCTAACTCTTCTTGACAGAAACTAAATTACTTCAAAAGATGCTGTGATAATGATACTGTCACTTAAGGTTCCATTATTATTGTATTCAGTACACTATTGTTCCAAGCTCCAACCTGCCAGTAAACAAAAACTCTACTGTATAAAAGGAGAAGCAAAAACTTCCTCAAACACAGTCCAGTTGACTGAAGTAAATGACTACTTTGCAAATGTGTGACACTGACGCAACACAGTATTGCATTACTGGCCTTCCTCATTCACTTTTACATAATTAATATTCAGAAATCAAGATATGTTGATAAGCAATATCACTCATTTATATAACATTGGTGAAAAATAGTTTAAAATTAAGTAGAGAAAATTATTATATTGGTGATGGAGTAATCCCAGTTTCATCACTCCCTTTTCAATTTCACTCTCCTTCCTTGCTCTTTGCTCTCATGAAACTACATAAAATGTTACAAAAAAAAAAAATGACTTTAGAGCCAACTTAATTATAAAACTCCCGGCTAGGATATCCCAGTTACCAAAATTCTGAAATATAGCAAGAAATGGTTTCTCCTCATGCTGTAATTCGTACGAGACGTGATTGAGTCAGTATTGGTCTTGAAACCTTTCGAACGTTTATCCATTCCAGAATTCACAGCCAGCGACTCATTGTTTTCAAAAAATAACTTTACCTCTGATGTTTCTCATCACTTTCAAAATGTTACTTATTACAATTACACAAAATAAGGCTTCTTACATTTTTCACGAAACAATGCGTCCGTTCATGAACAAGTCTGGACTCAGAATGAAGGAGCCCAGTCACACCCAGCCTGGACTAACATGACTCTCGACCGTACAAGTACTGGACGTGCCATAAACAACAAGAATTACATCAGTGGATGTAATTATTATGTCATTTGATGTTTACTTCCATTTTGTCACTAGCCCATCATAGAGCCCCAGTTCTTCTATATAATTTAAGCAGCATAAGCTTGACAGTAGTCAATTACAATTAGTTTTTAATCTAAATGTTCAATTGCAATTACTAAAAAATGTAATTACTTACATTCAGCTTCAGTTACAATTATTCCAAGCTTGGTCACAGGTCAGGGATAGGCTGTGTTCCTTCGTCACAAGTGGAGTTCCACAGGGGGTCAGTGATAAGTTGTGGTCTTTGGTCACAAGTGGAGTTCCATAGAGGCCAGTGCTGGTTCCTGTATTGTTCAGTGTACCAAAGCGATTTAATGAAAGACTTGCCAAACGGAATCAAGGATCATGTGAACAGTAATCCTGCACAAGATAATCAATAACAGAGACTGACAGGAAGACCTAAGCAGATTAAGCCATGGAGGTAAATAATGAATAATGGAAATAAATATAGATAAACGATACATAATAGAAATGGGTGAATTGAACAAAAGTCACAAAATAAAAACTGTACTATAAAATAATAACATCGACAGACAAAAAAAAAAACTGCCACTGGAAAACACAAATAAAACAGTGGGAAAAAACTTGCAATCGACGCTGACCAACTTTGAAATAGCATTTAGATATATGGATGGAGAAACGCTGTAAAACTGTTGGCAACATACGCTAGATCAAAACTGAAATACGCAGCGCTGGTATGGTGTCCCCACCTGAAAAAAATGTAGATAAAATATAAAAACAGTTCAGAGAGGAGTTGCCTAATGGGTACCAGATATATATATATATATATATATATATATATATATATATATATATATATATATATATATATATATATATATATATATATAGAGAGAGAGAGAGAGAGAGAGAGAGAGAAGCTGAAGGTATTGAACACGTCCTATTTAGTTGAAGAATGAGACACTTGTGCAACATTTGGGAATCTTGAATGAAAAAACGTTTCGCCACCAAGTGGCTTCTTCAGCCCAGTACAGAGAAGGACGGTGGAAGATGTGGAGGAGTTTGAGGTAGTCAGTCCCCCAGCCTGGAGTCGATGTGTTCAGTCCATCACTCTTGATAAGGTATTTTTAACAAGACTGATGGACTGAACACATCGACTCCAGGCTGATAAGCTGATTACCTTAAACTCCCCTTCGTCTTTCATAGTTCTTCTCTGTATTGGACTGAAGACGCCACTGGCTGGCGAAACGTTTCCGCAGTAAAGATTCCCAAATATCGCCCCCTTGTCTCATTCTTTAACTTGGTTTTCTAAACCATTTACACCACGTCTTATTTAGCCAAGAAGAGTGTTAAAGGAGACGTGGTAATCTTTCCAAGAGCCTGAACTAGAAGCCAGGAATGTAAACCAAGAAGAGCTGCCGTAGGGATACTCAGAAGGTTTTCTTGGCGGATAGAGTGGTGCGACACTGGAATGATTTACAAGACGAGTTAGTAAGTGCTACATTCACTGGAAACTTCAAACAACTTCAACACTGAAAACGGAACACCACGGGTTTATCTTGCTCCTGAAGCTGCGATAATGTAAATCAATCTCTCTCTCTCTCTCTCTCTCTCTCTCTCTCTCTCTCTCTCTCTCTCTCTCTCTCTCTCTCTCTCTCTCTCTCTCTCTCTCTCTCACACTCACTCTCTCGCCCCGCTCTCTGTGACGTCACGGATGTAAACATGAGGATGGTGCATGACATCATGAATGTAAACAAAACACAGAGAGAGGCGCGAGGATGTGTCAACAGCACCATGGTAGATGTTGATCCAGGAGCCAAGGCAGGTGACACAGGCTAGGTAACACATGATGTGTCACACAGGCTGGGAGACACAGGCTGAGGGACACAGGCTTCGTCACACAGGCAGATGATACAGGCTTGGTAACACGACTTCGCGACATAGGCTGGGTGACTCAGGCTGGGTGACTCAGGCTGGGTGACACAGGGTGGGTGACACAGGCTAGGTGACATATGCTGGGTGACACAGGTTTGATAACACCACAAACAGGAGGTAGGCGTGGTAACACAGCACTCACACACCACAAACAGGGAGTAAGCATAGTAACACAACATTCACACATCACAAGCAGGGAGTGGGCGTGGTAACAATACTTACAACACACACACCACAAGCAGGAGGTAGGCGTGGTAACACACCACTCACACACCACAAGCAGGAGGTAGGCGTGGTAACACACCACTCACACACCACAAGCAGGAGGTAGGCGTGGTAACACACCACTCACACACCACAAGCAGGGAGTAGGCGTGGTAACAGCACACACGCCACAAGCAGGGAGTAGGCGTGGTAACCACACACACACCACAAGCAGGGAGAAGGCGTGGTAACACAATACTCGCACATCACAAGCAGGGAGTAGGCGAGATAACACACCACTCACACACCACAAGCAGGGAGTAGGCGTGGTAACAGCACACACACCACAAGCAGGAGGTAGGCGTGGTAACACACCACTCACACACCACAAGCAGGAGGTAGGCGTGGTAACACACCACTCACACACCACAAGCAGGAGGTAGGCGTGGTAAACACACCA
>NC_069432.1:36468707-36485255 GCF_026875155.1 Cherax quadricarinatus | reverse complement strand
TTAAAAAAGTGGGCCGTCTCCCACCGAGGCAGGCCCCCCCCCCCCCAAAAAAAAAAAACCCCCCCCCCAGAAAAATACTTTCATCATTCAACACTTTCACCTCACTAACACAATCACTGTTTTTGCGGAGGTGCCCTGAATGCAACAGTTTAGAAGTATATACATATAGAAATACACAATATATCCCTCCAAACTGCCAATATCCCAAACCCTCCTTTAGAGTGCAGGCACTGTATTTCCCATTTCCAGGACTCAAGTACGGTTATATACAATAACCGGTTTCCCTGAATCCCTTCACTAAATATTACCCGGCTCACACTCCAACAGCTGGTCAGGTCCCAAATACCATTTGTCTCCATTCACTCCTATCAAACACGCTCACGCACGCTTACTGGAAGTCCAAACCCCTCGCCAACAACACCTCCTTTACTCCCTCCCTCCAACCTTTTCGAGGACGACCCCTACCCTGCCTTCCTTCCCCTACAGATTTATATGCTCTCCATGTCATTCTACTTTGATCCATTCTCTCTAAATGACCAAACCACCTCAACAAACCCTCTTCAACCCTGTGACTAATACTTTTATTAACTCCACACCTCCTAATTTCCACACATTGCTCTTAGACAGGACATCTCCACTACCTCCAACCGCCTCCTCGGTGCAGCATTTACCACCCAAGCTTCACACCCATATAAGAGTGTTGGTACTACTATATTTTCATACATTCCCTTCTTTGCTTCCATAGATAACATTTTTTGCCTCCACATATACCTCAATGCACCACTCACCTTTTTTCCTTCATCAATTCTATTAACCTCATCCTTCATAAATCCATCCGCTGACACGTCAACTCCCAAATATCTGAAAACATTCACTTTTTCCATACTCCTCCTCCCTAATTTGATATCCAATTTTTCTTTATCTAAATCATTTGATACTCTCATCACCTTACTCTTTTCTATGTTCACTTTCGACTTTCTACAATTACACACACTCCCAAATTCGTCCACTAACCTTTGCAATTTTTCTTTAGAATCACCCATAAGCACAGTAACATCAGCAAAAAGTAACTGTCATTTCCCATTTTGTATTTAATTCCCCATAATTTAATCCCACCCCTCTCCCGAACACCCTAGCATTTACTTCTTTTACAACCCCATCTATAAATATATTAAACAACCATGGTGACATTACACATCCCTGTCTAAGACCTGCTTTTACCGGGAAGTAGTCTCCCTCTCTTCTACACACCCTAAACTGAGCCTCACTATCCTCATAAAAACTCTTTACAGCATTTAGTACCTTACCACCTATTCCATATACTTGCAACATTTGCCACATTGCTTCCCTATCCACTCTATCATATGCCTTTTCTAAATCCATAAATGCAATAAAAACTTCCCTACCTTTATCTAAATACTGTTCACATATATGCTTCAATGTAAACACCTGATATACACATCCCCTACCCACTCTAAAACCTCCTTGCTCATCCGCAATTCTACATTCTGTCTTACCTCTAATTCCTTCAATTATAACCCTACCGTACACTTTTGCTGGTATACTCAATAAACTTATTCCTCTATATTTTTTACAATCTCTTTTGTCCCCCTTTCCTTTATATAAAGTGACTATACACGCTCTCCGCCAATCCCTAGCTACCTTCCCCTCTTTCATACATTTATTAAACAAAAATACCAACCACTCCAACACTAATATATATATATATTATATATATATATATATATATATATATATATATATATATATATATATATATATATATATATATACGTGTGTGTGTGTGTGTGTGTACTCACCTATTTGTGGTTGCAGGGGTCGAGTCTTAGCTCCTGGCCCCGCCTCTTCACCGGTTGCTACTGGGCCTTCTCTCTCCCGCTCCATGAGCTTTATCAAACCTCGTCTTAAAACTGTGTATGGTTCCTGCCTCCACTACGTCATTTTCTAGGCTATTCCACTGCCTTACAACTCTATGACTGAAGAAATACTTCCTACTATCTCTCTGACTCATTTGTGTCTTCAACTTCCAATTGTGGCCTCTTGTTTCTGTGTCCCCTCCCTGGAACATCCTGTCTTTGTCCACCTTGTCTATTCCACGCAGTATTTTATATGTCGTTATCATGTCTCCCTGACCCTCTGTCCTCCAGTGTCGTCAGGCCGATTTCCCTTAATCTTTCTTCATAGGACATTCCCCTTAGCTCTGGAACTAACCTTTTCGCAACCTTTGTACTTTTCTCTAGTTTCTTGACGTGCTTTATCAAGAGCGGGTTCCAAACAGGTGCTGCACACTCCAGTATGGGCCTGACATACACGGTGCTACAGTGTCTTGAACGATTCCTTACTAAGGTATCGGAATGCTGTTCTCAGGTTTGCCAGGCGCCCATATGCTGCAGCAGTTATCTGATTGATGTGTGCTTCCGGAGACATGCTCGGTGTTATACTCACCCCAAGATCTTTCTCCTTGAGTGAGGTTTGCAGTCTTTGGCCACGTAGCCTATACTCTGTCTGTGGTCTTCTGTGCCCTTCCCCTATCTTCATGACTTTGCATTTGGCAGGATTAAATTCGAGAAGCCATTTGCTGGACCAGGTGTCCAGTCTGTCCAGGTCTCTTTGAAGTCCTGCCTGGTCCTCATCAGATTTAATTCTCCTCATTAACTTCACATCATCTGCAAACAGGGACACTTCTGAGTCTAACCCTTCCATCATGTCGTTCACATATACCATACTGGTCCTAGGACCGACCCGTGTGGGACCCCGCTCGTCACAGGTGCCCACTGTGATACATCATTACGTACCATGACTCGTTGTTGCCTCCCTGTCAGGTATTCTCTGATCCATTGCAGTGCCCTTCCTGTTATATGCGCCTGATGCTCTAGCTTCTGCACTAATCTCTTGTGAGGAACTGTGTCAAAGGCCTTCTTGCCGTCCAAGAAGATGCAATCAACCCACCCCTCTCTCTCGTGTCTTACTTCTGTTATTTTATCATAAAACTCCAGAAGGTTTGTGACACAGGATTTGCCTTCCGTGAATCCGTGCTGGTTGGCATTTATACTCTTTTTCCGTTCCAGGTGCTCCACCACTCTCCTCCTGATAATCTTCTCCATAATTTTGCATACTATACACGTCAATGACACAGGTCTATAGTTTAGTGCCTCTTTTCTGTCTCCTTTTTGAAAAAATGGGAAACTACATTTGCCGTCTTCCATACCTCAGGTAGTTGTCCAGTTTCCAGGGACGTGTTGAAGATTGTGGTAAGTGGCATGCACAACATATCTGTTCCCTCTCTAAGGACCCACGGGGAGATGTTGTCCGGTTCCATTGCCTTTGAGGTATCGATGTCCCTTAGCAGTTTCTTCACCTCCTCCTCATCTGTATGTATGTCGTCCAACACTTGTTGTGTATTCCTTGCTGGTGTCCCCATCTGGTCTGTCCCCCCAGAGTCCTTCCTGTCTCTACTGTAAATTACTTCCTTAAATCTCGTGTTGAGCTCCTCACATACCTCTTGATCGTTTCTTGTGAGTTTCCACCTTCTTTCTCAGCCTTATCACCTGGTCCTTGACTGTTGTCTTCCTCCTAATGTGGCTATACAGCAGTTTCTGGTCAGATTTGACTTTCGATGCTATGTCGTTTTCATACTGTCGCTGGGCCTCCTCCTTATCTGTGCATACTCGTTTCTGGCTCTTCTACTAATCTCCTTGTTTTCCTGGGTCCTATGCCTCCTGTACCTTTTCCATTCTCTGTTGCACTTAGTTTTTGCCTCCCTACACCTTCGGGTAAACCAAGGACTCGTTTTGGTCTTCCTATTATTTCTGTTTCCCTTGGGAACAAAACTTTCCTCTGCCTCCTTGCACTTTGTTGCCACATATTCCATCATCTCGTTTACTGATTTTCCTACCATTTCTCTGTCCCACTGAACCTCCTGCAGGAAGTTTCTCATACCTGTGTAGTCCCCCCTTTTATAGTCTGGCCTGTCCCCTTCAGTTCCTGTTACCTTCTCCACTTGTAACTCTACTATATAGTCAAAACTCAGAACCACGTGATCGCTAGCTCCAAGGGGCCTCTCGTAAGTGATGTCCTCAATGTCTGTACTGCTCAGGGTGAACACAAGATCCAGTCTTGCTGGCTCATCCTCCCCTCTCTCTCTGGTTGTGTCCCTGACATGTTGATGCATGAGGTTTTCAAGTACCATATCCATCATCTTGGCTCTCCATGTTTCGGGACCCCCATGTGGCTCCAGGTTTTCCCAGTCGATCTCCCTGTGGTTGAAATCGCCCATTACCAGTAACTTTGCTCTGCTCGAGTGTGTGTGTGTGTGTGTGTGTAATATAGGTAGATACCACCTCTAGAACTGAACTGGGGACCCTCATCCTCAGAGAAAACAATAAACCTACCTCAGGGAAAACTCAAGGTTCTCCCCGTATATTCTATATTCTATGTGAACTTTATTAAAAGACAGAATACACTGACAAAACACAAACATGAATACATTGGTACAATAAATCAAAGATTATGAATCTCGTCCAGCTCATCCGAAGCCGGACGCGAGCCAAGTATGTATTTCCCCTCTAGATGGCCATGCTGAGGCGCTGGAACATGAAAGTGGCTGCCCTTGGGTCCCTGGTGGTGTCGATGAGTCTGGGACCAAGTTCTTTAAGGAAACGTGTTGCATTTTTTCCCCATGATCCCAAGGTCTCTGATCCCACTGGGACAAACTGATACTGTTGGCTTATGTCCCTGTACTTGCCGATCTTGTACTCTTCCCTGTGATCAGCAGCTCCTCCCTGTCGTCCGACACTGTGATGGATGTAGGTGTCAGCCAGCGTCGACACACAGGTATAGTCCCATGCTAAGAGCTTGACATTCTTCCTAGGATTGATGGTGATCCCATCGGGGCAGTTTGCTGGGCTGTGGTTATTGTTGGCTTCTAGTCGACATGACTTAAGAAATCGTAATGACACGATTGCAAATAAACCATACCCCCGGCCGGGATTGAACCCGCGGTCATAGAGTCTCAAAACTCCAGCCCGTCGCGTTAGCCACTAGACCAGCTAGCCACAATAAGATTCATCCAACTAGGTATATTTCTACACCATAGGAAAGTTAGCACAGGCACCTCTGTGACCACAAATGCAAGTTTTTACAGACGAATCTCCAGCTAGCGTGGCCGTGACGAACTCTAGCTCAAGTCCCTTCACTGCCGTCAACATGACTTAAGAAATCGTAATGACACGATTGCAAATAAACCATACCCCCGGCCGGGATTGAACCCGCGGTCATAGAGTCTCAAAACTCCAGCCCGTCGCGTTAGCCACTAGACCAGCTAGCCACAATAAGATTCATCCAACTAGGTATATTTCTACACCATAGGAAAGTTAGCACAGGCACCTCTGTGACCACAAATGCAAGTTTTTACAGACGAATCTCCAGCTAGCGTGGCCGTGACGAACTCTAGCTCAAGTCCCTTCACTGCCGTCAACATGACTTAAGAAATCGTAATGACACGATTGCAAATAAACCATACCCCCGGCCGGGATTGAACCCGCGGTCATAGAGTCTCAAAACTCCAGCCCGTGGTTTATTTGCAATCGTGTCATTACGATTTCTTAAGTCATGTTGACGGCAGTGAAGGGACTTGAGCTAGAGTTCGTCACGGCCACGCTAGCTGGAGATTCGTCTGTAAAAACTTGCATTTGTGGTCACAGAGGTGCCTGTGCTAACTTTCCTATGGTGTAGAAATATACCTAGTTGGATGAATCTTATTGTGGCTAGCTGGTCTAGTGGCTAACGCGACGGGCTGGAGTTTTGAGACTCTATGACCGCGGGTTCAATCCCGGCCGGGGGTATGGTTTATTTGCAATCGTGTCATTACGATTTCTTAAGTCATGTTGACGGCAGTGAAGGGACTTGAGCTAGAGTTCGTCACGGCCACGCTAGCTGGAGATTCGTCTGTAAAAACTTGCATTTGTGGTCACAGAGGTGCCTGTGCTAACTTTCCTATGATGTAGAAATATACCTAGTTGGATGAATCTTATTGTGGCTAGCTGGTCTAGTGGCTAACGCGACGGGCTGGAGTTTTGAGACTCTATGACCGCGGGTTCAATCCCGGCCGGGGGTATGGTTTGGTTGGCTTCTAGTGATCGGGGCTCTCTCTCGGCTGGGGATTCAGCTGGAGCAAGGCTTCTTTTTATGATGTCGTTGACTTCATTGTGTCTTGCATGCCAGCCCTTGGTTTTGGAACAGTTAAGACCATGTAAACCATATTGGTCGGATTGCGCATCACCGCATATACACGTATATTCCCGGTGAATTGAGGCAGCAAGGCGGAGAGCCACTGCCACATGGAGGGTCTTAGGGGCAAGGTGTGTTCCAATTGCCGAAATGGTAACTGTTTGGAGGAAGTCCCCGGCGTGAGGTGCACTCACAGCCTGGAGATGGGCAGTCTTGCTGTCTGATGTTACAGCCCTAAACATGTGGGCAAGCACCTTTTCAGCGATGGGGCCATCCCAACTTGACTGTAGGCCAGTGCTGCACTAGGTTTTGGTGCTGGAGCAGCAAGTCTCCAGTTCAGAGATGACACTGGCGTAGCTAGGGGTCCTGTATTCCTGCTGAGTCACTGAGGTTGTCCGGAAGAATTTTTATTAACTCGTTTGATGCTACAGAAGAGGATAGGAAAGCTGGTACTTCTAGCCCCACAAGCCTGACTGGAAGTGAGGCTTGCAACCACTGTCCATCTTCGAGGGAAAGACTCAATACACTCTCTAGCATGGTCTTAAGGAGTCATATTCCTTGAGTTTCGGACTGCTGAAGGCTGGGGAGCATCTCAGAAAGTAGGTAAGTTTTGGTTTGACAGGCACCTGGTGAGTAGGTAGAAGGTAATCATGTGTATCGATGCCTTTCATCCTGCCTTCCATCGTCCTGAGGTTTGAGATTTTTTTTGTCTAGGATCAGATCAATGGCACTGGGCCCAAGAGGAGCACCAAGGAGAGTGCTCTGGTAAAACAGGACTAATATTCTGGATCATTTGTCGATTGGTAGAAACTATTTTACATTTCACATATTTCACACACACACACAGACACAGACACACACACACACACAGACACACACATACAGAAACACGCACAGCTCTCTCTCTCTCTCTCTCTCTCTCTCTCTCCCTCTCTCTCTCTCTCTCTCTCTCTCTCTCTCTCTCTCTCTCTCTCTCTCTTCTATATATATATATATATATATATATATATATATATATATATATATATATATATATATATACAAACATGTACTAATTTGGTATACAGAGTAGAATGTTTTTCGTATCTGAATTAGTTTTAAAACTGAGTGCGCTTGTGTGTGAAGGTGTAGTGAAGATATTAGTGGTGGGAGTGTTCAACCTGAGGTTAATAAGGTGGAGGGAGGGAGGCTGGTGTTGAATCTAGGGTAAAATGTATTAAGCGGGATAATATAACCATAGAGCTGGTGATGATGATGATAGTAGTGAAGGTGATGATGAAGGTGGTAGCGATGGTGATGGTGAAGGAGGTAGTAGTGGTGAGGATGGAGATTGTCGAGTGATAAGTTGGTGAGTTGACGGGTGAAACCGACCTTCCAGCTGGACCAACGAGACCGACCTTCCGGCTAGACCACTGAGATGGACCTTCCAGCTGGACCACTGAGGCCGACCTTCCTGGCGGCCGACCACTCTGGAACCTACTTCACAAGTCAGCTTGCCTGCCTACAACACATACTCTTGCGACACCCCCCACCCGCCCCACACTTCACTTCTCAGTGATATAATCCCCTCAAGGAAGGTTCCTTGATGTTGCTGAGGGGCTCTTGATTTAGGGAATTGGATCTGTGCTCCAGTTCCCCGAATTAAGCCTGAATGCCTTCCACATCCCCCCCCAGGCGCTGTATAATCCTCCGGGTTTAGCGCTTCCCCCTTGATTATAATAATAATCAGTGATATAATACTATAACCTGAACACGAAGTAGCAGTCATCAACACAAGGACAGCTTGATTCCTAGAAACACTGTTGTACATGCTACTATACACACTTATATTCTACTATACAAACTGCTATACATGCTACTATACACACTACTATACATGCTACTATATACAGTGCTATACATGCTTCCATACACACAGCTATACAGCTACTATACACACTGCTATACATGCTACTATATACAGTGCTATACATGCTTCCATACACACAGCTATACAGCTACTATACACACTGCTATACATGCTACTATATACAGTGCTATACATGCTTCCATACACACAGCTATACAGCTACTATACACACTGCTATACATGCTACTATATACAGTGCTATACATGCTTCCATACACACAGCTATACAGCTACTATACACACTGCTATACATGCTACTATATACAGTGCTATACATGCTTCCATACACACAGCTATACAGCTACTATACACACTGCTATACATGCTACTATATACAGTGCTATACATGCTTCCATACACACAGCTATACAGCTACTATACACACTGCTATACATGCTACTATATACAGTGCTATACATGCTTCCATACACACAGCTATACAGCTACTATACACACTGCTATACATGCTACTATATACAGTGCTATACATGCTTCCATACACACAGCTATACAGCTACTATACACACTACTATACATGCTACTACATACAGTGCTATACATGCTTCCATACACACAGCTATACAGCTACTATACACACTACTATACATGCTACTATATACAGTGCTATACATGCTTCCATACACACAGCTATACAGCTACTATACACACTACTATACATGCTACTATATACAGTGCTATACATGCTTCCATACACACAGCTATACAGCTACTATACACACTGCTATACATTCTACTATACACACTACTATAACAACTATATGTAGTCAAAGACAGAACAGAAAAAATAAAATGGATTCGTTACTAAAAATTGTGGATGGGATGATACAAAAACTTTGCTGATACCGATACCGCAACTAAATTTTAGGCCGATATCGATACCGTCAAAATTACCCGATACTCACCAATATCGATACTTATACTGCACCATCAATAACAGCCGAAACCACTGATACTCAAACCAATACCTTGGTACATCCTTACTATAAATTGCTGTATAATTATATCAGTGTATTCCAACAGAGAGTTGCCGACTTGATATTCAGGATTCCTCCTATGCGTTCAACTCGAGTTGAACTCGAGTTCATCTCCAGTAAGTGCAAGGTTATGACGATTGGGGAAAGGGCGAGAAAACCAGACACGGCGAACATACTCTGTTGGAATGAAGGCTGCGGACGTCACATAAGGAAAAATTATCTTGAGAAAGCCTAGGTAGCACAGTGCCGAGCACATCGCCGGAGAGACACATTAACAAAGCACATCGCTAGAGCGACACATCAAAAAAGCACATCGCTGGAGGGACACATCAACAAAGCACATCGCTAGAGCGACACATCAACAAAGCACATCGCCGGAGGGACACATCAACAAAGAACATCGCCGGAGGGACACATCAACAAAGCACATCGCCGGAGGGACACATCAACAAAGAACATCGCCGGAGGGACACATCAACAAAGAACATCGCGGAGGGACACATCAACAAAGCACATCGCGGAGGGACACATCAACAAAGAACATTCGCCGGAGGGACACATCAACAAAGAACCTCGCCGGAGGGACACATCAACAAAGCACATCGCCGGAGGGACACATCAACAAAGAACATCGCGGAGGGACACATCAACAAAGACATCGCGGAGGGACACATCAACAAAGCACATCGCCGAGGGACACATCAACAAAGACATCGCCGGAGGGACACATCAACAAAGAACATCGCCGGAGGGACACATCAACAAAGAACATCGCCGGAGGGACACATCAACAAAGCACATGCGGAGGGACACATCAACAAAGACATCGCCGGAGGGACACATCAACAAAGAACATCGCGGAGGGACACATCAACAAAGCACATCGCCGGAGGGACACATCAACAAAGAACATCGCCGGAGGGACACATCAACAAAGCACATCGCCGGAGGGACACATCAACAAAGAACATCGCCGGAGGGACACATCAACAAAGCACATCGCCCCAGGGACACATCAAAGCACATCGCTAGAGCGACACATCAACAAAGCACATCGCCGGAGAGACACATTAACAAAGAACATCGCCGGAGGGACACATCAACAAAGCACATCGCTGGAGGGACACATCAACAAAGCACATCGCTAGAGCGACACATCAACAAAGCACATCGCCGGAGAGACACATCAACAAAGCACATCGCCGGAGGGACACATCAACAAAGCACATCGCTGGAGGGACACATCAACAAAGAACATCGCTGGAGGGACACATCAACAAAGCACATCGCTGGAGGGACACATCAACAAAGAACATCGCGGAGGGACACATCAACAAAGAACATCGCTGAGAGGGACACATCAACAAAGAACATCGCGGAGGGACACTCAACAAAGAACATCGCTAGAGCGACACATCAACAAAGAACATCGCTGGAGGGACACATCAACAAAGAACATCGCTGGAGGGACACATCAACAAAGAACATCGCTAGAGGGACACATCAACAAAGAACATCGCTGGAGGGACACATCAACAAAGAACATCGCGGAGGGACACATCAACAAAGAACATCGCCGGAGGGACACATCAACAAAGAACATCGCCGGAGGGACACATCAACAAAGAACATCGCCGGAGGGACACATCAACAAAGAACATCGCCGGAGAGACACATCAACAAAGCACATCGCTAGAGCGACACATCAACAAAGAACATCGCTGGAGGGACACATCAACAAAGAACATCGCTGGAGGGACACATCAACAAAGAACATCGCTGGAGGGACACATCAACAAAGAACATCGCTGGAGGGACACATCAACAAAGAACATCGCTAGAGCGACACTTCAACAAAGAACTCGCTGGAGGGTACACATCAACAAGAACATCGCTGGAGGGACACATCAACAAAGAACATCGTGGAGGGACACATCAACAAAGCACATCGCTAGAGCGACACATCAACAAAGAACATCGCCGGAGGGACACATCAACAAAGAACATCGCCGGAGGGACACATCAACAAAGAACATCGCCGGAGGGACACATCAACAAAGAACATCGCCGGAGGGAACGATCAACAAAGAACATCGCCGGAGAGACACATCAACAAAGCACATCGCTAGAGCGACACATCAACAAAGAACATCGCCGGAGGGACACATGTCAAGTCATTCAGGGACCTTCAAACAACGTGCCAGGCTTGTCCTGGAGTCTGCACCACCAACATTGTACTTACATTTTACAGAGCATGAAAGTGGTTGAAATTAAAACGTGTGCAACGAGGCCAACTCTGGAGCTAAGAGAAAGTAGCTACGAGGAGAGGCTAAAGGAACCAACCCTGATGACTGCAGAGGAAGAACCAGGATGACTGGATAATAACAGTAAAGGAAGAACCAGGATGACTGGATAATAACAGTAAAGGAAGAACCAGGATGACTGGATAACAACACAGTAGAGGAAGAACTAGGATGACTGGATAATAACATGGATAGATTACTTGAAAGGAGGAAAGTGGTACACACGGGGCTCAAGTTGGAAGTTAAAAGTTGTGGAGAGTCATAGGGATGTCAAAACCTACTTCTTCAGCTTCATGTAAAATTAGGATGTGGAATGACCTGGATGAAGAATTAGTGGAAGCAGTCCTAATACATAGTTTTAAGAATAGATATGACAAAGGGTGAATCTGGCAAGCAGAAACTTGAGAAACAGGGCCAAGAGCTAAGACTCGACCCCGACAACCACACATAAGTACATGAACACACACACACAAAGAAGTGTCCCTGTTTGTAGATGCTGTGGAGTTAATGAGGAGAATTAAATCAGATGCGGACCAGACAGATCTATATAGAGACCTGGACAGGCTGGACACGTAGTCCAGCAACTGGCTCCTAGAATTTAACCCCGCCAAATGCAAAGTCATGAAGCTCGGAGAAGGGTAAAGAAGACCGCAGACAGAGTATAGGCTAGGCGGCCAAAGACTCCAAACCTCACTCAAGGAGAAAGATCTAGGGGTGAGTATAATACCGAGTACGTCGCCAGAAGCACACAATAAGCAGATAACGGCTGCGGCATATAGGCGCTTGGCAAACCTGAGAATAGCGTTCCGGTACCTCAGTAAGGAATCGTTCAAGACTTTATACACTGTGTACGTCAGGCCCATACCGGAGTACAGCAGCATCAGTTTGGAGCTCACATCTGGTCAAACACGTCAAGAAATTAGAGAAAGTGCAAAGAGTTGCAACAAGGCTGGTTCCAGAGTTAAAAAGAATGTCCTACGAAGAAAGGTTAAGGGAAATCGGTTTGACGACACTGGAGGGTCAGGGGAGACATGATAACGACATACAAAATATTGCGTGGAACAGACAAGGTGGACAGAGACAGGATGTTCCAGAGATGTGACACAGAAACAAGGGGTCACAATTGGAAGTGATGACTCATATGAGTCAAAGGGATGTTAAGAATTATTTCTTCAGCCACAGAGTTGTTAGGAAGTGGAATAGTCTGGCAAGCGATGTAGTGGAGGCAGGAACCATACATAGTTTTAAAACGATGTATGATAAAGCTCATGGAGCAGGGAGAGGGAGGACCCAGTAGCGGTCAGTGAAGAGGCGGGGCCAGGAGCTGAGTATCGACCCCTGCAACCACAATTAGGTGAGGTGAGTACACAGACACAGACACAGACACAGACACACACACACACACACACACACACACACACACACACACACACACACACACACAAGAAGAGCTGCTAAGAAGCTGCTCAGTAACCTTGATACCTCGAAGGCGATGGGAGGGACCGGACATCTCCTCGTGGGTCCTTAGAGAAGGAGCAGAGATGCTGTGCGTGCCACTAACCACAATCTTCAATACATCCCTTGAAACTGGGGAACTACCTGAGGTATGGAAGACGGCAAATGTAGTCCCCATTTTTAAGAAAGGAGACAGAAACAAGGCATTAAACTACAGACCAGTGTCTCTGACGTGTATAGTATGCAAAGTCATGGAGAAGATTATCAGGAGGAAAATGGTGGAGCACCTGGAACGGAACAAGATTATAAACGACAACCAGCATGGATTCATGGAAGGAAAATCCTGTGTCACAAACCTTCTGGAGTTTTATGACAAGGTAACAGAAGTAAGACACGAGAGAGAGGGGTGGGGTGATTGCATTTTCCTGGACTGCAGGTAGGCCTTCAACACAGTTCCTCACAAGAGATCAGTGCAGAAGCTGGAGGATCAGGCGCATATAACAGGAAGGGCACTGCAATGGATCAGAGAATACCTGACAGGGAGGCAACAACGAGTCATGGTACGTGAAGAGGTATCACAGTGGGTGCCTGTGACGATCGGGGCCCCACAGGGGTCAGTCCTAGGACCAGTGCTATTTTTGATATATGTGAATGACATGATGGAAGGGATAGACTCAGAAATGTCTCTGTTCGCATATAATGTGAAGTTAATGAGAAGAATTAAATAAGATGAGGCTCAGGCAGGACTACAAAGAGACCTGGACAGGCTGGACACCTGGTCCAGCAACTGGCTTCTCGAATTCAACACTGCCAAATGTAAAGTTATGAAGACTGGGGAAGGGAAAAGAAGACCGCAGACAAAATATAGGCTAGGTGCACAAAGAGTGCAAACCTCACTCAAGGAGAGAGATCTTGGGGTGACCATAACACCGAGCACGTCTCCGGAGGCACACTTCAACCAGATAACTTCTGCAGCATATGGGTGTCTGGCAAACCTGAGAATATCGTTCCGATACCTTAGTAAGGAATCGTTCAAAACATTGTACACTGTGTACGTCAGGCCCATACTGGAGTATGCAGTACCAGTTTGGAGCCCACACTGGTCAAGAATGTCAAGAAATTAGAGAAAGTACAAAGGTTTGCAACAAGGCTAGTTCCGGAGCTCAGGGGAATGTCCTACGATGAAAGGTTGATGGGTATCGGACTGACGACACTGGAAGACAGGAGGGTCAAGGGGGACATGATAACGACATACAAAATACTGCGTGGAATAGAAAAGGTGGACAGAGACAGGATGTCCTAGAGAGGGGACACAAAAACAAGGAGTCATAATTGGAAGCTGAAGACTCAGACGAGTCACAGGGACGTAAGGAAGTATTTCTTCAGTCATAGAGTCGTCAGGAAGTGGAACAGCCTAGCAAGTGATGTAGTGGAGGCAGGAACCATACATAGCTTTAAGACGAGGTATGACAAGGAAGCAGAGAGAGTGAGGACCTAGCAGCGATCAGTGAAGAGGAGGGGCCAAGAGTTGAGTCTCTACCCCTGCAACCACAATTAGGTGAGTACACACATACACACACGCACACAAACGCACGCGCGCACACACACACACACACACACACACACACACACACACACACACACACACACACACACACACACACGCACACACACACACACGCACACACACACACACCACACACACACACACACACACACACACACACAGCACACACACACACACACACACACACACACACACACACACACACACACACACACACACACACACACACACACACCATACACACACACACACACACAGACACACACACACATATCAGCCTGCCAAGAAGGGCCAATAAGTCAAAGGGGAGAGCAGCTGGGTGCAGATGGAGAGGGTGATAGGTCAAATGCAGAGGCACAACCATACTACCAAGAGCAACTGGAAAAAACAAGGGAGAAAATGACCACGTACAGACAGTAACCAGAATCACAAAGGGAGAGGCAATGGGATGAGGAAAGGGCAAAATCAGTGTTTATCCATGGGCTTCAGGAGAGAGAGGAAAGGACACACACTGAAAGACGGCAGGCAGAAAGAAAGGAGATTCAGAACATCATCACAGAAATAGGTGAAGAAGATATGAACGAGGTTGTAAATTTTCAGAGAATAGGGGGGTACCTGAAGGGGAGAAAACGACTGATCAAGCTGACTCTCAGGACAGAAACAGTGTGGAACAGGATCCTCCAAGACAAACCCCGGTTGAAGTACTCGGAAGAGTACAAGAGGGTGTTCCTAGACAGAGAAAGAAAACAAACAGAACGACAGCAGCTGAGGGAGAGGACAAAAAAGCGAAAGGAGCTAGGAAAGGAGACAAGGACGGAACCAGCAGAGGTCAATCAGAGCAGGACAGAGCAGCAAGGGCAAGCACACACAGAACCATCCTCAGAACCCCACAACATATCACACCATCCCAACACTACAATCTACAATCCATACTCACAGCTTCCACCCAACACCCAGCTATAGAATCCCACAGTATGCTACCTGGTCTCCCACCCTCACAAGCCCCCCAAACCACAGTGTTGGAGAGGAAACTGAACGTATGGTACACAAACACTGATGGAATAACAAATAAGTGGGAGGAGTGGCATGAAAGAGTCAAAGAGGCATCACTGGACATCATAGCTCTCACAGAAACCAAGCTTACAGGTATGATAACAGATGCCATCTTTCCAACGGGATACCAGATCCTGAGGAAAGACAGAGGGAACAGGGGGGTGGAGGAGTGGCACTGCTGATCAAACATCGATGGAATTTTGATGAGCTGGAGGAGACAGCGGAAAAGCAAGCGATTACATAGCAGGAATACTTCACACTGGATTTCTCTAAGTGGTAACTGCAGTGATGTATAACCCACCACAGAACAGCAGGAGGCCAAGGCAAGAGTATGATGAGAGCAATAGAGCGATGGTTGACACACTGGCTGCAGTGGCCAGAAGAGCTCATGGGTGACTTTAACCACAAGAAAATCGATTGGAGAACTTGGAGCCACATGGGGGCCAAGATTCATGGAGGGCTAAGATGATGGAGGTGGTACTGGAAAACTTCATGTACCAACACGTAAGGAACACTACAAGAGAGAGAGGAGAGGATGAACCAGCAAGACTGGACCTAGTATTCACCTTGAGTAGTGCAGATATTGAGGACATCACATACGAAACACCCCTTGGGGCCAGCGATCATGTGGTTTTAAGCTTCGAATACACAGTAGAGCAACAAGTGGACGGGGAAGCAGGAAGGCTAGGGCGAATTAAGCCAAACTACAAGAAAGGGGACTATGTGGGAATGAGGAACTTCCTGAATGGGGTTCAGTGGGACAGAGAACTGGGAGGGAAGCCAGTTAATGAGATGATTGAATATGTAACAACCATGTGCAAGGAGGCTGAGAAGAGGTTTGTACCCAAGGGTAACAGGAATAATGAAAAAGCCAGGATAAGCCCATGGTTCACCCAAAGGTGCAGGGAGGCAAAAACCAAGTATGCTAGGGAATGGAAGAAATATAGAAGGCAAAGGATCCAGGAGAATAAGGAGAGCAGTCGTAGAGCCAGAAATGAATATGCACAGATAAGAAGG
>NC_069432.1:36346207-36463707 GCF_026875155.1 Cherax quadricarinatus | reverse complement strand
TGTGGTAGTGGCACACACAGCATATCCGCTCCCTCTCTAAGGACCCACGGGGAGATGTCAGGTCCCATTGCCTTTGAGGTATCGATGTCCCTTAGAAGCTTCTTCACCTCCTCCTCATTTGTATGTATGTCATTCAGCACTTGTTGGCATATTCCTTGCTGGTGTCCCCCTCTGTTCTGTCCCCCCAGAGGCCTTCCTGTCTCCACTGTAAATACTTTCTTAAATCTCATATTGAGTTCCTCACATACTTCTTGATCGTTTCTTGTGAGTTCCCGACCTTCTTTCCTCAGCCTTATCACCTGGTCTTTACCTGTTGTCTTCCTCCTAATGTGGCTATACAACAGTTTCGGGTCAGACTTGACTTTCGATGCTATGTCGTTTTCGTACTGTCGCTGGGCCTCCCTCCTTATCTGTGCATACTCGTTTCTGGTTCTTCTACTAATCTCCTTATTTTCCTGGGTCCTTTGCCTCCTGTACCTTTTCCATTCTCTGGTGCACTTAGTTTTTGCCTCCCTACACCTTCGGGTAAACCAAGGACTCGCTTTGGTCTTCCTATTATTTCTATTTCCCTTGGAAACAAACCTTTCCTCTGCCTCCTTGCACTTTGTTGTTACATATTCCATCATCTCGTTTACTGATTTTCCTACCAGTTCTCTGTCCCACTGAACCTCCTGCAGGAAGTTCCTCATTCCTGTGTAGTCCCCCCTGTGTGTGTATGTGTGTGTGTGTGTGTGTGTGTGTTTTGTGTGTGTGTGTGTGTGTGTGTGTGAGTGTGTGTGTGTGTGTGTGAGTGTGTGTGTGTGTGTGTGTGTGTGTGTGTGTGTGTGTGTACTCAACTATTTGTTCTCATCTATTTTTGGCTGTAGAGGTCGAGACATAGATCCTGGCCCCGCCTCTTCACTTGTCGCTACTAGGTCCTCTCTCTCCCTGCTCAAAGCTTTATCATACCTCGTCTTAAAACTATGTATGGTTCCTGCCTCCACTACATCACTTGCCAGACTATTCCACTTCCTGACAACTCTCTGAATAAAGAAGTACTTCCTAACATCTCTCTAACTCACATAAGTCTTCGACTTCCAATTGTGACCCCTTGTTTCTGAGTCCCATCTCTGGAACATCCTGTCTCTGTCCACCTTCTCAATTCCTCGCAGTATTGTGTATGTCGTTATCGAGTCTCCCCTAACCCTCTTCTCCTTCAGTGTCGTCAGACCGATTTCCCTTAACCTTTCTTCGTAGGATATTCCCCTGATCTTTAGAACTATCCTTGTTGCAAACCTTTGAACTTTCTCTAATTACTCGACATGTTTGGCTAGGTGTGAGTTCCAAACTGGTGTCGCATACTCCAGTATGGGCCTGACGTACACGGTGTACAGAGTCTTGAACGATTTCTTACTAAGGTATCGGAACACTATTTTCAGGTCGGCCAGGCGCTCATATGCTGCAGCAGTTATCTGGCTGATGTGCGTTCCGGGAAATGTGCTCGGTATTATACTCACCCCAAGATCCTTCTTGAGTGAGGTTTGCAGTCTTTGGCCACCTAGCCTATACTCTGTTTGTGGTCTTCTTTGCCCGTCCCCGATCTTTATGACTTTGCATTTGGCGGGATTAAACTCGAGGAGCCAGTTGCTAGACCAAGCTTTCAGCCTGTCCAGGTCTCTTTGTAAGCCTACCTGGTCCTCATCTGACTGAATTCTCCTCATTAACTTCACATCATCATGCAAACAGGGACACTTCTGAGTCTATCCCTTCCGTCATGTCATTCACATATACCAAAAATAGCACTGGTCCTAGGACTGACCCTTGTGGAACCCCGCTCGTCACAGGCGCCCACTGTAATACCTCGTTACGTACCATGACTCGTTGTTGCCTCCCTGTCAGGTATTGTCAGATTCATTGCAGCACCATTCCTGTTATACGTCTCTGATCCTCTAGGTTTTGCACTAATCTCTTCTGAGGAAGTGTGTCGAAGGCCTTCTTGCAGTCAAAGAAAATGCAATCAACCCACCCCTCTCTCTCTTTTGTCTCACTTCCGTTACCTTTTCATAAAACTCCAGTACGTTTCTGACACAGGATTGATTGTGTGTGTGTGTGTGTGTGTGTGTGTGTGTGTGTGTGTGTGTGTGTGTGTGTGTGTGTGTGTGTGTGTGTGTGTGTGTGTGTGTGTGTGTGTGCGCGCGCGCGTGTGGTGTGGGCTCGCGAGATTTGTACTCACCTATTTTTTGTTTGAAGAGGTCGAGGCCTGGCTCCTGGTCCTATCTCTTTGGCTTCATCAACCATCTTTACTGGTTTATGTATTCTTGGACCCCATTATGTCTACCTTTACCTTTGGATATACCTTTGGTGAGTTCCGAGACTTTTTCTACTCTCGGAGACCTGCCATAGGCGAGGACTGTCTGGTGTTTGCTTGGTTAACCAGGTTGTTGCTGTTGGTGGCCCGCTGCCCCATATATCCATCACAGCCTGGTTGATCTGGCACCTGGTGAAGATACTTGTTCAGTTTCTTCTTGAAGACTTCTACACTTGTTTCAGCCGTGTTTCTGATATCTTCGGGTAAGATGCTGAGTAATCTGGGACCACGAATGTTGATACAGTGTTCCCTTATTGTGCTCATTGCATCCCTGCTCCTCAATGGGTTTATTTTGCACATCCGCCCATATCTCTTGCTCCGGTAAGTCGTTATGGCAGTGTGCAGATTTGACACAAGGCCCTCAAGCACCTTCCAGGTATATATTATCATCTCTTCTCTCCTCCACTCCAGTGAATATATATTTAAGACCTCAAGGCGTTCCTAGCAATTTAAATGCTTTATCGGCTCTATGCGAGCCGTAAACGATCTCTGTATTTGTTCCAGCTTTGATATTTCTTCTGCCTTGAAAGGGGCCGTCAACAATGAGCAATATTACAAATGAAGGCGCACGAGCGATTTAGAAAGTGTCGCCACTGTCATTATTTCCCTTGTTTTGAAGGTTCTCATTACCTACCCCGTCATCCTTCTGGCTGTTGTGATCCTTGTCTTATTATGTTCAAATTCAAATTCAAATTCAAAGTTTATTCTCAATAAGGATTACAATGCTGAGTTAACAGAATTTGGTTATTGTGTGGTTTACATGTAGTAAAATAATTACAGAGTGTACCACTAGAACACCTAGCATGGCTAGGCATTTCGGGGAGACTTAATTTAATTCTTAATTTTAAAATATTACAAATTATGAGGTAAGTTGGTATTATGGCTAAGTGACTAAATACTAGTTTGTGAGTTTAGCAATGTGAATGCTTTTGTTTTGGCACAGTACATAGTTTCAGTATTGGAGTATCACAGGCCAACTTATGACTAGTTAGGATTCATTATTTTAAGATTGAGATTAATATTTCTGTTTATGGTCAAATGGGTGAGTGAGTGTAAGTGTGAACCACCAGGTAGTATTCGTGTAGTTAGTTGACGGGGTGTATCAGGGAGATAAGATGTTTTCTAATGGTAGTTTTGAAGGTGATGAATGTGTCTGCAGTTCTAGAGTTTTCAGGTAGGGTGTTCCAGATTTTAGGGCCTTTGACATACATTGAATTTTGTAAAGGTTTAGTCGGACACAGGGAATGTCGTAGAGATGTTTGTGTCTGGTGTTATGCCTGTGGGTTCTGTCACAACTATCAAGAAAGTGTTTTAGGTCAAGGTTAATATTGGAATTTAAGGTCCTGTAGATGTAGATTGCACAGTAGTAAGTGTGGATGTACTGAACAGGGAGTAAGTTTAGATCTATGAAGAGTGGGGGGGGGATGGGTGTTGTCAGGGATGGGATTTAGTGATTATTCTTACTGCAGCTTTTTGTTGGGTTATTATTGGCTTTAGGTGTGTTGCTGCAGTTGATCCCCAAGCACAAATAGCATAGGTGAGGTATGGATAAATAAGTGAGTGGTATAGTGTGAGAAGGGCATTTTGCAGCACGTAGTATTGTATCTTGGAGAGGATCCCAACCGTTTTGGATACTTTTTTGGTTGTGTTGGATATGGGTTCTGAAATTCAGGTTGTTGTCAAGGTAAAGGCCTAGGAATTTGCCCTCATTATGTCTGGTAATTAGAGTGTTGTCGATCTTAATGTTAATTTGCGCATCTCCTGCTCTGCTACCAAACATAATATAGTAGGTTTTGTCAGTGTTAAGCGTAAGTTTATTGGCTGTCATCCAAGTCGATATTTTGATCAGCTCCTCGTTAACAATGGTGTTGAGGGTGGCAAGATTAGGGTGAGAGATGACATAAGTCGTGTCGTCAGCAAAGAGAATGAGTTTCAGGTGTTGGGATACGTTTGGAAGATCATTGATGTATATGAGGAAGAGCAGGGGACCAAGGACACTTCCCTTCGGAACTCCAGTATAAAGTGGCCGTGTTGTTGATGCTGTGTCTTTAATGGTGACATACTGATACCTATTAGTAAGGTAAGATTTGAAATATGCAAGAGCATGGCCTCTTATACCGTAATGGTCAAGTTTGTGGAGTAGGATGCCGTGGTCTACTGTGTCAAAAGCTTTTCTTAGGTCAATAAAAATTCCTAGTGGATATTCCTTATTTTCCAATGCTGTGTAAAGCAGATCTAGCATTTTTATGATTGCATCATTAGTGCTTTTATTTTCCCTGAATCCAAATTGGCAGGGGTTGAGTATGTTTTGTGCCGTTATAAATGAATATAGTCTCCTGTGCACGAGTTTCTCAAAGATTTTGGATAGCAATGGTAAGTTTGATATTGGCCTATAGTTGTTTAAGTCTGTAGGGTCACCACCTTTATGTATTGGTGTAACCCTTGCCATCTTGAGTAGTTTCGGGAAGGTGCTAGTTTCTAGTGACTTGTTAAAAAGTAATGAAATAGCATGCGAAAGGACATGGGCCGCTCGCTTGTACAATAATGGTGGGACATGAGACAGATTCCCTGAGTTATTTTTAAGTGACTTTATAATCTCGGTGACTTCCGTGGGCTCAGTTGGTGCAAGATAGAAGGAATTTGGGAAATTCCCATCTAGGTAGTCCCCGGCATGGGCATTGGTACGTGGGATTTTATTGGCGAGATTAGATCCTATGGTTGAGAAGAAGTCGTTTATCTTGTTAGCTGTGTCAGTGGGATGTAGTGGTGTTTCATTAGGTTTAGTGAGAGCAATATTCTTGCTTTTTTTTCAGTTTGTGGGTTCCTAGAATCTGAGAGAGTGTTTTCCAGGTCTTTTTTATATCTCCTCTAGTGTCTGTGAATCTACTGGAGTAGTATAGTTTTTTGGCTTTCTTTATTACTTTGGTGAGAACTGATGAATAGTGTTTAAGAATATCTTTGTGTATTAAGCCCTGTCTATAATGCTTTTCATATTGGTGTTCTTTGAAAGAAAGGTCAGCTGACAAAATTATTTGCAAATCTTTCACGTGTTCCTTTCGTTCTATTTGACGATCCTCTTGAATTTTGTATACAATGTTCCTTTCGAGTTCTTCATTCTTTCCATACTTAAGTAGCTGGAATTTATCACCATTGAACGTCATGTTGTTCTCCACTGCCCACTGGAAAATCCTGCTTATATTTTCCTGCATTTTTTCAGTATCTTCTACCAAAGTGACTTTCGTGCTTATTTTAGTGTCTTCTGCAAATGATGATACAAAACTGTGACTGGTGTTTTTATATATGTCTGCTATGAGGATAAGAAACAGCAGAGGTGCCAGGACAATGTCTTGGGGAAATGAGCTTTTTACCTCGCTGATACTAGATTTTGCTCTGTTTACTACTACTTTTTGGGTACTCTGTCTTAGGAACCCGAAAATCCATCTGCCTACTTTCCTCGTAATGCCTGTGGCCCTCATTTTGTGTGAAATCACCCCATGATCGCATTTGCCAAATGCCTTTGCAAAGTCTGTGTATATAACATCTGCGTTTTGGTTGTCTTTTAACGCCTCTGCAATTCTGTCATAGTGGTTCATCAGCTGTGACAGGCATGATGGTCCAGCCCTAAAACCGCGCTTTTCCGTGAATTTTGTAATCCAACATTTCATCACTCTGTCGAAGATTTTTATGATGTAAGAAGTAAGGGCTACTGCAAAGGAGCTATGTCTGCACTCTTTAAGGTCTCTGGTATTTTACCTTGATCTAAGTTCTTTCTCCAAAGAATACTGCGGGCTCGTGTCAGCGGTACTTTGCACTTTTTATAAATAGGGAGTTCCATGAACCTATTCCAGGTGCTGAGTGAGTGGGCATGTTTTCAATTTCTCTTTCGAATTCTATGGGGTTAGTACTAATGTCAACTAGTTGGTCTGCACAGCCTTCCGATGGAATGAAAAAGGTTTCTGCTCTCTCTAGTAGGTTGTTGAACACCGACTCATACTGTTTTTAAAATTTCGCTCATTTCCTGTTCATCATCAGAGAATGAATCTTCTCTCAATAATGGTCCAGTTCTACAGATAGTTTCTTGGCTTGGATTTTGCACATAAACAGTAATATTTTGGGTTTCTTGCAATATCCTGGATGACCTTTTATTCCATTTGCTCTTCTTCTGTTTGGTACCACATCTTAAGTTTTTGCTGTAAGTCAGTGATCTCTCGGCTGACTATTTTTCCTTCGCTGCGACATATTTATGTTTTTAAGCAATTCAGTAACCCGTTTTCTTCTTTTGTACCATTTCATTCCCTCACTCTATATCTGATTTACTTCTGGGTTTCCTCAACGGTATATATTTAATACAGTCCTTGTATGCTTCTGTATTCAGCTTCTCCAGGCAGTGGTGAGGATTTTTGGTGCTCATGTCTGCTTCCCAAGGTATGTCTGACAGTTCTTGGTTTCACATCCATTTCATTCTACATTCTTACTACCATGAGTCTGAAAAAAGTACTTCCTAACATCCCTGTGACTCATCTGTGTTTTTGGCCCACATCAGTCACATAACAATTCTGTACATCCTTACAATATCCTCCTTTGGTCCTTACTCTCTTCCAAGTGGTCAGGTTCAATTCCTCTGGTCTCTCCTCATAATGTACCTACTTCTCTTAGCCTCGGGAGTTTTGGTTGCAAATTTTCCCACCTTTTGTTTCGAGTCCTAAAATATTGTTTACCTGGAGAAGGCTTCGGGGGTCAACGCCCCTGCGGCCCGGTCTGAGACCAGGCCTCATGGTAGATCAGGGTCTGAACAACCAGGCTGTTACTGCAGGCCGCACGCAAGCTGACGTACGAATCACAGCTCGGTTGGTCAGGTACTGACTTAGGTGCCTGTCCAGTGCCTTGAAGACAGCCAGGGGTCTATTGGTAATCCTCCTTATGTATGCTGGGAGGCAACTGTACAGTCTTGGGCCCCGGACACTTATTGTGTTGCTTTTCATCGGGGAAATGTTGCATCTCCTGCCGAGTCTTTTGCTTTCACATGGAGTGATTTTTGTGTGCAGGTTTAGTACCAATCCCTCCAGGACCTTCGAAGTGTATATTATCATGTATCTCTCTCGTCTGCGTACCAGGGAATACAGATCAAGGACCTTCAACCGTTCCCAGTAATTTACGTGCCTTATCGTAATATGTGTGCCATGAAAGTTCTTTGTACACTCTCCAGGTCTGCAATGTCGCCAGCCTTGAGGGGGCCCTTCCAAGTGTATATTATCATGCTGAGATTCCTGAAATACTCTGAATTTGATAACCTCACGTCAGCTGCTGAAGGCTTATCGTTTATCTGTTCTTCCGGGGCTAAGTTTGGCGTGATCATTTATTGATTCTTGTGGTCTATCTCTGGTCTCCCCTCCCCTTCGCCAATATTCATGATCATGCACTTGTTTAGATTGGTCTCAAACAGCCAACTGCCTGAGCCGCCTTTGTATCACGCCTTAAGCTTTCTTGTCTGCAGTCTTCTTAACAGCCTCATTTCATCTGTAAACAGAGAAACACAGGATTCGATCTCATCTCGCAGGTCATTCACGTATATCAAGAAAAAACAGCAACCCCAGTACTGATCCTCAGCCAACACCACTTTCTGGCCTTACTCCAACTTGACACTTTCCCAAACTGTCAGTCATTGTCTTCTGTCTTTCTTTCAGGTACTCTTTCGGTCCCCTGAATGACCCATCATTTTCTTAGGTAAATGAACACAGATGAGAAACTAATGTGACATTGTAGCAACGTTTAGCTCCCCAGGAGCTTTGTCAAACTGTAACGGCATGAGCAAGCTACTGGAGAAAGAAATATTACCACAATGTCACATATGCATCTCATTTACCTAACATTTTTCGGTAATTCTACCATTATTACCTCTCGTTTATCCCTGTTTGCTGTTCAAGCTTGTGGATAAAACTTTGGAGGGGAAGTGTGGCAAATGTTTTCTTGTAGTCCAGGAAGCTGTAGTCTACCCGTCCTTGTCCTTCTCATTTCACCTCACAGAACTACATCGGGTCGGTGTCATGTCCGGGTTATCTATCAACTCATTCCCATGAGTAAGTAGGTACCTCGGTCACGGACTTCCTATGAATTAATATAGTATTGTCTTCCCTTTGGCCAGACAGGTGGATCTCCCTTTTCTGAATCCATTTTGGCTTTTATTGATGAAGTTCCTCTTCTGCGGGTGATCCTGTATTCCGCTCCTGAGTCTTCTGCATTTCTCTGTGCAGGATGCACATCAGTGATGTCGACATGTAGTTTAGCCACTCCTCTTTGAGATTACATTAACTACCTTCCAGTTGTCCGGTAGTTAAGTCGCCTCTGGTAACTTCTTCAATATCTTATCTTTAGGCTCGCAGGGTTATTTTGCTCCTTAGCACTCATGGAGATATCTTGTTGTTAGGTAAATAAACACAGATGCAACTAATGCGACATTTTATTGTGGCAACATTTCTTGCTTCTGTACCAGTATCTTCTCAAACTTTCTGTTTAGCTCTTCACATATCTTCTTGTCGTTATCTATACTATTATTCCGTCCTTCTTCAGCCTTATCACCTGGTCCTTTACAGTCCTTTTAATTTTTTTTATAAGGCTATAAAGCAGTTTTGATTTTAGTCATCTCTGCTGGATATGTGTGTTTGTATTTACCAAATTGTATTGGTCGAGGTCGAGCCTCGTCTCCTGGCCCTGCCTCTGAAGCGTCACCTTCGAGCAATTCCTAGTTTCTTGCCACTTGAATTTTACCATACCTATTTTCCAAGCTGTGTGCAGTTTGCCTCCACCAGCTCCAGATCCAGTTCATTTAGCTTCTGTCTCCCTGAGATTGAAAAGTGCTGCATAACTTGCCTCATTTTTGTTTTGAATTTTGAAATACATCATTTTCCTTCTGGTCCCCCGCGTATGTCCCTATCTGTCCTATCAGGTCTTCTAAGTATCTTTTAGGTTATGATCATATCCCCCCTCGTTACCTTCTCTTTCCCATTTATTTATTTATTTATTTATTTATTTATTTATTTATTAATTTGAACATGATACAGAGAAGTGCAAAGGAATACATTAGTTAAAGTGCAACATGCCAAAGCCCCTTGTATGCCCATCATCAAATTCAATTCTTCTTCAAGTCTCTCATCTCAATGCTCTAGGACTAATCTGGTTTCTGACGTTTCTGCATTTTCTAGTTTCTGAAATTGCTAGATTAGGGCGAACCCAACAATGGCGCTGCATATTATAACAAGGGCTTGACTAACCTGGAATGTTGCAGCGAGGAGAAGGCTGCAGGCAGTGCAGACGTTAGGTTAGAGATCAATGTGCAACGAGAATATTATGCAGAGAACACGAGTAAAGAAGTCTGATGACGGTGTGGAGGTATGAGAGTATAATTGAAGGAGAAGAGGTGAGGCTTTTGTGGTGAGGATGGTCTTAAATAAAGGTACGAATGTTGTACACTGACTAAAATGAAGAGGGTCTTGAAGACCTCAACCAGTGACCTCGTCACGAGTTGAAGAGAGTCTTGAAAACCTCAACCAGCGACTTCTTCACAAGTTGACGGGGGTCTTGAAGACCTCAACCAGCGACCTCTTCACATGTTGACGGGGGTCTTGAAGACCTCAACCAGTGATCTCTTCACATGTTGACGAGGGTCTTGAAGACCTCAACCAGTGACCTCTTCACTAGATGATGGGGGTCTTCAAGACCTCAACCAGCTACCTTCTTCACTGAATAGTGTTTATGACACGTCACAGCATTGTTCAGTGTAGATGACACGTAACTCTTAATAGTATTCATGACTCACTATTACATAAGTGGAGTTGTGGAGCAGGTGTAGTGATACAGTGTTTGTTGGAACAAGTGTGGTGGAGCAGGTGTAGTGATACAGTGTTTGTTGGAACAAGTGTGGTGGAGCAGGTGTAGTGATACAGTGTTTGGTGGAACAAGTGTGGTGGAGCAGGTGTAGTGATACAGTGTGTGTGGTGGAACAGGTGTGTGAAGTGAGTGTGAGCATGATACAGTGTTGGTGAAAAAGTGTGTAAGCAGGTTGAAGTGAACAGGAGTGGTGGAACAGGTGTAGTGATAGTGAGGGGTTTGAAGCAGGTGTAGTGAGACAGGGAGTGGTGAAACAGGTGTAGTGACAGTAAGTGGTGAAGCGGGTGTAGTGAGACAGGGAGTGGTGGAACAGGTGTAGTGATAGTGAGTGGTGAAGCAGGTGTAGTGAGACAGGGAGTGGTGGAACAGGTGTAGTGATAGTGAGTGGTGAAGCAGGTGTAGTGAGACAGGGAGTGGTGGAACAGGTGTAGTGATAGTGAGTGGTGAAGCAGGTGTAGTGAGACAGGGAGTGGTGGAACAGGTGTAGTGATAGTGATGGTGAAGCAGGTGTAGTGAGACAGGGAGTGGTGGAACAGGTGTAGTGATAGTGAGTGGTGAAGCAGGTGTAGTGAACAGGGAGTGGTGGAAAGGTGTATGATAGTGAGTGGTGAAGCAGGTGTAGTGAGACAGGGATTTGGTGGAACAGGTGTAGTGATATGAGTGTGAAGCAGTGTAGTGAACAGGGAGTGTGAACAGGTGTAGTGATAGTGATGTGAAGGCAGGTGTAGTGAACAGGGGGGTGGAACAGGTGTAGTGATAGTGAGTGTGAAGCAGGTGTAGTGAGCAGGGAGTGGTGGAACAGGTGTAGTGATAGTGAGTGGTGAAGCAGGTGTAGTGAGACAGGAGTGTGGAACAGGTGTAGTGATAGTGAGTGGTGAAGCAGGTGTAGTGAGACAGGGAGTGGTGGAACAGGTGTAGTGATAGTGAGTGGTGAAGCAGGTGTAGTGAGACAGGGAGTGGTTGGAACAGGTGTAGTGATAGTGAGTGGTGAAGCAGGTGTATGAGACAGGGAGTGGTGGAACAGGTGTAGTGATAGTGAGTGGTGAAGCATGGTGTAGTGAGGCAGGGAGTGGTGGAACAGGTGTAGTGATAGTGAGTGGTGAAGCAGGTGTAGTGAGACAGGGAGTGGTGGAACAGGTGTAGTGATAGTGAGTGGTGAAGCAGGTGTAGTGAGACGGGGAGTGGTGGAACAGGTGTAGTGAAGTGAGTGGTGAAGCAGGTGTAGTGAGACAGGGAGTGGGTGGAACAGGTGTAGTGATAGTGAGTGGTGAAGCAGGGTAGTGAGACAGGGAGTGGTGGAACAGGGTAGTGATAGTGAGTGGTGAAGCAGGTGTAGTGAGACAGGGAGTGGTGGAACAGGTGTAGTGATAGTGAGTGGTGAAGCAGGTGTAGTGAGACAGGGAGTGGTGGAACAGGTGTAGTGATAGTGAGTGGTGAAGCAGGTGTAGTGAGACAGGGAGTGGTTTAGGAGGTGTAGTGATACAAACAAGTTATATTGAGAACACAGGTTAGCACTAAGACATTCATTAAGGGAGGATCCAAGTATAGCTCGCCTGCATCATTCACTAACATACAGGAAACTCATCACGAACTTCAATGAAGCTACACTAATTCTCCTGGAAATGACTTGCGCAGACGTCGCTGCTCGGAAGCTACAACGGCAGCATTAGCCTTTACACAAATGGTATACAATACCGACAATATGAAGAATTAGACACATGTGCAACATCTTGGTATCTCTTGTAGACGTTTCGCCCACAAGTGGCTTTATCAATACAAGGGCTTACTGTGAAGACTTACATAGAGAAGATGAGGTGATCAGTCCCTCAGCCTTGGAGTTGATGACGAGCACCGTTCAAGCCCCGCCCGTGGTATGGTTTGATTACCTCACTTTTTGTACAAAATTCTTCACATTATGTCCTTGTATTGTATTGTATTCATAAAGCCACTTGTTGGCGAAACATCTACAAATAAAGTTACACAGATGTTGCACATGTGCATTGGCCTTCACCATAACACGGACCGCAGGCCGCCGCAACGTATACACGACCCTGGCTAAACAACTGCCACACGACAGTGATACACACAGCCACTAGATGAGTCTAGCCTACTTACCTCACTTTTATATTTATTGAACCTGCTTTTTTAACATTACTTGCTGTGTTACCAGTAATGTTTGCTCTCTTTTAGCCTTTGCTCACCTGACCACTTGCACTATATACATTCCTTGTTCAAGCTTCTCCAGGTGGCCACTCGTGGCGAAACTTCGAATTAACGAACATGTTGATCAGAGAATTCATGTCTGTTTCCTACAAGTTTCTGAGAAATGACTTAACGTACGCACGCGAATGAACGTTTAGAAATGAACGCAAAGATATTTTTAGTATACGCAGAGTTCTTAATGGTTTAGGGAGGTACGTGACAAAATTTTGGATAACACTGTGTCTAGTCCAAGGCTTTTCTTTCTGAAGGAATGAAATGCAGTATACACAATCTCCTCAATGATATGAGAAAGGTATCCCCGTATTGCATAACCCCAGACCCCATCTACCTCAATGATCCGAGAAAGGTATCCCCGTACTGAATAACCCCGCCCCCCATTTTTTACCCTCAATCCCCCCCCACGCCCCTAAAATAGTGCAGAGTGCAACAAAAGTAAAATGCAGTTAAAAATTAAGATGAAATGGAGGGAGTCGGGAGAGCATTCACGCATCACAGAGAAGTCAATACAAAAAAATTTCTTTTTAAAAAAATGTTTTAATTTGACATTCACAACCAAAACAATTCACACTTTCGGGAGGGCCAAAAGAGACCAATTTTCTAAAATTTTTTCAAAAATAAAAATGTTTAAAGAAATATTTAAAAATTTAAAATGTCTTTGCTATACTACGGGGTTTTAGCTAACTAAAAAAATTACGTTAGTTTAAGTTATTTTTGGGTAAAAAAGTAAAAAAATTTGTACCCCTCCCAAAAGGAAAAATAAATATATATTTCATTTTGTTTGTTTTTAAAAAATTATTTAAAACTTATGTAAAAATATATTTAGTTGATTACTAAATTAAATTTCTTTTTATAATAAGGTTTTGGGAAGTTTTCTAATTTCTTTTTGGTACAAAATTATTAATTTTTACATTAACATACTGAAAAAAAAAATTTTAAATGTAAAGAGAAAATTTTTTAAAAACATATTTATAAATGAATTCTTGCTAAAACCAATTTTAAAAAAAAAAAAAAACAAACCCCAAAACACAACCCCCACACAAACCCCCACCCAAAACACCAAAATATATATATATATATATTATAATAATTATATGGGCGTGCCCCAAAAAGTAAAACTGGGCAATTAGCAAAAAAATCATTTAAAATTTAATCCTTTCGAAAATTTTCTCTTGTACGTTTAAAAATAATTTTTTTTATTAATGAATGAAAAATTTTTTTAAATTTTGCACCAAAAGAAAATTGAAAACTTACCAACCCCCATTAAAAAAAAAAAACAATTTATTTGCTAACCTAACTAAAAAAATTTTAAATTTGTTTACAATAATTTAATACTAAACAAAAAAAATGAAATATATTTTTTTTGGGGAGGTTAGAATGTTTTGGCGAAATTATTGATACACAAATTTTTTGCTTGCCTATTGGCAGATGAGCTTTTCTATTTAAACAGTCGCAAGTTTGCCTATTCGGGACGACATATATATAAATATAAATATATTTTCAATATATTATATATATTATTTTATATATATATAAATATATATAATATATATTATATATATATATTATATAATTCGGGAATGTAAAGGGGGCCAGCTGTCACCTGGTAATAGGGGGAAAAAGGAGCAATATTGGTCACAGGTTGGTAAGGGCGAGAACACCTTTTAGGAAAAACCTACAAAACGCTCTAGCACAAATTTAAATTTTAAATTATCTTTGGGCACTCTGTTGCGCCCCGCCATCCTGGCCTAATTTCTAGTATTTGGCTTGCCTCCCAAATATCCTTCTGTGTTTGTTTAAGGACAAGTCTTGCTTTTGTTAATTTACTATATTTTTTTTGGTTTTTTTTTTTACAAAAATTTTTTTGTTTTATATTTTTTTTTTGGTTTTTTCAATGATTTTGGGTTTTTGTTTTCACGATTTGGGGTTTTTTCATGAGTTTTTTTTTTTTTTACGGTTTGTTTTGGCACTATTTTTTTTTTATCAAAATTTTTTTTTTTTTATTTAATTTTTTTTTTTATTTATAATATTGGGTTTGTGGACTTACTGTTTTGGGGCCATATTTTGTTTTTTGGTTTTTAAGGGGGTTTTTTTGGATTTTACATTTTGGGGTTTTTTTTTTTTACAATTTGGGTTTTTTTTTCACGTTTTTGTTTTTTTTTTCTTATATTTTGGTTTGTTTTTTCTAGTTTTTTTTGTTTTTCATTGTTTTTTTTGTTGTTTCTTACTGATTTTTTGTGTTTTTTGTTTCTTACTGATGTTTGTTTTTTGTTCTTATGATGTTTTTTTTGGTTGTTTTTTTAGGGTTTTTGTGTTTTTTGTTTTTTTTGATGTTTTGTTTGTTGTATTTATGATTTTGTTTTTTGTTGTACTTATGATTTTTTGGGGGTTACAAGGAACTCCCTTGATAATGTAGTGTCACGAAAGCGCTTTTGAATTTTTTCTATTCTTTCAGAGTGTTGTTTTTCATATTCTGAATCACCTGTTTTCTGTGATCGTTTTTTTTTTTTTTAAAAAAAAAATATATAAAATTTATATATATATAATTTTAAATTTTAATTTTTTATAAAACAGACCCTGCCACGCAGTTTGGAAAAATTTTTAGTCAAGATTTTCACACTTCTTCGAGTCATCAGGAGCTTGCAATGTTGCAAGGTGCAGCAAGTAGCTGAGAAGAGGGATTCTCAGGTAAGGTGTGGGACGCTAAGCATTCCCCTTTAGGAAATGGTTGGGGTTATATGTATTAAAAATGAGGCTCACTTAGTGCCCGACCGAGAAGACCATGGCTTTTAAACCCGGCTACCCCTTTTTGAAGCATTCGTTGACCCTGGTGAAGAGCGTCGCTTGGGAATCTTGCCCGTTTCCATAGGGTTCGAATCCCGTGACGGATTTTTTTCCCGTATATACTGCCTGTTTTGATGGTGTGTGTGTGTGTGTGTGTGTTGTGTGGGGGTGTGTGGTGTGTGGTTTTGGGTTTCATAAAAAACGACAGTAAATAAATAAAGAGAAAGATGGAGGAGAGGACCCTCCACCACCAGGGTCACGTTTCGCGCTTCTCGTCCATATTTCTGTTTATTCTTTTTATCACCTTAGCCATTCTAGGTCATTCCACTTCCTGTGCTCCCTCGGGCTAAAGAAACATTCTAGGTCATTCCACTTCCTGTTCTCCTCGAGCTAAAGAAAACATTCTAGGTCATTCCACTTTCTGTTCTCCCTCGGGCTAAAGAAACATTCTAGGTCATTCCACTTCCTGTTCTCCCTCGGGCTAAAGAAACATTCTAGGTCATTCCACTTCCTGTGCTCCCTCGGGCTAAAGAAACATTCTAGGTCATTCCACTTCCTGTGCTACCTCGGGCTAAAGAAACATTCTAGGTCCTTCCACTTCCTGTGCTCCCTCGGGCTAAAGAAACATTCTATGTCATTCCACTTCATGTTCTCCCTCGAGCTAAAGAAACATTCTAGGTCATTCCACTTTCTGTTCTCCCTCGGGCTAAAGAAACATTCTAGGTCATTCCACTTCCTGTTCTCCCTCGGGCTAAAGAAACATTCTAGGTCATTCCACTTCATGTGCTTCCTCGGGCTAAAGAAACATTCTAGGTCCTTCCACTTCCTGTGCTCCCTCGAGCTAAAGAAACATTCTAGGTCATTCCACTTCCTGTTCTCCCTCGGGCTAAAGAAACATTCTAGGTCATTCCACTTCCTGTTCTCCCTCGAGCTAAAGAAACATTCTAGGTCATTCCACTTTCTGTTCTCCCTCAGGCTAAAGAAACATTCTAGGTCATTCCACTTCCTGTGCTCCCTCGGGCTAAAGAAACATTCTAGGTCATTCCACTTCCTGTGCTACCTCGGGCTAAAGAAACATTCTAGGTCATTCCACTTCCTGTGCTCCCTCGGGCTAAAGAAACATTCTAGGTCATTCCACTTTCTGTTCTCCCTCGGGCTAAAGAAACATTCTAGGTCATTCCACTTCCTGTTCTCCCTCGGGCTAAAGAAACATTCTAGGTCATTCCACTTCCTGTGCTTCCTCGGGCTAAAGAAACATTCTAGGTCATTCCACTTCCTGTTCTCCCTCGAGCTAAAGAAACATTCTAGGTCATTCCACTTTCTGTTCTCCCTCGAGCTAAAGAAACATTCTAGGTCATTCCACTTCCTGTTCTCCCTCGGGTTAAAGAAACATTCTAGGTCATTCCACTTCCTGTTCTCCCTCGAGCTAAAGAAACATTCTAGGTCATTCCACTTCCTGTGCTCCCTCGGGCTAAAGAAACATTCTAGGTCATTCCACTTCCTGTGCTCCCTCGGGTTAAAGAAACATTTCATAACTACTGTGTTCCACTGACCTCTCTTGCCTTTCAAACGGTTTTTCCTGTTCACTTTGTCAGTTCCTCTAAGTACGTTTGTTATTTACGTTCATTTCTCTAATGTTACCGGGTTCAGTGTTTTTAATCTCCTTTCGGAGTTAATTCTAATTAATCACCCTGACTTGTCTCATTGCAAACCCCTGCAATCTCTTAAGTTTCTGGGCTTGCTTGATCAACACGCGCTCCACGATGGGGTGTTGCATATTGCAAGATAGGCCTAATATATGTTGCATAGTCATAAATGGCTGTTTTGTGAGGTAGAGATCAAAAAGGGTTATATTAATAATCATAATTTTTAAAAGGGTAAGCCAGCGGAAGGCCTCGGTCAGATGACCAAAACCTCCAGCTGTGGATCATCATATTGACTAAGACTCGCATCAAGAAACACTTGTCCTGTTTCGTGACGAATCTTACCTAACCTAACCTTTTCTGAGGTCTCTGAAAACCAATTCGTTAATTACTGACGCTCCACAGATGTTACTCGGTTGATGTGCAATACAAGCAGTATGATGCGTGTTGTCTGTCTCATGTTCTTGAATGAGGTTATCACTCTCCCGAGTTTGAGACAGTGAGTACAGACTCGAGGTGAAGGCAACAGAAATGGGGCTAGTTGTGGGGAAGTTGATAGAAATGATGGGGAAAGTAGTAGAACCGTTAGTAGCAGTGAGGCAAGAAGCAGGAAAGTTAGTAGAAATGAGACAAGTAGCAGGAAAGTTAGTAGAAGTGAGGCAAGTGGCAGGAAAGTTAGTAGAAGTGAGGCAAGTGGCAGGAAAGTTAGTAGAAGTGAGGCAAGTGGCAGAAAAGTTAGTAGAAGTGAGGCAAGTGGCAGGAAAGTTAGTAGAAATGAGACAAGTAGCAGGAAAGTTAGTAGAAGTGAGGCAAGTGCAGAAAAGTTAGTAGAAGTGAGGCAAGTGGCAGGAAAGTTAGTAGAAGTGAGGCAAGTGGCAGGAAAGTTAGTAGAAGTGAGGCAAGTGGCAGGAAAGTTAGTAGAAGTGAGGCAAGTGGCAGGAAAGTTGGTAAAAGTGAGTGGGAGGGGAAATTAGTAGGAAAATTAGCAGCAGCGAGGGGAAAGTAGCAGGAAGTTAGTAGACGTGAGGGTGGAAAATAGTAGGAACGATTATAATAAAATTTTTCTGGGTCATCTTTACGTGTCTTTAAGTTTGTTAACAGTGAATATGTCAAGGTTAAGATCCCGGAGCCACAAGCCAGAGCAAAGCTGCAAGTTAAGACCAGATCATATTGTATTATAGCTTTTCCCGTCTTACCAAATGTTTATTCTTCTCGTTAATTAACACCATTGTCGGACTAGACTCCGGTGTGAGACGGTATCAGATACTTTCTTGAAATCCAGGAAAATGCGGTCCACTCATCTTTTTTCCCTCCCGCTTTATCTCTGTCAGCGAGAAGTTCCTAAGAGAGAACTTGTCCAAACTTATGATAATTGTCCTTTATGAATCCACTGAAAGAGAGGGACAGAGAGAGAGGAGAGAGAGAGAGAGGGGAGGGAGAGAGAGAGAGAGAGAGAGAGAGAGAGAGAGAGAGAGAGAGAGAGAGAGAGAGAGAGAGAGAGAGAGAGAGAGAGAGAGAGAGAGAGAGAGAATGCGTAGTTGGAGCAAGGCAAGTGCTCCCTAGGGGTCTTTGCATCTAATTGGGAAGTTAGGAGTGGCGAGCCTTAGAGAGGAGGAAGAAGTGGATGAGTCAGGGAGAGGAGGAGGAGGAGAGAGGGACGGAGTTAGGGATGGCGAAATAGAGAGAAGAGAGAGAAGAGAGAGAGAGTAGGAGAGTGGAAGGGAAGCGAAAAACGTAGAGGGTAACAGGGAGAGTAAGAGGCATAAGAGGTAGGAGAAGACAGCCAAGAGGAGTCACAGAAAAAGGGGGCAAGGAGAGACGAAAGAAAGAGGAAGACAGAAGTAAGGGAGGGAAGAAGAGGTGAAAAAGGGAGGTGCAGACAGGGAAATGAGAAAGAGGAAACAGAGGTGGGAAAGTAAGATCCAAGAAAGGAGGAAGCGACCCAGACATACATAAGGGACGTAAGGAAGAAAGAGAAAAAATGGGAGAAATCATGGAAATAAAGGGAGGGAAGATATACGAAACGAGGAGGAGATGAGAACAGATGAAAAAATCAGAGAGAAGATTTGTTGCATATCAAATGCTTATGGTGGAGAATTATTATTATTATTATTATTGTTGTTGTTGTTGTTGTTGTTGTTGTTACTGTTAATAATAATAATAATAATAATAATAATAATAATTTTAATTATTATTACTATTATTATTAGTAGTAGTAGTAATATTACTATTATTATTATGTGGTGAAGACTAACAAGAGACAGCTGGGAGGCATTCGAAACTCATCAAATTTAGTAAATTAAATATATTTCGGTCTTGCGAAAGATATAGTTCAGAGTGCAGCCTAAGTTTCTAACTCAGTTAAATGTTAGTTTTGTTGATATGAAACGAAACAAGAGAGGTATTTACAAGTTATCACATATAAACTAATATTGCAATTTCTTCAATTAAAAAAAATAGCAAATTATGGCCAACACAGCTCAAAACTAATTCAGATCCTGCAGTAAGAAACACCAGGTTTGAAGCCAAGCTGAAGAGGCATTATCAGGTTATCAGCGCTGAGAGGTGAAGCCAGTAAGAAGCCGTCAGAAATTATGGCCTGAAAATTAATATTTCAGTTTCTCAATTCTTCCATTAAAAAAAAAGAAGTGATAAATTTGACACATGTGCAACACTTGGATTGTTTATTGAGGAAACGTTTCGCCCCACAGTGGCTTCATCAGTCCTACACAAGGGAGAATGGCGAAGATCAGAAGAAGTTAGAGGAAATCAGTCCCTCAGTCTCGAGTCAATGTAATCAGTCCATCAGTCATGACTGAGGGAATGATGACCTCAAATTCCTTCTGTTCTTCCCCATTCTCCTTTGTGCAAGACTGATGAAACCACTGTGTGGCGAAACGTTTCCTCAGTAAAGATACCCAAGTGTTGCACATGTGTCTAATTGACCAACTTGTCGGCTCTCTGAACCATTTATCCACAACAGGAACTAACCATTTATCTAAACTGGGACTAACACAGACCAAAATCATCCCAATCTTTCCTCTAAGACTGACCAGCCTCTAATAAGTTTAAAGTTTGAATGTAAGCAATCAAATATGATTTAAACTACAGGAAATATAACGCAGCTTTCTATAACAATAATAGTCTTGAGGGCAAACATGTCATGGCCACATTAAACCACATTATGCAGATTTACCCTAAGATAACCCGGTGAAGTCGCTCTGACTTCTCTCTGATCTCAAGTATTATTATTATGGTGAGCGCTAAACCCGCAGGGATTAAACAGTGCCTGTGGGGGGGGATGGGGCGAAAGGTATTCAGGTTTAATTCAGAAAACTGGAGCACAGATCCAATTCCCTATATCAAGAGCCCCTCACCAGTATCAAGGAACCTCCCTTGACGGGTTTCTAATCTCGAGAGAGACATTCTCTAGTTGCTTCACAAAAAAAATTGATTAATAAAACTGGCGGAACATTAAAACTGACTCAACCTAAAATTATGGTGAAGCTTTCTGTGAGGAAAACACATCTGAGCTAAAAGTTTAAAGTCGACCAGAAGAGGCATTCTTCAGTTATTGCACAGTATCCAATACAGACGATCATGATAGCAGCTTGGAGGTCACAGACCATCATGACAGCAACATGAAGGTCACAGACCATCATGACAGCAACATGAAGGTCACAGACCATCATGACAGCAACATGAAGGTCACAGACCATCATGGCAGGAACATGGAGGTCACAGACCATCATGACAGCAACATGGAGGTCACAGACCATCATGGCAGGAACATGGAGGTCACAGACCATCATGGTAGAAACATGGAGGTCACAGACCATCATGACAGCAACATGAAGGTCACAGACCATCATGACAGCAACATGAAGGTCACAGACCATCATGGCAGGAACATGGAGGTCACAGACCATCATGGCAGGAACATGGAGGTCACAAACCATCATGGTAGGAACATGGAGGTCACAGGCCATCATGACAGCAACATGAAGGTCACAGACCATCATGACAGCAACATGAAGGTCACAGACCATCATGGCAGGAACATGGAGGTCACAGACCATCATGATAGCAACATGAAGGTCACAGACCATCATGGTAGCAACATGGAGGTCACAGACCATCATGACAGCAACACGGAGGTCACAGACCATCATGGCAGCAGTATTCTGATCCCCTCTTACATCTTCATGACTCAGCCTCGAGCTTTAACTTCCATAACAGCGTCGTTCAGGCAACTATTGTAACTTTAAGAAAGAGTTATTTCCTGAGATCCTGATAACTGATCAATCTCCTCAGTTACCTTCTATGTGTGCTCCTACACATGTTAAAATATACCCAAACTGTGAGTGTCCTCTCGAGTATGTTGCACCTCTTATCCTTCTCCGTTCTTACAGTGTTTGCTGCATACTATTTCCTTTCTCTACTGATTATATTTTCAATTTTCCTTACGAGGTTTTATTAGGTGTGGACGCTACGTTGTCGGAGAAATAGTTGGTCTTATGCTTTGTACCCGTATAGCCTTCAACAGTTTGTTACTGTTTTCTAAGATAGATTTTGTTTAGATTTTTAACCCCGGAGGGTTAGCCACCCAGGATAACCCAAGAAAGTCAGTGCGTCATCGAGGGACTGTCTGTCTTATTTCCACTGTGGTCCTCAATCTTGTCCCCCCAGGATGCGTCCCAAACCAGTCGACTAACACCCAGGTACCTACTTGCTTGCTAGGTGAACGAGGACAACATGTGTAAGGAAACACGCAAAATGTTTCCACTCTTGCCGGGGATCGAACCACGGACACTCAGCGTGGGAAGCCAGAACGTTGTCTACCAAGCCAAAGGCCACGTGGCTTGGTAGACAACGCTCTACCAAGTGAGGAGTCTGAGAGTTTCACTTCTTCCGTCTTCTTGGTTACTCTTGGTTCTGTCAGTTAGTCTTCTCTATACTAAAGGAATATTGGTGGTGAATTATATCGACAAGTGTGCGTGTGAGAAACGTCTTCTCAGTAAAGAACATCCCTCGTCTTTTGGAAAAAAAAAATGGTGGCTGTCACGCATCTTTAGTAGAAACAAGACGGTCAGGTTTTGCTGGCAGTGCTGCTGATCATGTCAAGAGACTTCGTAAACGCTTAATGACCTTCCAAACTACCTCAGTTTCCAGTACTAACCTGCAAGACCACTGGCGGTGCTGTTGGTCTGTGTGATACAATAAAGCTACAAGTGGACATCACACAATTTTTCATCGCTGTTGGTCATCTCATGTATCAGATGCAATATTTGTCTGGTCGTGCTGACAGTCCATCAAGATATACTCCGATTCTCCTCCTCAAAGGGAAGTATTTAGACAGTACCGACTTATTTTTCTTCAGCAACCTGACACGCTTGTATCGTCTGTTTTATAGTTCAGTCCAAAATGAGGATTCTCACCACTGTTTTCTAAATGAAACTTATTTATCTGGACTGGCTGTAACTACCTTCTTTTGCTCCTAGTGTTCAACTTCATCCACTTGTTCCTCTCTGCCTCTGCCGCCGTCCATCCCATGCACTGATCAATGACGCGCATGTGTTTTACCATTTTATAAGAAAATTAATAACGATGTTAAAATTTAAAACACCAATTTTCTGAATGAGGAAATACAACTCACTACTACTACTACTTATCTCCTTTAACAATATTCTGAAGAATAAGATAGACCATTGTGAGAATATCCTCTGATATATTGTTTATACATAATATTAAAAGTAGAGATGGAGAAAATATACTTGAAATGTTATGGAAAAAAATCATTCATTCATACTGTATTTCTGGAAGTCAGTTTTTGGCGTGAAATTTGAAAAAGTTTGATTAACAATGAATGAAGTCAGAGATAACAACAGGATCCCATACTGATGATTGCAAGACTACAGTGTTGAAGGCTCTTAACAAACTTATTGTTAAGAGACGCAACAAAATTGTTGTGAGGTGGGAGTGGTGGCAGCAGGGTATTAGTTCACTCAAGTGGAACAATCGTTTTTTTTTTTTTAAAAACTGAATGTTCTTAAGATGGGAGAGGAAAACTTTTCAGAGGATTTACCGAAATGCTTCAAGGCAAGCTAATGTAGATGGAACCTTCAAGTCACTCTTGTTTTTAAACACAGAAAGATGATCACCATCTAGGTTACTCTATTTACTGGTATTTACTGCAGCAGAGGCATTACATACCAGCTGAGGTGAAGATGTCTAGAACCGTATACAAAAAACTGAGAGAGAGAGAAGTAAAGAAAGAAGTTAAGAGTTTGTCTTCTACAAAACATCTGAAGAAGGAAAAAGAAGATTGGGGAAAAAAGGTAAGATATTTTTAGCAGGAATCCAGAGGAAGGTCTCGGAGCTGGAAGAAGATAGTTCACAAGACTTATTTTTAAAGAAGCTGTGCCACGAGGTGTGAAGGTCACACTGACTTCAGGCGATTTATTGAAGAAAGATTTATATAATATCCAGCAACTGAATGAACTCCAACCATTACTATTATTATTATTACTTCTACTACTATAACGCCACTACTACACTTAATACTACTGTTACTACTGCAACCCTAGTAGTAGTACTACTACTACTACAACTACTACAAATAACCATAAACAATATCAACACTGCTGCTACTACTACTACTACTAATACTATTACTACTACTAATACTACTACTACTACTACTAATAATACCATTACTACTACTAATACTACTACTAATACTACTACTGCTACTAATACTACTACTGCTACTAATACTACTACTGCTACTAATACTACTACTACTAATACTATTACTACTACTACTACTAATAATAATAATAAATTTTAAACTGCAGAATTTTGTCCTTATATTGTAGAAACTCAAGAGAAAAATTCCTTCATGAAGGGTTAGAACTTACAAGTATTGTAAATTTTACATATTGTACATGTGAGAAGTTATATGTACGTGTGGGAGTAACACAGTCTTATACTTAAATAAAAGTTAGAACACTTCTAGCTTATATTGTGAGGACACTCACGACATTGGATGGATGGAGAGATGTGCTGATAATGGCAGTGTGCAGATAAAAACAGATGTACACTTCCAAACATTCAATCAGGAAACGTTTCGCCACAAGTGTCTTCTTCAGCCCTAGTCTAAAGAAGTAATTTGTGAAGAAAAGTTTCCACAATAAGTATCTTGTACTGTGTCTATGTGTCTTTATCTACATTCTCTGTGTTAAAAAATACTTCGAATATTTTTTTAAGTCTAAGAAGTTAACAATACTGACAGTTAAAAATCATCACTCGCCTTCTCATCCTGGGTATCTTCTTAGCCAGCTTTGTAATATGGCGAAGGATCTTAGTTGGCAGTGAGAAGAATACAATACTGACAAGTTGCAAAAACAAAGACACAGAAGCAGACTGGACTCTTTATTACGACAAAGTAATAGGCGGAGCGAGGATCATAGGAGACGTGCTGGTGGCCTGAGACTGTAAACACCTGTACAGGTCAGGCCGTGGAGTGTGCCGAGGAAGAGGATTTCATCCACACGAAAACTCTTTTATCTCTGTATCTGCCGTTTCAGTCCGTCCTGGACCGAAATGTTGAAACACAGAGCTGCGATTTTATGGTGAATCTTCAGAACCATGGCAGCAATGACTATTATGATTATTTTCAGCTGTGTTGCTGTCTCGGAGTTCGATCACTAATTCCTTGGTTGTGTTGAAGGTAACCCAGGGAAGACGAGACTAGCTAGGGGTCCATGTTTTGAAAACTTTCCTGGTACTATGGGATAATATCCATGATGTAGAATGAAATAATTATCTGGTCTATTATTGTCCTTCCAACGACTTCTGGACCACAGGGTTGAGAGTACACGGTCGAGCACAAACGTCTGATGAGCACTGACAATGATAACAAGGTGAATGTGTTCAGTTGTGTTCCTGTCCATGAAGGCAAGAAGACTGCTCCCTTAATATCCTGGATGTATGGAATGTTTCACTAGTGTTCGAAGAGACGTTCCTGGCGCACTCGACAAGAGAAGAAAAAGACTGCAATAGTGGAGATGAGCTAAGGTTTATCTGGGAAGCTACATCTCTCTGCTGCTGTCAAGAAGAAAAACATACCAATCGCGAAAACAATAGGCTTTCAGCAAAAGATTCAAATACTCTCGGTATAAAATATTCATCTTGGCTGCATCAGAGAGACGGAGCTTCCCAGCGCTACCCTGACCCAACTCAACTTCGATCTTCCTTTCTATCCTAGCTAAGCCTACCTTCTAGAGTGCGCCGAGAACCTCGCCTCATAGGTGACACCTTCCACACAAACAAGAAATTAGGAAGCAGTCTCCGTGGAGTTGTGGACAGCAACACAGTTGATCACATTTGTTTTTGTTAGGACTGGAAAAGAATAGAGCATGAAAAGGTTGTGTGAAAACAGAAAGAGCTAAGAAAGATTGTGGCCTGGCTACTTTAAGTGAGCTTTAAGGGCGTTGTTTTTATCTCATTGCTACGAATGTAGTTATACTTTCCTCAAGTTATATCACCATTGTGCTCCAACAGCCGCTATAAGGAGAGTAACAGACCCCAAGTTTTCAGCGGCACAGAACCTCTAGCTAGTCTCTTGATCCCAGGAACACATTTTATACAACCAAAGAATGAGCAAGCAAACTCTTGGACAGAAAGACAGTTGAAAGCAATTATATTTCCATCACTGCCATTATTCTTCAGAGGCTTAATCTTGAACTCACGGCTCTATGCTTCAAGAGTCACTGGAAGTACAGTCAGACCAGAGGCCAAACTAGAGGTCTGTAATACCGTCCCGTAGCTCGGTTGGTACCGCACTCAGCTCACACACAGGTCCGTTGTTCGATCCCCGGTACGGGTGAAAACATTCGGGCGTGCTTCCGTAAGGCACCTGCTGTCCCTGTTCACCTAGTAGTAAATAACTACTTGGCCGCAAGCCGACTGATGTGGGTCGCATCCTGGGGACAAAATTAACCTAATTTGCCCAAAGTACTCTGCATAACCAGGGGCTTTCTATACAGTATATCACTGATGTCAGTTAGGTCTATATAAGTTGTATTATGTACTTGTACAAATACAGATTATTATATTATTATTTTTATATTATTATTTTTATTATTATTATTATTATTATGCTAAGGTCACTCGCACCTCTCCTACGGTCCTCACTCCACCTGTATATCCCCATGTACCCTCAACAGACTTCATCCGGCTCAAGTTCTCGCCGATGGTACGATTTGGCAACATGCCAGGAATTCCCCCCCCATGTATACGCGGACTAGGGAGTTTGTAACCGTAGCATGTTGGTCTTTGTTGTTAATGACATTGGGACACAAGGGTATTCGAGTATAGGTCTTATTATCATTTTATACAGATGTTTTTTGACATGTTGAGGGGCTTGATTGAATCGAAAGAGTCTGCTAAGACCGGCTTTGGCTGTGTTGATCTTTTTAGTTACATGAGATGTTGAGTGGAGCAGCCTGTCTATTTCATATCCCAAGATCTTGTTAGGGTTTCTAATGGCTACAGGTGTACCTCTGATGGAGATACCCCTTTATCTTCGATGGTTGATGCAAAACATCCTATCGTGCTAACAAGGACCTTGTCAGGATTAGTCATAATTCTCCATTTCTTCTCCCAATAGATGTTCGACGAAGTTCAATATTCATTTTTTCTATGACTCTCTCATACTTGTATTTTCCTGTTACTGGAGTTGATGAGACGACATGAATAACATCATCTGCAAACTGTGTCACAATTGTGTCATTAAATTCTGGTTGAGGAAGGTCATTCACATAAATGTTAAACAGAAGTGGACTGAGACAAGAACCTTGTGGGACACCAGCCGTCGGTATAAAAGGTTCTGTCGACTTGCCATGAAAGGTGGGAATGATTTTTCTTTGAGTTAAGAAATTATAAATTACTCTGAGAAAAGTCCAGGTATGGTCTGGTAGGTCAATGAGTTTGTATATTAGGCCATCATGCCATAAGCTATCAAAAGCTTTATGAATATCTCTGGTGGCAATTAAGGCAAGATTGCCCTGATGTTTTAGACTTGCTAGTGTCAAAAATAACATTTATTGCATGATTGGTACCTCTATGTGTTCTAAAGCCAAATTGTTTTTCAGTAAACAAGTGATTAAACTCCATATAGTAATTCAAATCTGTTGGAAATGACTTTCTCAAGAACTTTTCCATGACTTCAAGTAAAGATATAGGTCTATAGTTCCCAGGTTGGTGGATGTCTTTATTGGGCTTAGCAAGAAAGATCATCCTAGCAGTCTTAAAAACAATGGAAAATGTCCTGAGGCCAAGATGGCATTAAAGATATTTACCAAGGACTGTTTGCAATTTCTAGGTAGGTACTTTATTTGTTTCTTGTTATTCAAGAGGGCCAGGGGCTCTATTTCTCATTCTTCAATACCTGACTTATCTCTAGTAATGTAATAGGTCTAGTAAGCGTGGTGGGTATCTTCAAGAGTTGAAGTATCGATGGAAGGTAGTGGTTGTAGATCATCCAAGTTCTCATCTCTCCATTCATTTACTAACTGATAATGATTATTATTAAATTGACGATGTTATTGTGAGAGAATTTTTCTCCCATACATCACCCATCAAATTAGCACTGGTCCTGTGGATCGTCAAGTTTAATTTCAACATCTTCATCATCCTCATCAGTGAGGGTATGAACTAGGTAGTTAGGAACCTTGTGCTTTCCCCTAAAAGTTGTCGGATCTTACTCCAAAATTTTGCTGGTTCACGTTTTATTGATTAGCTTGAAGAACATAGAAATTTCCATATTCTCGTTTGTGTTGACTAATCATGTTAATTAATTCGTGCCTTAATCGGTGCAGTGTAGCTGCTGGTGGTTGTCGCGTTTGAAGATGCCTTCGACATTCTGCTTGATAATTTCTTAAAGTGTCTCTAATTTCTCTAGTAGGTTTATATTGTTGGTATATCTTTGTGGAAGCTAATTGGCAAGTTGCATTGGTAGCTTCAATTATTCGATTGTGCAGGGACCTGATTGCATCATCAATTGCACTGGAAGGTAGATTTTCCAAAGACACAATTTCATCTTCACCCAGATATGCCCTGAAGGGGTCAAACCCTAGGGTGTTGAGATTGGGTTTAGGAGGTACAGGTATTCTAAATGGAGAAGTTTGTAGTTGTATTATAACAGGGATATGGTCAGATCCTACGTTTCCACCAGGAGATATACGACAGTGAAAGATGTCACAGTCACTGTTTGTCAGTACTATATCTGGTGTCCCTGGATGAGGTCCAATGTACGATTTGAAGAATGGGCCTTGAAATGACAAGTTTCTAGCTGTCATGATATTAAAGAGTTGTTTTCCTTTTAAGCTCTTCGCTTTATTACCGATACCAGGAGGAGAGACAGAGTTAAAATGGCAGATTTACACACACAACAAGATATTACTGCCATAAATGTACGCCTTGACACCCTAAAAAAGAAACAACTTTATACAATGCAAGAACTATACATGCCAGATAGAGAACATCCTATACAAGTGATAAATACCACCGATTACACCATCAATACTCCGCCTCACAGGACTCAAAGAATGACTCTCCCACAGAGGGTTCGTCGTTTTATTCATAAAGATGATTACCCTCGACCCATGATTTTGAGTAACTTACCTGATGAAGAAGATTGGATACCACCGGAACCCTTCTATGTATACTGAGAAAATCATCGCCCCCAATTAGGGAGACATCTTAAATAACTTTCTAATGTAAAATTATGCTATTGACTATTGTTGGACACCACCATTAAGAAGCTATTGTCACGAACTTATAAACTGGCCAGAAAATTATTGCCTTTCTTGTCGTATAAATATCCGTTGTGCAATCGAGAAAAAAAAAAAAAAAAGCAATTGCAACTTGCATAACTACTACCAATTCAGAGTCATGTAGTTATATACCTATAATATCTGTGTGACTCTGATGGGTTAGTATTATACCCCTTAAAGAATATCTTATCAATTCACATACACTTTTTAAATTACACCAAAGTGGTTGGGCCACTTACCTTTTATATCCTACCTCTCCCCCCCCTCCCACCCTTTTCCAATATTTCCATCCTTACCCATCCTTCTTCCTTACCCATCTTACCAAAGCTCTGGTCATCAGAAGAAGAAAGAAGAAGATACCCAAGTGTTGCACAAGTGTCTAATTCATCAATCATCTTGTCGGTTATCTGAGCCATGTATCTATTAGAAATTCATCTCTAGATTTCTCTGCCCCGATGTTAACCCTCAAGTGATGGTTCAGGAGATGAATTTTGAAGTTCCCTTTTTTATTTTTTTCAGTGCAGTTCAGTTTGTGAACAACTTATTACACTGGTAATTTTGCAGTCACTGCGACAAGAAAACCCATGTAACAAATGACCTTAAAAACTGTATGGGAGGTTTGTACGAACGTAAATAAAGTTCATTTGTTAAGCTTTTTGCGTAGCCTAAGGTGACAGCCTATCCCATAGACATAGGAAATGGAATTTTTATGAAATATGGACGTTGGAAATAAATGGTACGAAATACCGACACAATGGAAATATAAACACTTAAGCAGTATAATGTGATCTTTTATTGACAACGTTTCGCCCACGCAGTGTCGTTATCAAGTCACAAATAGATCTGGACTGATTGTGCCCAAGAGTTTAGAGAGGTGTTTAGCGAGAATTCCTGAGAGTTGGTGAGGAGCACTGCCTATTCCCGAGGATATGGGCCTCAATGGGATACCTGACTTGTGAATTTTTGGTAGGCCGTACATTCTGGCAGGTCTGGGGTTGCTGGAAATGGTGTGAAGAAGTGTCTTCCCTTGTTCGGAGTCCCTCAGAATGCGGCGAGTCCTGTGAAGAAATGTTTTGGTAAAGTTGCCCACTTGGTCTGATGTGAGAGGTTTGTAGGTATCTGGGTCATTAAGAAGATTGAGCATTTTCTTCCTGTAATCGTCAATGTTCATGATTACGACACCATCTCCTTTATCGGCGGTGGTGTCTTCTGCTAAAGCTTAAAGTGCAATGATGTAACGTCGACGTATGACTGGGGAGCTGTGTGTTGAGATGGTCGCTGAGATGATGACTTGAAGATAGCCTTTTTGGTAATCGGAGTCATTGTGCCTGTAATTTTTAGTGATGCAATTGAGGTCTTGTTTCGGTTTCGGAATTCCTGTTGGAAACTTGAGGTCTAAGCTGAGGGCTTCAGTTTCTGTGGCTGACAGTGAACGAGAAGAAAGATTTTCAATAATTTCAGGTTTTCTTAAACTTTTCCACTGATTATTATCGTAGAGAGTTTGGAGTTTCCTAGTAAGTTTGATTTTTTGTTGAACATTAGCTGTGGTAACTCCCCCCCCCCCCACACACACACATATTATATATATATATATTATATATATTTTATATATATATATATATATTTATATATATATATATATAATATATATATATATATTAAAATATATAAAATGGAAGAATTCGCAATAAAATGCGTGACTTGCAAATATAAAAAATACTACAGTGAAAAAATAAACAGGAAAACCTGAAACACTTTCACACATCTTCAGAAGAACAGAAAAAAGAGGCAAGATAGCACATTTTATGTTAGAAAGGGAATGATACCTCACTCAGTGAGGGTGGTATCTTACTTAGTGAGGGTGGTATCTTAGTGAGGGTGGTATCTTACTCAGTGAGGGTGGTATCTTACTTAGTGAGGGTGGTATCTTACTTAGTGAGGGTGGTATCTTAGTGAGGGTGGTATCTTACTCAGTGAGGGTGGTATCTTACTTAGTGAGGGTGGTATCTTACTTAGTGAGGGTGGTATCTTAGTGAGGGTGGTATCTTACTCAGTGAGGGTGGTATCTTACTTAGTGAGGGTGGTATCTTAGTGAGGGTGGTATCTTACTCAGTGAGGGTGGTATCTTACTTAGTGAGGGTGGTATCTTAGTGAGGGGGGTTTATCTTACTCAGTGAGGGTGGTATCTTTACTCAGTGAGGTGGTATCTTACTCAGTGAGGGTGGTATCTTACTTAGTGAGGGTGGTATCTCAATCAGTGAGGGTGGTATCTTACTCAGTGAGGGTGGTATCTCACTCAGTGAGGGTGGTATCTTACTCAGTGAGGGTGGTATCTTACTTAGTGAGGGTGGTATCTCAATCAGTGAGGGTGGTATCTTACTCAGTGAGGGTGGTATCTTACTTAGTGAGGGTGGTATCTCAATCAGTGAGGGTGGTATCTTACTCAGTGAGGGTGGTATCTCACTCAGTGAGGGTGGTATCTTACTCAGTGAGGGTGGTATCTTACTCAGTGAGGGTGGTATCTTACTTAGTGAGGGTGGTATCTCAATCAGTGAGGGTGGTATCTCACTCAGTGAGGGTGGTATCTTACTCAGTGAGGGTGGTATCTCACTCAGTGAGGGTGGTATCTCACTCAGCGAGGGTGGTATCTCACTCAGCAAGGGTGGTATCTCACTCAGTGAGGGTGATATCTTACTCAGTGAGGGTGGTATCTTACTTAGAGAGGGTGGTATCTCACTCAGTGAGGGTGGTATCTCACTCAACGAGGGTGGTATCTCAGTGAGGGTGGTATCTCACTCAGTGAGTGTGGTATCACACTCAGTGAGGGTGGTATCTCACTCAGTGAGTGTGGTATCTCACTCAGTGAGGGTGGTATCTCACTCAGTGAGGGTGGTATCTCACTCAGTGAGGGTGGTATCTCACTCAGTGAGGGTGGTATCTCACTCAGTGAGGGTGGTATCTCACTCAGAGAGGGTGGTATCTCACTCAGTGAGGGTGGTATCTCACTCAGTGAGGGTGGTATCTCACTCAGTGAGTGTGGTATCTCACTCAGTGAGGGTGGTTATCTCACTCAGTGAGTGTGGTATCTCACTCAGTGAGGGTGGTGGTTTCACTCAGTGAGGGGTTTTGGTGGTATCTCACTCAGTGAGGGTGGTATCTCACTCAGTGAGGGTGGTATCTCACTCAGTGAGGGTGGGTATCTCATCAGTGAGGGTGGTATCTCACTCAGTGAGGGTGGTATCTCATCAGTGAGGGTGGTATCTCACTCAGTGAGGGTGGTATCTCACTCAGTGAGGGTGGTATCTCACTCAGTGAGGGTGGTATCTCACTCAGTGAGGGTGGTATCTCACTCAGTGAGGGTGGTATCTCAGTGAGGGTGCTATCTCACTCAGAGAGGGTGGTGCCTCACTCAGTGAAGGTGGTACATTACTCAGGGCAGGGTGGTATCTCTCAATGAAGGTGGTACCTCACTCACTGAAGGTGTTACCTCACTCACTGAAGGTGTTACCTCACTCACTGAAGGTGTTATCTCACTCAGTGAAGGTGTTACCTCACTCACTGAAGGTGTTACCTCACTCAGTGAAGGGGTACCGTCACTCAGTGAAGGTGGTTACCTCACTCAGTGAAGGTGGTACCTCATTCAGTGAAGGTGGTACCTCACTCACTGAAGGTGTTACCTCAATCAGTGAAGGTGGTACCTCACTCACTGAAGGTGGTACCTCACTCAGTGAAGGTGGTACCTCACTCACTGAAGGTGTTATCTCATTCATGAAGGTGGTACCTCACTCACTGAGGTGTTACCTCACTCACTGAAGGTGGTACCTCACTCACTGAAGGTGTTACCTCACTCAGTAATGGGGTACCTCACTCACTGAAGGTGGTACCTCACTCAGTGAAGGTGGTACCTCACTCACTGAAGGTGGTACTCACTCAGTGAAGGTGGTACCTCACTCAGTGAAGGTGGTACCTCACTCACTTGGATCCACTTCGAGGACAGCTTTGAAACAAGCTTTTATGCCACAAGACGGGCAGAAAGCAGCAACTTCACTCTGGCTGTACCCTTCTCCAGAACATCACTCCATCTGAGATCATACATACCCAGGATGACTCGAGTATGGAACACATTCGTACAGCATAATGATGTCAACGAGATAACGTCAGTTGATCAAATGAAAATGCTGGCCCACAGATGGCTCCAACTTCATCCTGTTCCCTACTTGTATGTCTCATAACAATAAAAATGCTTTCAAATGAGCTGATGTAGGTAACAGCTCTTAGCTTGCCAATAAAGTTAGGAATCCTTAACCTGTAAAATAGCTGTCAATAAAGCTAGGGATCCTTAACCTTGTCAAACCCTGTGTAAAAAAAAAAAAAAAAAAGGTGGTACCTCACTCAGTGAAGGTGGTACCTCACTCACTGAAGGTGTTACCTCACTCAGTGAAGGTGGTACCTCACTCACTGAAGGTGGTACCTCACTCAGTGAAGGTGGTACCTCACTCACTGAAGGTGTTACCTCACTCAGTGAAGGTGGTACCTCACTCACTGAAGGTGGTACCTCACTCAGTGAAGGTGGTACCTCACTCACTGAAGGTGTTTTCCTCACTCAGTGAAGGTGGTACCTCACTCACTGAAGGTGGTACCTCACTCAGTGAAGGTGGTACCTCACTCAGTGAAGGTGGTACCTCACTCACTGAAGGTGGTACCTCACTCAGTGAAGGTGGTACCTCACTCACTGAAGGTGTTACCTCACTCAGTGAAGGTGGTACCTCACTCACTGAAGGTGGTACCTCACTCAGTGAAGGTGGTACCTCACTCACTGAAGGGGTTACCTCACTCAGTGAAGGTGGTACCTCACTCATGAAGTGGTACCTCACTCAGTGAAGGTGGTACCTCACTCACTGAAGGTGTTTTCCTCACTCAGTGAAGGTGGTACCTCACTCACTGAAGGTGTTACCTCACTCAGTGAAGGTGGTACCTCACTCACTGAAGGTGGTACCTCACTCAGTGAAGGTGGTACCTCACTCACTGAAGGTGGTACCTCACTCACTGAAGGTGGTACCTCACTCAGTGAAGGTGGTACTCACCTATAGATTAACATGGCCAGTCAATAAGACAGAAGAAAATGTACAGATAATACAAATTTAAACATTTCAAACCAACAGCGTAAAAACACAGGACTGGAGGAGCACAGTAGTAGGCTCACTGGGGGATTCCATGTAGATGAATCCAAAATTCAACCTCCCACACACACATACAAATTTTCTCATTATATTTATAAAATTAAAGACAAATTGTCAAATTGCATTTTTGACAAAGAAAACAAACTGCATTTTTGTGAAAAAAAAGTTTTTTTTTCCTTTAAGACTACTAACAATATTCTAGACTATAAAACTATCAAGTTTATAGATACCGAAACTCAACTTTAAAATATGTTGCGCATCACTACATGCAGAATAAACAAAACATGTACCTGTCATAGGTGACCGTTATATTCTGTCAGTCACGATGTTACGCAATCTAGTGTATTTTTTATGTTTGATAAATAAGGCACTTGCGTAACACTTGGGTATTTTTATTCTAGAAACGTTTTGCCATCCAGTGGCTTCTTCAGTCTAATGCAGAGAAACAGTGGAAGATGAGAAGTGTGAGGTAATCAGTCCCTCAACCTGGAGTCGACTGTTTCAGTCCATTATTAATATTGATGGACTGAAACATATTCGCGTGGATGGGGTTTATATACTACAGGTAGATGAGTTAGAGCAGTGGTAGTCGGAGTCACCAGTAGAAAAATTCACTAATTTAAGTAGGTCGGTCCTATTCATACAATTTACTGACGGGAAAAGATCACAGTGCCTGACACTGGTGGCTCCAAATCTCTGGGAATCCTTGTTTTCTCGTCTACCAGAGTTGATATCCTCCAGCAAGATAACATGAAAAATGGACATCAGGCTGCCCAGTTGTGACGCCACCTCCGGTCTTTTGCCAGCACACCTGGCTTCTTTATCAGTCTCATTATCACAGCTGATTCCTATGTAGGAAGGAATTCAGGTAATTGAGATAAGAAAGCCTTCATGTCATTTTTCAATACCTGTTTTGTAAGTAGAACTCTTCAGTGCTTGAAGAACAGACTTAGAGTAATAGATTGCTCCATTTCCTTTGTTTCTTTAATGCGGAGTGCAGGTTAGTGTTGAGCTGAGGCGGTTGTTCATCCTGATGCTGCTAGTCATGATACAATCGCTATCTTCATGTATTTTGAAGCCTAGTGCACAAAGTTGATACATGTATAAAACTTGTAGCAACAGGTTGACTGACCGGTCCAGTGCAGCGTTAATACCCAGTGCAGCATTAACAACCAGGCCAGTACTAACACCCAAGGGAGCACTAGCACCCAGTGCAGCACTAACACCCAAGGCAGCACTAACACCCAGTGCAGCATTAACAACCAGGCCAGTACTAACACCCAAGGCAGCACTAGCACCCAGGGCAGAACTAACACCCAAGGCAGCACTAACACCCAGTGCAGCACTAACACTCAGGGCAGCACTAACACCCAGTGCAGCACTAACACCCAGTGCAGCACTAACACCTGGGGCAGCACTAAAACCCAGGACAGCACTAACACCCAGGCCAGGACGGTGGGAACCTACACCCAGGGCAGGAAGGGAAAGATCTACAAAGGGCAGGAAGGGAGAGGTCTACATCAAGGGCAGGAAGGGAGAGGTCTACATCAAGGGCAGGAAGGGAGAGGTCTACATCAAGGGCAGGAAGGGAGAGGTCTACATCAAGGGCAGGAAGGGAGAGGTCTACATCAAGGGCAGGAAGGGAGAGGTCTACATCAAGGGCAGGAAGGGAGAGGTCTACATCAAGGGCAGGAAGGAAGAGGTCTACATCAAGAGCAGAAAGGGAGAAGTCTACATCAAGGTCAGGAAGAGAGAGGTCTACATCAAGGGTAGGGATTTACATCAAGATCAGGGAGAGGTCTACATCAAGGGCAGGAAGGGAGAGATCTACATCAAGGGCAGGGAGAGGTCCACATCAGGGGCAGGAAGCGAAAGGTCTACATCAAGGGCAGGAAGGGAGAGGTCTACATCAAGGGCAGGGAGAGGTCTACATCAAGCGCAGGGAGAGGTCTACATCAAGGGCAGGAAGCGAGAGGTCTACATCAAGGGCAGGGAGAGGTCTACATCAAGGGCAGGGAGAGGTCTACATCAAGGGCAGGGAGAGGTCTACATCAAGGGCAGGAAGGGAGAGGTCTACATCAAGGGCAGGAAGGGAGAGGTCTACATCAAGGGCAGGAAGGGAGAGGTCTACATCAAGGGCAGGAAGGGAGAGGTCTACATCAAGGGCAGGAAGGGAGAGGTCTGCATCAAGGGCAGGAAGGGAGAGTTCTACATCAAGGGCAGGAATTGAGAGGTCTACATCAAGGGCAGGAAGGGAGAGTTCTACATCAAGGGCAGGAATTGAGAGGTCTACATCAAGGGCAGGAAGGGAGAGTTCTACATCAAGGGCAGGAATTGAGAGGTCTACATCAAGGGCAGGAAGGGAGAGGTCTACAGCAGTGAGGAGATACAGTCTGATGATAGTATCAATTATTCAGTGATCACCCAGCTCGTTGGCAACACTGCCAACCTCCACTCCTCCCACCTTTTCTCTCCCTCCTTCCCTCTCTCTCTCTCTCTCCTTCCCTCTCTCTCCCTCCCTCTCTCTCTCTCCCTCACCCTCTTTTTTCTACCCCTTTTGTCACCTGTCTTCCTTTCCCCTCTTGTCTTTACTGCATATTCACTTCTCTCTCTCCTGCCCCTCTCACTTCCCTCTCTCCTGCCCCTCTCACTTCCCTCTCTCCTGCCCCTGTCACTTCACTCTCCTGCCCTCTTCACCTCCTTCTTTCATGCCCTCTCACTTCCCCCTCCCCTGCCCTCTCCCTTCAATCTGCCTTAATCACTCCCCCCTCTCTCCTACCCCACTCACCTCTCTCCAACACCACTCCCATCTCTTCTACTCCACTCGCTCCAATGTCTTCAATCCCATTCCCATCTCTTCTACCCTACTCACTCCCCTCTCTTCTAGCCCACGCACTCCCTCTCTTCTAGCTCACTTGCCCTCTTCCCTGTCTCCCTCCTTCCCGTCTTTCCTACCTCTTTCATTTCCCTTATTCCTTCTTCACCTCCCTCTCCCCTGCTTTCTCACATCCTTCTCTCCTGTTCCCTCATTCCCCTCTATCCTGCCTCTGTCACTCCCCTTCTCTTGCTTCCCGACTCTCCCCTCTCTTCTGCCTCCTTCCACCCTTCTTTCTTGTCTATTTCACTTTCCCCTCTCTACTGCTCTCTTACTTTCATCTTCCCTGCCTCTTTTACTCCCTCTCTCCTTCCCTCTTTCTCTCTCTCTCTCTCTTTCTCTTTCTCTCTCTCTTGCCTTTCTCACCTCTGCCAGTATACTGTAGCCTGTGATGTATACCAGTATACTGTAACCTGTGATGTATACCAGTATACTGTAAATTGTGATGTATACCAGTATACTGTAACCTGTGATGTATACCAGTATACTGTAACCTGTGATGTATACCAGTATACTGTAACCTGTGATGTATACCAGTATACTGTAACCTGTGATGTATACCAGTATACTGTAACCTGTGATGTACGATAGTATACTGTAACCTGCGATGTATACCAATATACTGTAACGTGATGTATACCAGTATACTGTAACCTATCCGAGATAACTTCATACGAGTTTAATACGTATTTTCGTAGTCACAAATATGATTATTGCAGCTAGCTTGTAGTGCGTGAAATATCAACAGCTTCTCTTTGCTTCTTACATCAACCATATAAAAGTCTCCACAGAAAGTGCTTAATTTAAAAAATATAACCCTACATGTTGCTTTGTATAAATTGTAGCTTTTCTACACGTGTGGATTTTTATTTGAATACTTATGTCGTGTCGAATAGGTAAAATTGGTCAATTAGCAAGAACTCATTTTAAAATTAAGTCCTCTCAAAATTTTCTCTTATACGTTTAAAGATATATTTATTTCATTTATGTTAATGTAAACATTATAAATTTGCACCACAAGCACCTTAGAAAACTTACCTAACCTTATTATAACAAGCGCAATTTAATTTAGCCTAGTCCAACTAAATATATTGCAATAATTTAATAATAAACAAACGCAATACAATACATTTTTTTTCGTTAGGTTCAGAATGATTTTTGGGAAATTACTGCATACACAAATTTTCACTTGTCTTATTCGACAATATATCAAAGATTATGAATCTCCTTCAGGTCCTCCGAAACCGGACGCGAGCCCAGTATGCAGCAAGCATTTCTCCTCTGGATGGCCATGCTTAGGCGTTGGAACATGAAAGTGGCTGCCCTCGGGTCCCTGGTGGTGTCCATGAGTCTGGAAATCAGTTCTTTAGCATATTTTACCCATCATGCCAAGGTCTCTGATCCCACTGGGACAAACTGACACTGTTGGCTTATGTATCTGTACTTGCTGATCTTGTACTCCTCCCTGTGATCAGCAGCTCCTCCCTGTCGACCGACATTGTGATGGATGTAGGTGTCAGCCAGCGTCGACACACAGGTATAGTCCCATGCTAAGAGCTTGCCATTCTTCCAAGGATAGATGGTGATCTCATCGGGGCAGATTGCTGGGTTGTGAGTATTGTTGGCTGCTAGTGATCGGGGCTATCTCTCTCAGCTAAGCATTCAGCTGTAGCAAGGCTTCTCTTTATGGTGTTATTGACTTTACTGTGTCTTGCATGCCAGCCTTTGGTTTTGGAGCAGTTAAGACCATGTAGACCATATTGGTCGGCTTGTACATCGCCGCAAATACATATAATCCGTGTGAATGGGGCAGCGAAGCAGAGAGCCACTACAATATGGAGGGTCTTCAGGGTCGAGGCGTGCTCCCATTGCCGAAATTGGAAATGTCTGGAGAAAGTTCCCAGAGTGAGGTACGCTCACAGCTTGGAGACAGGCAGTCTCCCTATCTGATGTAACAGCCCCCTACGCATGTTGGCAAGCACCTTTTCAGCGATGGGGCGATCCCAACTTGACTGTAGGCCAGTGCTGCACTAGGTTTTGGTGCTGGAGCAGCAAGAGTTTCCCATTCGGTGATGGCACTGGCATAGCTAGGGTCCTGTATTCCTGCCGAGTCACTGAGGTTGTCCGGAAGAATTTGTTTTATTAACTCGTTTGATGCTATGGAAGAGGATAGGAAAGCTGGTAGGGCAATCTGGGAGGATTTGCGTACTCCCAACCCCCCAAGCCTGACTGGAAGTGAGGCTTGCAACCACTGTCCATCGTCAAGGGAAAGATTCAATACACTCTCTAGCATGGCCTTTAGAAGGGAGTTACATTCCTTGAGTTTCGGTCTGCTGAAGGCTGGGGCGCATCTTAGGAAGTAGGTAAGTTTTGGGATTGACAGGCACCTGGTAAGTAGGTAGAAGGCATCATGTGTATCAGTGTCTTTCATCCTGCCTTCCATCGTCCTGAGGTCTGAGATTTTCTTTCCTAGAATCAGATCAACAGCATTGGGCGAAAGAGGAACACCAAGAAGAGTGCTGTTGGCTGGATCAATGGCTCGTGCTCCTGGTAAAACAGAACTAATATTCCGAATGATCTGTCTGTTGGTAGAAACAATTTCGCATTTGGTGGGGTTTAAGGATAGGCCCAGGCTCTCTCCCATGTCTGCAATTTTATTGATGTCCTCTAGGAGGGATTCTTTAGTGCCAGCTCGGGTACCATCATCCAAGAGCTAGATATTGAGCTCACTGGAGAGCGCTTCTGTGGCTTCCTTGATGACCAGACAGAAAAGAAAGGGGGCGAGAGGGTCCCCCTGTTGCACACCCTCACATGAGTCAATTTCATGGTCCCCAGACACGAGCTTAGAAGTCACATTATAACACGATTGTATGAAGGGATAGAGGGAAAGGAAGTGTCTAGAAACTGACAGGAGAGCAGCTTCCCTTCTGACTAAGTTGAAAGCTTTGGCAAAGTCCAATTTAATCAAGGATTTTTCATCTGACGTGTTGATGTATGCATGTGCTGCATGAGCAGCTGCTTCACAGCCTTGTTGAACACCAAAACCAAGCTGAGTTGGTTTCAACATTGTGGCAGCCTCTTGACTGACCATTCTTACTGCAGCCTTGGCAATAAGGCGCCGAAGGGTGTTGCCCACTGCAATAGCCATGATTCTTCCATCCCTTTTACGGAGAGCACATAGTGAGGCACCAAAGAAGAGGGATCTAATGGCCTCAGGGACACTGCCAGCAAGGCACACATTGGAAAATTTGGTGAGTTCAGACAACATCACCAAGTACTGGATTAAGCATTTAAGTGTTGTGGCCTTAAACCAGTGAAACCCCCTGCTGAGCCCTGTGGAAAGGACATAGCGTTAAATGTTCCTCACCTGCAATGTCAGGGACGTCAATGTTGGTACTGGGAGCCCTGGGTGGATGTTTGTCCTTCAGGGCTTATGCTGTAATGACGTCCTTAGGGGCAATGATATCCTCACTGGTTATAAGCCTCAGTGCTCCAGTAGTATCACCCTCTTCTATTATTTTGCTAATTTGGGCTCTAATTTTTGAGGTGTCAGGTGTTCTATTGCTGGCATTTGCCCGGCGAGTATCTGTCGCCCTAGAGGGGAGAAGAATGAGGTTGTCATCTCCAGGGAATGCATTTATTGCCCCTAATAACAGGTGTTGATAGCGACTTGTCCCTCCTTGATGGGACAGCCAAACAGGTATTGCCAAATAACAGTAGGATGTGCCAGGATCTGTTGCTTGCAGGGGCATCGTTGACTTTCTTCAAGAGGTCAATGAATCTGCTAGCAGCTTAAGAGCGAGCTGCTGTGGGGATGTGTGTCAGTGTCCTGGTGGATGTTAATTTGATTACAAACTTTAGGTCTTCTGTAGAGGTGAAGTCACGGTAACTGTCAGCTCTGTCTGCTGGGAAGGGCTGTTGGTTATTCCCATCTGGAGCCCTCGGGGAGCCTAGACATCCATTATGTGAACAGATGTTGCCATTCGAGGGATTGAGTGCACACTCCCTGTGGCACACCTGGCAGGTGCCTCGTGGACGGATTCCACGAGGCACCTGCTCTGTCGTAGAGATTCCTGGGAACCCAGCACATCCGGCACATCGAGGGCGTGGGAGGGCGCCAGCTATGGGATGACGGGTGACGGACAGCATGGATGTATGGGGGATGAGGGTGCAAGAAGAGTAGCGAGCGGTAGTGAGAGTAATTGGTGGGGCACTAAAAGGCAACATCCTTGGTCAGGCAGGCAGAAGGCCTGCGAGGGCAATGGCCCTATTTGTTCACTAAAGATACACATCACACACTAACTTTTGCTGATTGTTATACACATTCCATTTAAAAAAAACATCGCCATTTGGGACACTAATCACCATGTTCTCACTATTAACCGAGGTAAAGATTGAGACACTAATACAACATATGGGAGTCTTTAATGAAGAAACGTTTCGCCACACAGTGGTTTCATCAGTCCAATACAAAATAGAATGGTGTAAGGAGAGGTGGAGTTTGAGGTAATCAGTCCCTCAGCATAGAGTCGATGTGTTCAGTCCATCAGTCTTGTAGAAAGTACACTGCAACATCATGGGATCTTGATACAAAGAATTCTTCAACACTTGTCGAACCTTTGGACGAAGACCTATTTAGATTAGTGTATGGTTCCACTATGACCCCGCCTCCTCCTGCTTCGCCTCACCTGACTACAGTATATAAGCCACGTCTACGGCCCTATGCTGTACTTTCTACAAGACTGATGGACTGAACACATCGACTCCAGGCTGAGGGACTGATTACCTCAAACTCCTCTTCTTACATCTTTCTACTTTTTACTGAACTGATAAAGCCACTGTGTGGCGAAACGTTTCTTCAATAAAGATTCCCATATGTTGCATTAGAGTCTCAATCCTAAACTTGTCGGTTTTAAACCATTTATCACTTTAACCGAGGTGTTCTCTGGTTCAGTATCCAGTGATAGGGGACTGTCACTATTCTGTAATCTCCGGTAGATAATCACGATGATGTCTGCCGAAACTGGCCCTTGCCAGTTCTTCATTTACACACAAAATGTATGGAGCACCACGAACTAGCTCCCTCCCTTCATGCTCCTATTATATATATATATATATATATAATATATATATATATATATATATATATATATATATATATATAATATAATTATATATAATTTTATATCTTGTTGATTAATACCATCGTTCTTGGTTACAATTATATATATATCTTGCTCGTGAGGCTAGTACACCAAACAGGGATTAGCATGAAATTAGCTCAAAGGCACCCACACCACCATATGTCCTCAGATGACGGTAAAACACCTAGCTCTGCTGGGTGCATGTGAAGGCTTACTCAGCCCTGTAATAACTTCAGACAGTATTACCAAGGCTGGCTCCTCCTCAGGAAAATTAATGTATAGAAAAAGAATAAAAACTGACAAACATAAACACTTTATTATTTAGAAAATATAAAATATAAAACACTTAAATATGAAATATTATTCCTACATTAAAGAAAATGAAAAATGAAAAATATAAATGATAACGGAATTCAACGCTAATATAAAACTTGGGTGTCTGGTGTTGGTGACACTGCGTGTTGTTGAAATCGTAGCCGTTGCTGATGATGAGTGGGGGGGATCGCAGGTGTTGGTTACAACCCACCGGTTCGTTCTTCACAGTATAGCCATGAGTATTATATCCCGATGACAGGAAAGCAGGTTCTTTACCGCTGTAATGATGAGGGGTTATGTCCTGCAATTTCATACAGGTGCACAGGTAATTAAATCCAAAAAGGGGAAGTCTCAGGACATTAGTCCATCACCATCAGTTCTACTCGTTGATTGGCAGGTGACCCTCTCTGTCATCCAAGCTGGGAAGATAGACAGGTTACCCACTGCTTAAGAAATCACTCTCCATGATAAGTTCAATACCTAAAAGATGTGGTGACTATTACAACAGTCAACTTAGAGCAAGACTGAAAGGACTAAGTTTATTATTGGTCAAAAGTGAAGCTTTCAACCAATAAATCCACTAGAATACAAGGCAGGCATGTACTTACAGTAGTGCTGGGAGCTGTGAGTCTAGTGATTAATGTTTGGACCGGAGCCCCACACGTCACCTTTCGGGGGGAGGGGGAAGAAGGGGGGGAAGGGATAGCGGGAGCTAGACTGATCCTACCTTAACAAGCAGCAGGCAGTCAAACTATCACTTTCGGGGAGGGGGAAAAAAGGCGGGAATAGCGGGAGCTTGACTTACCCTACCTTAACAAGTAGCCGACAATGAAACTATTGTTACTATATACTCCCTCGCTACTCCTATCTATTGAACTTTTCCCTCACAGTGTGCCATTCTTGAAGGATTGCGTGTTCCTGTGGGTTAGAGCATCATGTGTGACTTTCGCTTACCATGAGGTGAGCCAAAACGACATGGGTTCGAATCCTCAGCTAGTTGCAGTGTTGCTATTGATTAATACCACTCGCTCGTTCTATATATATATATATATATATATATATATATATATATATATATATATATATATATATATATATACATATATATATATATATATATATATATATATATATATATATATATATATATATATATATATATATATATATATGCAAGACACGCCACAGTGGGGTGGAAATCTTTAGCTCAAATACTTTTGCACTTCTCAGTTCGTCATCAGGAGCTATGCAATGTTGCAAAGTTGAAAATGAAGGAGTGAGGGTAAGTTTTTTTTTCTCAGAATTGTGCAGAGTGGGCCTTTCGCTTCCTCCTGGCTCCCTTAGAAAGGACGAGGCGAAAGGACCACTCTGTGCTATTCAGAGAAAAAAAAAGCTTCTTCTCACTCCTTCAGCTGCAACCTTGCATAGCTCCTGATGACGCACTGAGAAGTGCGAAAGTACTTAAGCTAAAGATTTCCACTTCCCCCACCCCCTGTGGCTTGTCTTGCACAGTTAAGATCGCCTGTCTGCGATTGTTTGCAATATTATATATATATATATATATATATATTATAATAATTATATATATATATATATATATATATATAATATATATATATATAAATATAGGGAGGTACCACCTCTAGAACTGTTACAGGGACCCTCATTCCTCAGAGAAAAGAATAAACTTGCTTTCAGGAAAACTCAAGGTTCTCCCTGAAGCTGTTTGAGAATTTTCTCCTACCACCCCCTATATTATATAAATATATATATATATATATATATATAATATATTAATTTAAAGACAAAATACATTGACAAAACATTCACAAAAATACGATAGAAAGTAAAACAACATAGGTAACTCAGAGCTACATCTCGAATACTTTGTCCAGCTCCCCGGCGGTGGGCCGCGTGCCCAGAATGCTGCAGGCATTTCCTCTCTGGATCGCAACACTGAGTCTCTGAAAGAGGAAGCTGGTCGCCCTGTGGTCCTTGGTTTTTATGATGAGTTTTTCACCCAGCTCTATTAGGAACTTTAGAGCACACTTGCCCCATGCTCCAAAGGTATCCGACCCTATTGGGATGAAGTTATAGCAAGGGGGAAGGTCTTCATATTTGCGGATCTTCTGGGTCTCCCTGTCGCTGGTAACTCCACCCCATTCCAGTACCGAGTATGGCAAGTAGGTGTCTGCCAATGTGGCAGCACATGTGTAGTCCCAGGCAATCTGCTTTCCATCCTTCCAAGGTAGCATAGTGGCTCCATCAGGACGCTTTAGACTTCTGTCAGACCTCTACACTTGGGGTTCCCGTTGAGCTGGGCAACGGGCTGTGGTGAGGCTTTTCTTTATGATGTCATTGACCTCCTCATGCCTGGCATACTTCCCTTCTACTGTGTGACACACGAGACCATGAAGTCCGAATTGATCAGCTGTCGCCCTGCCACAAATACACCTATGTTCGGTGAGGATGGGGGCGGCTAGGCGAAGAGCAACACCAATCCGAATGGCCTATGGGTCTAGTCGAGTGCCCAAGGAAGAATTGGGAACAGCTAACAGGAAATCTCCTGAGTGTGGTGCCTTCACTGCCAGGAGACGAGCTTTGTCCTTTCCTGAGGCATTGGAGAGCATTGTGTTGGCGATTTTTTTCATGATCGGTTTGTCCCAGTGGGACTGTTTGTGTTCTTTGGGAGGAGCTGGTCTACTGGAGGAATTTGTAAGAGTGTCCCACCGAATCGCTGCTTCAGTAAACCTGGGGTCTTGAGCTCCTACCATGTCTCTCAAGCGTTCGGGAACAATCTTCTTGGCTAATGCACTGGAAGCCAAACACGAAGACAGAAAAGCAGGTAAAGCAACATGCGTTGCTTTGCGCACCCCTATACGGCAACCTTCCCAGTATGACTGGGAGGGTTGCCTGATCCCATTGCTGATCCTCTAGTGACAGGTTCAGTGCCTTCTTAAGGGTTGACCTCAGGTGTGCGTCATATTCGTCGAGTGTTGGGTTGTCAAAAGAGGGTGCACACCTCAGGAAGTAAGAGAGTCTTGGAATAGTAAGGCACCTTGTGAGGAGATACAGAGCATCATGAGCATCAAGATTGCTTATTCTCTCCTCCATTCTCATCAGGTCATTCAATTTGTCCTTGAGGACTGTTCGATGGCCTGGTGACCCAGCAGTGCTCCCAAGAGGGTACTGTTGGATGGAGTGGTAGTAGAGACTTCTGGGAGGATTCTTCGCACAGCATTGATTATTTCCTGGTTTGATGTGATGATTTCACACTTGGAGGGATTGAGGATGAGTCCCAAGTCTTCTCCCTGTGTTTTCACCAGTTGTAGGTCCCCTACCAGGGACTCTTCAGTACATGCCAGAGTGCCATCATCCAGGTACCAGATGTTGAGCTCGCTGCATAGGCTGGAAGTTAGTTCTCTTACTGCCAAGCAGAAGAGAAGTGGAGCTAGTGGGTCACCCTGCTGAACACCTTCTGATGAGAGAATTTCATGTTCTCCAAACAAAAGAATTGAGGGTTTGCTGTAGCCGGCTGAAATGAAGGGAAAAAGACTGGGGAAGCGATTCTGAACAGCTGGCAAGACAGCATCTCTCTTTACCATATTAAAGGCATTTCTAAAATCAAGTTTGACTATGGCCTTGTCTTCTGGTAGGTCCCTGATGTAGGCCCTTGCCGCATAAGCTGCAGCTTCACTGCCTTGAGGGACCCCAAAGCCCAGTTGGTGTGGCTGGAGTAAACTGGCAGCTTCTAGGCGAATGTTTCTTATTGCTGCTTTGGCAACGAGACGGCGAAGAGTGTTTCCAACCGCAATAGGTCTGATTCCCCCATCCTTCTTCTTCAACGCACACAGTGAGGCTCCAAAAAAAGAAAGGTTTAATTTCTTCTGGGATTCGCCCAGCCAGGCAGTTGTTGACGAAAGGTGTTAACTCGGTGAGAAGAAGTGATGCAGATGCACCGAGTACTGGATTTACCATCTCCTTGAGGTGCTGAGGTCGAATTCCAGTGTAACCTCCCGTAGATCCTGCAGGAAATGACATAATCGCCTTATAGACTTCCGATTCAGGCAAAATTAATTGTTCAGTGATGGGGTCTTCCTCAGGGTTGTTGTTGATGGCTATGGTGTCCCTGGTTGGATGCTTGTCTCTTAGTGCTTGGGCTGTGGTCTCATCTTTGGGGCTACAGTGTCGTCACTTGTAATTATTCGGATTGCTCCCACTGTGTTACCTTCAATTTTTTTGCTAACCTGCGCGCAAATTTTCTCGTTTTCAGTGGGACTTTTCTTGGGTCTACCTTTGTGATTCCTGCGATGGTGGGGCAGAGGGACACAATTATCCATTCTTGAGTAGTTGCACACTGCCTTGATAACTGACGTGGTTAGCAGTTTGCCTCGTCTCTCAGGAACTGCAAGGCAGACATTGCCGAACAGGAGCAGGTTGTGCCATGCTTGGATGGTGCCTCGGGCTTCTAAGTTGGTGGAACCTCCATTCACCTCCTTAAGAAGGTCTGTGAATTTCCCTGCTGCATATGGGCGAGCCGCTTTAGGAATGAGTGATATGGTACTCTTAGCAGTGGATTTGAATGCCAACAGAAGGCTATCGCAAGTGAGGATGTTGCCATTGGAATTGTCATCTGCCTGTGGAGGCTGTGGGCTGCTCTCTGCTGGGGGCATATGTGATCCTGCACACCCATTGTGTGCACGAATGCGACCATCCCTGTTGCGTGCTCGAAACTCTCCGCACACCTGACATGTGCCTCTTCTTTCATTGTTGGGTGCACTGTTTCCCTGGCTTTGTGGCTGGCTGGCTTCATCATCTGCCATACCTCAAACTGTGTGGTAAACCCAGGCTGAAGGGAAAATGGCGCATGGCACATACAGCATGTAGTTCATGGTGGTGGTAGGGGGAGGAGAGGGGTCTCCCCTCCTTGTGGTGGGCGGTGGAGGAAAGGGAGGAGTGGAAGATGTGTGATGAGGCGGAGTAGGGCACTCACTCCCTCCCAGGACAAGTCGCTATACAACACAATGCTCTGTGCACCTGTTACTATACACCACTATGCTCTGTGCACAGCCCCCACTACAAACGACACGCTGCTATACACTACACGTGATATGCGCATACCATGCTCAAACTACGCACTATACACTATATACACTACACACACGGTCAACAAACACTCCATTGTTGTAACACGAGCACATGGTGTATGCGCGCCTGTTTGGGGAAGGGGGAGACACAGTTTTACCCTTCAGCCTCCGCCTCCTCCTCCTCCTCCTCCTCCATTAGGCCTTCCCTCACTGACCTCACCTACCAACGGTGACAGTTATGTTCCCTAACTGAATTCACATACACAACACTTTTCTTGATTCTGAAGGAAGAGACGAAACGCAGTCTTCTGGCCCTTTCCAACACGAGCAGCAGATATTCACACACCAGCCTCTTGATAATAATCCTGGTAGTTGTTCTTGATTAGACGATATCGTGCCAAAAACACATAGCAGGATGCCCACAGCCTCTCTCTGGCAGAGGTGCCAGATATATATATATATATATATATATTATATATATATATATATATATATATATATATATATATATATATATATATATATATATATAATAAGATCACAGTAAACAGGTGATGTCACAATATGCAGAACAGCCACTGTGAAAAAATAGTGAAAATCCAAGTGCTTTCGTGACTTCTCACATTATCAAGGAACTACAAAAATATAAAATAAAAGGTTAACAGAAAAGCACATAAGGACGACACTACACCTTGCTGCCACCCCCAACAACCCCTGACTTTTTATGATGATGTAGGTAGGTAGTCAGTGATCCGTGAAACACAACTTACATTCTACCCAAATATTTGTCTAATGTACCTTAAATTCTTCCCAAATTTTATTAGTTATAAATGAATCCAATTTATATACACCAACAGAAATATTCATATTATTTTCAAAGCTACTTTTTATAAAACATGATTCTATTATATTCCTGTCGAGCATGGACTTGCTTTATATAACTTTCTCAGTTTTTTTAAAATCAATTGGATAGTTAAAATCTTTCACATGAATAAACAAAGCATTAAAATTTTGTCCACTTTTAGTGCTATATTTATGTTATTTTAACCTAAGTTCAAGACTTTTACCAGTTTGACCGTAATAAACTTTATCACATATTTGACAAGGAAACTTATAGACACCCATCAGCATTTTGGGGGGAATTTCTTATCAAAAGTTTTTTAACTGTGTCAGGATTCTTAAATGCAACTTTGATATCATAATTCTTAAGTAGAGAAGGCATGTCAACCAAGTTTTCATGGTAATGGAGAACCAACATATTTTAGTTGAATAAGGTTAGTTGTCCTTTTTTTAATTATAAAAAAGTTTTCTAGCTATTTTGAAGGATTTATCAATTATGAATTTTAGATTATTAGCTATTTCATAAATTTTGGATATTTCTTCATCTATGAACTCTGGACTATAAATACGTAAAGCTCTCAAAAACATTGATGAGAATAACGACAGTTTAACTCTATCTTGAAGTGAAGAATAATAGTGTACACAGAAATAGTTATTTGTTGGTTTTCTGTAAATTTTAAATTTAAAATCATGATTACTCTTAATAATTAACACATCTAGGAAAGGTAATGAGTTATTTTCTTCGAACTCAACAGTAAAATTTAAAGAATGAGCTAAGATATTTAATTTAACGAGGAAATGGTTTATATCTACATTCTTAGGCATAAGGCATAAAATATCATTAATATATCTAAACAACTTAGCTCTATTAGGAAAGATTGTGTTAAGCAATCTTGTTTCAAAAAATTCCATGTATAAATTACTAAGAACAGGTGAAAGAGGATTTCCCATTGCCATATCAAACTTCCGAGTGTAAACTCGTCATTAAATACAAATTTTGCATCAACAATACAAAGTTTAATAAGTTTAATGATAGTAGGAACTGGCAACAGTAAATCGTAATTAACAAGTTCTTCAGATAAGAAACTTAATAAATCATCAACTGGAACTTTTGTAAACAAGGAAGTAACATCAAAACTAATAAGGTTGAAATCATTTTACCCAGTAAAGGTGTATAATTTATCCACTAAATCTAAGTTGGTTTTAACATTAAAGTTAGAACTTTTTCCAACAATTAGGCTCAACTAAAAATATGTTGGTTCTCCCTTACCATGAAAACTTGGTTGACATGCCTTCTCTACTTAAGAATTTTAATATTAAAGTTGTATTTAAAAATCCTGACACAGTTAAAAAAACTTTTGATAAAAAACTTCCCCCAAAATGCTTATGGGTGTCTATAAGATTCTTTGTCAAATATGTGATAAAGTTTATTACGGTAAAACTGGTAAAAGTCTTAAACTTAGGTTAAAACAACATAAATACAGCACTAGAAGTGGACAAGATTCTAATGCTCTGTTTATTCATGTGAGAGATTTTAACCATCCAATTAACTTTAAAAAAAGCTGAGAAAGTTATATAAAGCAAGTCCATGCTCGACAGGAATATAATAGAATCATGTTTTATATAAAGTAGCTTTGAAAATAATATGAATATTTCTTTTTGTTTATATACACAGGATTCATTTATAAGTAATAAAATATGGACAAATTTAGACAAATTTTTGGGTAGAATATAAGCTGTGTTTCATGGATCACTGACTACCTACCTACATCATCATAAAAAGTCAGGTGCTGTTGGGGGTGGTAGTGAGGTGTAGTCTCGTCCTTATATGCCTTTCTGTTAGCCCTTTATTTTTTTATTTTTATAGTTCCTTGATAAGGTGAGAATCACAAAAGGGCGCTTGGAATTTCACTATTTTTTTCACTTTGGTTTTTCGGGCTTTATATTATATATATTTTAAAATATATATTTATTTTTTATATATATATAAATATATATATAAATATTTTTAGGGGGTTTCGTAAAAATAGGCGGGAAATTGCCTTCTTGGTTTAAAATAGAAAGGGGTTAAATTTTTGCCAAAATAGGACAAGCGAAAATTTGTGTAGGGAAATTTTAATTTCGCCCAAAATCATTCGAATCAAACCCGAAAAAAAAAAAATTTTTTTCACTGTGTTTATTTAGTAAAAAATTTTATTTTAAAAAAATCAAAAAATATATTTAGTTGGGTTAGGCTAAAATAAATTGTTTTTGTTTTTTTAAGGTTTAGGAAATTTTTTTCAAAGATTCTTTTTGGAAGCAAAATTAAAAATTTTACATTAACATTAAGAAAAAATACCTTTTTTAAAAAGTACAAAAATTTTTTTTGAAAAGACTTTTAATTTTTTAAAAGAGTTTTTTGCCCCCGACATATATATAAAATTTTTATATATTTTAAAATATAATATATATTTTTATATATAATATATATTTTTAATATATATTTTTTTTTTTTGGTGTTTTGTGTGTGGTGTTTTGTGTGTGTTGTGTGGTTTTGGGGGTGTGTGTGTGTGTGTGTTTTTGTGGTGCGCGCGCCCTTGTGGTGGCTACTACACCAAAGGGGGTAGAAAAGAAATTGCTCTGAGGCACCCATACCTTTGTTGTTCTCGGATACGGTTAAAAACAACCAAACTCTGCTGGGTTTCATGATTTTGTAGGATTAGGTGGCCCCCTGGTTAGAGCAACGTGTGATTTTCGCTCACCATAAAGGCCGGGGCCCTAACAAAAATGGGTTCTAGCCCAGGGTTTGGGTAGTGGTTTTTTTATTGAATTTAAAAAAACCACTCGTTCGTGGTTTTTTAATTTCATATAATGCTTTTGGAGGCTAGTACACCAAAAAGGGGGGAGAATGAAATTAGCTCTGAGGGACCCACAAACCCTCGTTTTTGTCCTGAATCACGGGCAAACACCCACCCTTCCCGCTGGGGGGGCGTGATCTTTAAAGGAACCGGGGGTCCTGTGGGTTTTGAGCTTTGTGTATTTTCGCTTAAAAAAAGAGGCAGGCCAAAAAAAACTTTGGGGGCAAACCCTCGGCTAGTGCGTGTCGTTAATTTTGGTTACAAAACCCATATATATATATATATATATAATATATATAATAAAATATAAAATATATATATTATTTGTGTGTGTGTGTGTGTGTGTGTGTGGGGGTGTGGTGTGTTAAACTGCGCCGCGCGGCGCGCGGGGGGTTTCACACGCCCCCTGGGCCCGAAGTGTCCCCTTTTTTTTGTTTGGAAACCCCCTCTCCCGTTCCCCCAAAAAAAACCAAATCTCCTTCATGTTTTTCCCCCGGGATTTAAAAACAGCCCCTTTTTAAAAAAATATATATTAATGTATATGTATTTTTATTAACGCAAGCTGGAAATTGTAACCCTCATTTTTTTCAAAAAAAGGGTTTTAAATTTTCACTTCTGTTTTATTTAAATTTCATTTTTAACCAAAAACTTTTTGTTTTTTAATTGTCATTGACATTTTGACCCCATTTTTTTTCTCCTATTATTTCCCCATGATAATTTTAATCACTGACTTAAGAAAACTATATGGGGGTTGTACGAACGTAAATATAATTAAGTTGTTAAGTTTTGCGTATTTCCCCCTCTAATCATAAAGAAAGTGTTTTAGAAATTTCTGGACCCTTTTTGGGGATTCCCCAGAGAACGAGATTTTAACACGTTGGGGGAGAAAGCATTGGGGAGACAGTTGGACAAATTAGATAGTGAAACAGGAGATTAAAGGCTTGGGAGGTGCAACAATGGGCCCTTTCCCTTTGGTTTCCCCCTGTTATTTGATGCCCAAAAGGGGATATTAAATTTTGGCCCGCCCCTCATATTCCAGGGGGAGAGGAAAAAATATTTTAAAGGGCACATCATAAATTTTTCCCAAAAAGTCTTCAAGTATTAAAAAAACCCCATTGTAAAAAAGATCTTTTTGCCCCGGCAGGGGCAGTGGATTTCAAAGTTCTGAAGACAGCCGTATGAAGAATCTGTGATTCTCTCGAAAAAAAGGGGGAGGAAGATTTAAGGTTTAAATGAGTAAAAATAAAAAACAGAAACAATAACCAAGGAAACGTTTCAGAGTCTTTCCCATGAATGGTACCTTTTGGGACCCAAGAATTTTAGAAGTCCGATGATATCATTTTTCCCCCAGGTTTATTGAATGGGGTTAATAAAAATAAAATAACGTTTTCCCGTTGGTTTGGGTTTTTGCATAAAGAACCCAGCCAGCAAAAGTTGCTTTAACTTTCCCCAGGCCAAACCCGCGTAGAAATTTCAACATCTTCGAAATCCAAGCATCCCCCTCTTACTGGCCCAAAAACCATTTGGCGGCATTGTATTTCACCCCGGTTTTGCAGTATGAGCCAGGGGAAAAAGGGCATCAAAAAACTATAGGTTTAAAAAAGGGTTTGGGGTTTAAAAGTTTTGAAAGTGCCGTCCTTTAAAAGGCCCAAACATTTTGTGTCCGTTTAAATACCAACAAAATTTTCTTAGTGAGAGTTATCATATTTTTGTCAGAGCAAACTGCAAAATGGTCGACATCAGGGTCTTCTGCGTTGGTGTCAGGCAGCCGAACTAGTCCGCAATTCCGACAAGTCGATAAATTTAATCGTACTTGTGAACTTTAAAACTCACAGGACAGATGATGTTCAGGCTTTATCCTGACGATAAGAAATACTCATCAGTCGAGAAGGTAAACAAGTTGGCAAATGTGGAAATAGACACTTATGTACAGTTCAGGACATTTATTAGAGGAAACGTTTCGGCACGAGTGACTTCTTCAGTCCTAATCCAGAGATAACTAAGAACGAGTATATATGGTGGCTGTGAGGGAAAAGTTCAATAGATAGGAGTAGCGAGGGAATATATAGTAACAATAGTTTCATTGCCGGCTACTTGTTAAGGTAGGGTAAGTCCAGCTCCCGCTATTCCCGCCTTTTCTCCCCCACCCCTAAAGTGATAGTTTGATTGCCGGCTGCTTGTTAACATAGGGTCAGTCTAGCTCCCACTATCCCTTCCCCTCCCTCTTCCCCCCCCCCGAAAGGTGACGTGTGGGGCTCTGGTCAAACAGTAAATCACTCGACTCACAGCTCCCAACACTACTGTAAGTACATGCCTGCCTTGTATTCTAGTGGATTTATTGGTTGAAAGCTTCACTTTTGACAAATAATAAACTTAGTCTTTTCAGCCTTGCTCTAAGTTGACTGTTGTAATAATCACCACGTCTTTTAGGTATTGTACTTATCATGGAGAGTGATTATTTAAGCAGTGGGTAACCTGTCTATCTTTTCAGCTTGGATGACAGAGGGTCACCTGTCAATCAACGAGAAAAACTGAAGGAGACGGACTAACGTCCTGGAGACGTCCCATATTGGATTTACTTGCCTGTGCACTTGTATGAAGAATCAGGACATAACCCCTCATCATTACAGCAGTCAAGAACCTGATCTCCTGTCATCAGGAAAGATTACTTACGGCCACTAGAACGAGCCAGTGGGTTGTTACCAAAAACTGCGACCCCCCCCCCATCATCAGGAACGGCTTCTATTGCAACAACATGTAGTGTCACCAACACCAGACACTGAAGTTTTTAGCACTGAATTCAGATATCATTTATATTTTTAATTTTTAATTTTCTTTCATGTAGGATCAGTATTTCATATTTAAGTGTTTTATATTTCATATTTCCTAAATAATACCCCTCAAGGAAGGTTCCTTGATGTTGGTGAGGGGCTCTTGATTTAGGGAATTGGATCTGTGCTCCAGTTCCCCGAATTAAGCCTGAATGCCTTCCACATCCCCCCCCCAGGCGCTGTATAATCCTCCGGGTTTAGCGCTTCCCCCTTGATTATAATAATAATAAAAATTTCCTAAATAATAAAGTGTTTATATTTGTCAGTTTTTGTTCTTTTTCTATTCATTAATTTTCCTGAGGAGGAGCCAGCCTTAGTAATACTGACTGAAGTTGTTACAGGGCTGAGTAAGCCTTCACAGTGGCAGGAGTCACGTGGTAAGCGAGAGGCTTGTAGTAGTAGCACAGTTGTAGGTTGGTACATACCTACGCGGGTATGGCACATCTGAGCGTCAGCGACCCCTGGCTCAGTCTTAGTGCCACAAGCCTAAGTGCCACCAGTCTCGGTGCCACCTGGTAAGACACATCGTGGCCTTTTATAATACTACTACTACTACTCAGATAACTTATATGCTTGAGCCAGCATGGGTCAGAGCTGGAGTGTGAGCCAGGTGGGTGGACACTCTTCTTAACTACTCCAGAGAATTTTACAAACTTTTCTTATTTGATATTCTTTCAATTCATTGAGTAATGTAAAGCACGTTGTGTTGTAGGTCAAATAGCTAAATTTAATTAATATGATCGTAGCAATTGAGCTTGTTTTAGGAATTTTTAACATCATAGACGTTCACTCTATTACTGTAAACACCTCTAGAAAAGCTGAATAATACGAGAATAATTACCCTTGAATATCATAATTCTTGATGAAGAATTAGACACATGTGCAATATCTGGATATCTTCATTTGTAGACTTTTGACCATCCAGTGGTTTTATCAAATTTAACCTCTTCAAGGGGGGCTCCTTGGCGTGGTGAAGAGGCTCTTGGTCTGAGGAATTAGCCCTGTCGGTCTTCTTCCTCAGACCGAACCTAATTACCCCCCATTCTCCCCTCCCCTATCCCATCCTCCCCTTTTTCCATTCCTCCTCCTCCTCCTCACCCCTCCCTTTTGCCCTTCCTCTTCTTGGCCTTCGTGATTTCTCCCACAGGCGCACTAGTTCCTAGGTAGGGGAAAGGACACCGGGGGGTCCATTTCCCATTCCGTTGAGGTTTCTTGGCGGTGCGTGTTGCCGTGGAATCTGGATTGCCTGGGGATGTCCCTATCCTCTCCGGTATACCGGGAGTAAGCTTTGGGTGTCCTTTGGGCGACGGGTGTATCTGCTGGAAGCCGTACCTTCGGGATCCGGGGGTGGGGTGGCTGAAGGAAGGTATGCTTGTTGGCGGAATATATCCGGCCCCCGCCCTCTCTTTTGTCCACCGATAGGTAGCTCGGCAGATTGTGAGGTTGCTATCCCAGATTGTGGTTACTGGCATGAAGGGTTTAAGGGTATGGCACGGGTTCCATGCTGCATCTGCGCTACTAGCGGTGTCGAGTCCTCTTGGGCGCGTGAGGGGGATTCCGGCCCATTCATTCCTCCTGCGGAACTATTCCTCCCTCGCTCCCCTTTTTTTTTCTTTTTTTTATTTTTATTTTCTTTTGTCTTCTTTTCTTTGTTTTTTTTCTTTAAAAAAAAGAAACAAAAGCAAAGAGTAAACCTAACCATGGCAGCCCTAGTCCATGAAACCATACCCCGGGCCTTCTTGATACCGCACCCCATTCTGACCCTGCCCCTTGTGTTTAGACACTCTTCGGGACACTCCTGATGCACCTGTACTCTTGCTGGTGCATGTTTCCTCACCGCTTCAGGTACCGGGGCTTCGACTGGTACTCCTTCGATTTGTCTGAACTCGCTCTCCTGTTGACATATGCTTCCGGCTTCTCCTCTACGGACGGAATTTCGAAATCGCCCACCCATTTCTGCCGGACCAACTCCGGTCCTACTCCTAAACGGCCAACGTCAATCTCCTGATGTGCTCCCGTCGTTACCTTCCATTCTACTCGAGAAACGACCGGACACGTCAAGCGTCTCTCCTCTCCCACGCTCGCATTGTTTCGGACCACACAATGAATTAAATGCTTTACTTTTAAGACCAACTTCTTCTGCCTACCTTTCTGACCATAGTATTTGCCAAAGCGCTCCTGCGTCTTGTTGGCAGAGATATTTAATTTCACGCTCTCAAGAGCGGTACAGGCATCGTCACTGTCCAGAATGCTAACCAAGCTCATGATCTTTCTCTCTTTCGAATATCGATACTACTCCTATCACTATTGAAAAACATCTTTCTCTCAATTCTGTAGTGGTACTGTTTCATTCTGCCCCATACCATGTCCAAACGGAATTTCCAGTCATTGTGCAATGACATTTTGAACAGCTGGGAACTCCAGGATCTCCAATCCTCAAAAGTAGACACTTATGTACTTCCTGCCCGGGGGCGGAGACGGTTCCTGCAATGTGGCAGTTTTAACTTTTGACAGCCGAGAAACTCCCGTCCTCTGTTATTATGTCGCGGGACATCGGTTACAAGTTCGAAAGGTGATACTACACCGCAACAATGTAGAAATTGCTGGCGTTTTGGTCACCCAGCGAAATATTGCAGATCGTATGGCCGAATTGCCAGTCTGTGGTGCCGACAACCATTCTATTCATCTTTGCAGTCAACCTCCATCTTGCCTTAATTGTAATGAAGCTCACCCTTCGTTACTCCGCGTTGCCAGGTTACTTAAATGAACGTGAAATCACGTTGCCTCAAAGAGGCAGAAGGTCTCCCTTATGCTGCTATGGCAGTTATCATCTCTGCTCCAAGGGAAGAGACTACCCCGTGTTTCTTATTCTCGTGTTCCAAACGTCCCCCCCACTCTGGGGTCCCATCTTCATGCAGCTCCTCTGTTTGTTACCCCTCCATAGCCACTACGGCAGCTAATCCTTTTGCTGTCCTTTGCTCTGACGTCCCGACTACAACTCAGTCTGTTCTCACATCTTCGCGTCCTCCTCACAAGCCCCAGTATCGACAAGGACTCGTACGACCACCTAATACAATCGCCCCTTCTACTCAGAAGTCCAAAAAATCACATTGCTCAAATCTCTCTTTTGCCCCTTCTTCCCTTCTTCACCTCCCCACGTACCTTTCCCAGTCTCTGTACCTAGTTCTTCCCCTCTCTCTGGCTCCTATTACAAGTTGTCGTATGGAGATTCACCGCCTCCTCCTCGTACTTGCTACCACCCCCGTCCCCCTCCCAAGTTTCTCCCTCTCTGCACCTCCCAGGTTTCTACCCTCTTCTGTCCCCCCCCACTTCATCTCCAGTCCCTTACACTTTTCCCTCCCCCTTACTTTGGTACAGTCCATTACGTCCCAATCTTTACTTCACCCTCCTCCTCTATCTCAAATATGGTTTCCCATAATCTTTGAATTCAGAACACTTGAAGCCATTTTTCCAGAATATATTGCAGAGACTAAAACCTTTCAATGGCACTGATTCACTTACTGTTCCTTCTATTCCCTCTCCTCCATCTTCACAACCCCATTCTTCGCAAGCTCCGTTCCTTCGCTATTGAACATCTTCCAATGGGGGCCACCACACGTTTTGACTTTTCTAACCCCTCTAGTCCGTATAGGGTGCCTTTACTACAGGATTCCTGATATTTTCTTCATCGCCAATCATGGCCTATTTACAGGTGGAATATCCGCGGCCTCAGGGGTTAATCGGGGTGAGCTTCAAGATGTTGGCTTTCCAGGTTTTCCCCTGTGGTGCTTGCTTACAAGAACCAAAATAACTCGTCTGTTTTCCAACCGTATCTCAGGCTATAATTTATGTATTCTTCGGATCCTTTGCTCAGATGGGAAACTTTTTTAATGAAAGTGCCCTTTCTACGCAATGATATTTCCGTACTGTCAACTATTTGTCCATACCTCGCTGCATTGACACTGCAGCCCGTATCCACTTGAAATTATGTGGTTTACAATATGTTTCTTTATATCTCTCTCCTTCTCGAGCATTTCTATCCCAGATTTGCCTTTCTGTTTCATCCTTACACCACACTTCTGTTACTTGGTGATTTTAATGCCACCCATTTCCTCTGGGGGGGGTCTCATTGTGCTCACGTGGATTCAGTTGGAGGCTTTTCTTGCCTCTCACCCCCTCCATGTTTTAAATTACGGGTACTCCACCCATATTTTGTTCTCGTACTCATACTCTCTCTTGCATCGATCTATCAGTCTGGCTCTTCCTCCACTGCACTAGGACTTCACCTGGTTGTTCTACCAGACTTACATGCAGCGATCCATTTGTCCGATCATTCATACTTCTCCTTCCTATTCACCACCTTCCCGTAAACCTCGCTGGCAATTGATCGGGCAAATTGGGATCTTTATCACACCTCACTGCTTTTAGTGAGGCTCCTTCTTCATCCTCCATTGATGAGCCCTACCACATCTCCTCGACATCAGTTTATACCGCAGCTTCTAATTCTATACCCCAAAAGCCTCAGGCAGGCATTCTCAGGAAGTGCGTGGCCTTGGTGTCTCCTGCTTGTGCTCGTGCAGTACGTTTTGAAAAACGTGCTGCATGGTCAGGTACCGGTACAAGTAGAACCGCTGAGTGAACTTGTTGATTTTATAGCAGAAAGCGTGCGAACGCTCGCCGTGTCATCCGTGAAGCTAAACACACTTGTTGGCGAGACTATGTTTCCACCATCACCTCTGCTTCTTTAGAGTGCAGTCTGGAAAAATTGAGAAAATTGAGTGGTAAATACTTCCTGACCCGGGCTCTGTTCCTACGGGTCACTGGTGTTGTTATAGCAAACCCTCCCTCGGGGGAAAAACGGTTGCCGTGAAACGAGGCACACATCTGGTCCGTATTTCCGAGGTCCATCTATGCCCTCAGTTTCTTTCCTCAAAGTCTGCCAGTGAGTTAGTTACCCTTGGGATTTTTTCTCTCGGAAAGAGAACAGTATCAATGTGCCTTTTACACTTCAAGAACTGGAGGGCAACGCTCTCAGCCTGCGATCATCGGCAGACTGCGGATGATGGACTTCATTATTCGTATGTTACAACATTTACATCGGTCAGCCCTTGTAAGTCCTCTTACACCGTCTTCAATCTTATTTGGGCACAATAAGTCTTCCCCAGGCTGTGAGAAATCTGCCTTTGTTCTCGCCTTTCGCAAAACCGGGTACTACAGGGACATGATTGCCTCCCCACTATCGCCCCATCCCTCTTAACAAGTGCAGTTTGCAAAGTGATGGAACGCCTCGTAATCGACGTTTAATGTAGGTATTTAGGACTAACACAGTCTCTCCGCTAGTCAATATGGCTTTGCGTAAGGGTCGTTCTTACAATAGACCCCTTACTACGCTTGGATACGTATGTTCGGATGCCTGCGAATAATCACTCAGTTATTTGCATTTTTTTTGACCTTGGAGGAATATGACACAACTTGAGGTATAATTATTTTGGCCCAGGCCCATTCCTTAGGGCCTCCGAGGCATTGCCATCCTTCCTTAAGAACTTTTTTAACTGACAGACATTTCCGTGTTCGTGTCAATAATGTTCTTTCCCCGGACTTCGTCCAAGCTGAAGGTTTGTCCCTCAGGGATGTGTTCTAAGCACAAACTTTTCTCCTTGCTATAAATGATTTTGGCCTCTGTTCTTCCACCCAATATTTGGTCATCACTCTATGTTGATGACTTCGCTATTGCTTGTGCGGCCACTGACTGTCACCTTATTGCAGTTTCTCTCCAGCATGCGGTCGACCGTGTTTTCCACTTGGGCCTCCACACTTGGGTTTAAATTTTTCAAGTACAAAACTTCACCAAATTACTTTCACTAGACGCTCTGTTGTCTCCGTCATCCTTGCTATCTCTATGGCTCCCGTAATCCCCGAACGTGATACAGTCAGGTTTCTAGGCCCCTGCTCTTTGACCGTCGGTAACCTGGAAACCTCACATTACCTTCTGACTGCAATTGTCACAGCCGGCTAAACCTTCTTAAAACCCTTGCTCATCTTTCCTGGGGAGCTGATCGTCGAACTCTGCTTCGCCTACATTCAGCCCTCGTTTATCGAAACTCGGATTATGGTGACCAGATTTATTCCGCGGCCTCTCTGTACTCTCTCTAGCTTAACTATATCCATCACCAAGGCTTTCGTTTGTGCCCTTGGTGCTTTTCGCTCTTCCCCTGTGAGAGCTCTATTCAGAAGCAAAATGTTCCATCCTTGTCTGATCCGCCGGTGATGCCCATGCTTCGTTACTATGTACGCTTCTCACGATCTTACACATCCTTCCATTTATAGAATGGTCACCGATATTAGTAGACATTTTTATTTCGTTCGCGCCCTGTTTGCTCGTCCCTTTTCTCTTCGCCTACATTCACTCTTGTCTTCCCTTCAGTTACCACCTTTATATGTCATGTAGAATCTCACTTTTCCCTGCCCCCTGGGAAGTTCCAGCTGTTCGGGTCTGTTCTTTTCACTCCCTTGCTCGAAAGCTCAATGCCTACGGGTGGCTTCCCGCTCTCTTTTTCTTGATCACTTCACTCCCATTCTATGCACCGCTGTTGTACACAGATGGCCTAAGTCTTCAGACGGCGTTTCGGATTCGCAGCAGTGTTTCCGGACAGCGTCGTACGAGGGCAATTTACTTATCTTCAGAGCTTGCATTTTTACTGCTAGAACTGTATGCCATTCTTGCAGCACTTATTTCGTATTGCATCTATGCCTGTGTCATCATTTGTAGTAGTCTCAGACTCCCTTAGTGCTCTACAGGCTATACTGAATATTTGATACATATCATCCCTAGTTCTCCGTATCCAACTTTGGCTACGCCGTATCTCTACCAAACATAAAGATATTGTTTTTTGTTGGGTCCCTGGTCATGTCGACGTACAGGGCAATGAACAGGCAGACACTGCTGCGCGGTCAGCAGTATATGACCTACCAATTTCCTATCGAGGTGTTCCATTTCTGGACTATTTTGCTGCAATAGCTACCCACCTTCGCACCCGTTGGCAACAACGTTGGTCAACTCTGCTCGGTAACAAACTTCATTCTATTAAACCGAGCATAGGTTACTGGCCGTCTTCTTGTCATCAGTGCCGAAGTTGGGAGACCACTCTCTCCCGCCTTCGCATTGGCCACACTCGTCTTACTCATGGGTATCTCATGGAGAGGCACCCTGTTCCTCTCTGTGAGCAGTGTCAAGTTCCAGTATCGATTAGCCACATTCTGTTAGACTGCCCTCTCTATCAACGAGCACGCAGAATTTACCTCCAACGTCGTCTTCGTTCTACTACTCTCTCTTTACCTTCCCTTCTTGCTGATGGACCCTCCTTTAATCCTGACTCTCTCATTGACTTCTTGACAACGACCGATTTACTCCACAAACTCTGATGATACTTTTCGCACTCCCCTCAGCCCTTTCTGGTTCAGTCTCTTGCTGCCCTTTACCCTTTCACCATCCACTGCCCCGCTGTTATCCGTAACCTGTTGCTCATCCATCTCCCTTTTGCCACCTGATGCCCTCACTTCCTTCCTGCCCTGCAGCGCTGTATAGTCCTTGTGGCTTAGCGCTTCTTTTTGATTATAATAATAATAATAATATCAAATTTAAGGACATAACTGAAAGACAGTAGAACTATATACAAAAGATGAGATAATCAGTCCATCAGTCCTGGAGTATGTGAAGAGCATCGTAGTCTTCAATACTACGGTGCTCTTCACCAACTCCAAGGCTGAGGGACTGATTATCTCATCTTTTGTATATAACTCTTCATTCTTCACATTATGTCCTTGTACTGTATTAATAAAGTCACTGGATGGCGAAACATCTACAATAAAGATACCCAGATGTTGCATGTGTCTAATTCTTCATCTTGTCGCTATTGTATACCATTCATATATATCATAATTCCTCCATCCATCCCACCCTCTCCCTCGGCATCCCACTCCCCTTCATCCCACCTTCCTTTCATCCACCCTAGCCACCTTCCATCCCATCATCCATTCCTCCATGGCTCCCTTCCCCACCTTCCCTGATCCTTCCCTGGCTCTCTCCATCCCTCTCCAATTCCACTTCAGAGAATTGAGAGCAGTAGACAAGTGGGGTAGTATTATATAGCATGGTGGCCGTGCTCTCCCTCTCTTCTCTTTCTTTCACTTACCTCCCCAAATTATTTTTTATTTTTATTTTATTTGTGTTCACACGATATGTTTTCTAGTATTCGTACGATATTTTTTTCGTGTGTTCGTATGATATTCTTTATCCCGTGTTCATACGATACTTTTTTTCGTGTGTTCATACAACATTTTTTTCCGTGCGTCACACATATATATGGTGTGTTAGACATACATGGTGCGTCAGACATATATAGTACGTTAGACATATATGGTGCGTGAGACATGTCTATGGAGCGTCAGGCATCTTGAGAAAAGATTGAGAAATCTATTGATACTGACGTGTTGCTTCAGTTTGAATATTATAAATATTGGTAAGAGAAAAGTGTGAACTCAGTCACCCCCACGTAAAACAGAGTTAGGAACTGGTAAAAATGTAACTTATGGCCTTGCTGGTCATACAGGGATGTCAACTGAAGAAGAAACGAGGTAACCAGTGATCCAGATGTGAAACTTAGCCTGGAAAAGGGAAGAGTAAGGAGCTTTTAAGACCTAATCTATAGTGACAAATGGAAGTTATATGACGTCCCTACGAGATGAATATAAGTAGAAAGAAGTAAAATAAGGGACGTTGTAAAGAATTAGCCACATGAAGAGGAGGTAATCCGTCCCTCAGTCTTAGAGTTGGTGAAGAGCACAGTCTTGAAGAATCTGTCTTCCCATTAAGTTCTTGAATTTGTATTGATAAAGCCACGGGATGGCGAAACATCTGCAATAAAGATACTCAGATGTTGCACATGTGTCAAATTCTTATTCTTGTCGGTACTGTGTAGTATATATGTACAAGCGATGTTGTGTTCCGAGGTACAACGCGACGGCCCACGTGTTACAAGACTCCAAAATACAAATAACCCGCACACAAGAGAATGAAACTTATGACGACGTTTCGGTCCGATTTGGACTAGTTAATGGTCCAAGTTGGACCGAAACGTAATCATAAGTTTCAGTCTCCCATGTGAGGTTATTTGTGTATTGTTCCAGTCAAAGTATTGTGCCTTTTTATTCTTTACGACTCAAATATTTCCTCACACCGCTGGCTGCATATCTTCCCATGTACATTTATGCGAAGCGTATACCAACTGTAAACACTGTATTTAACCAAATATTTTGTACCGTAAAACTTGGGAGAGACGGTATGACATAATATAAATACGACACACAGATGGAAAAAAAGGTTTGAACTATTGTTATCCTAAACTGAATTTCCTAAGAATTCTAAATTTAATTGATCATTCTAGAGAAACTTTCAAACTACACAGTTCACCTTCTGGTATTGACATCAATATTCAAAACAGTTGCTGATGGTTAAGCTTTGTTTATATTACCTCTCGTTTTATATGAATATTTTATATGGAAATGAAGAGTAGGATCAGAACCTTCGTTGTTCTAGCCAAGGTTTCACCCTGGGTTTGAGAAACTGAATTAGAAGCAGTCCTCCTAATGACTGCAGAGTCCCCTTGGAACATTACGGAGAATATCGCCTCAACATTGCTCGACAGCACTTCAAGAAAGGATACATCTCGTCTTGTAGCCCTAAGAGCAACACATTCTCGGGATTTCCTCTTGGGTGCCACTAATTTCACCTCCTCCACCCTCAGGCCATTTGCTCTTTGCCCAGCCGTTCAGATTATCACCGAACACCATAGAGACCAATTTGAAGACCATATTGACCAATTTGGTCTCTATGGTCTCAACTCCCAGAGATCAAATGGGAAAGTGTGCGAGACAGGATAAGGTCAGCGATATCAAGCAATGTCTCTCCCACGGTCAGTTGCCCATCAAAATCGCATCTCCCATCAACCATGTCCGATGGCAGCCAGGAACGACTAAAGTAGACAACACCTATAATACTCTGAAGGTGAAGAGGGGAAGTGCAGCTAGTGAGACAGACCCAGAAGGCCCACACAGAGATCTGTTCAAACAGGATCGCAGACCTGGAGCCCAGTCTTCGATACAACCCCAGGGCGACCACGTTTCTGTTTCAGAGACTACGTTTTGCACTTGCGAGTCTCGGAAACACCTGCAGCCTCCTAAGCACATCACAACCTGTCTCTGGTGAATTGGATAAATTGTTCAAAATGTAGGTATTACGGTGCTATACATGTTAAATACACACACAAAATATATGTATGCATGCATTATGTACGTATATATATATACACACACACACATATATATATATATATATAATATATATATATATATATATATATATATATATTATATATATATATATATATATATATGTCGTGCCGAATATGTAAAACTGGTCAATTAGCAAGAACTCATTTAAAATTAAGTCCTTTCTAAAAATTTCTCTTATACGTTTAAAGATATATTTTTTCATTAATGTTAATGTAAAAAATTTTAATTTTGCACCAAAAGAATCTTAGAAAACTTACCTAACCTTATTATAACAAGAACAATTTATTTTAGACTAAGCCAACTAAATATGTTTTAGATTTGTTTACAATAATTTAATACTAAACAAACACAGTGAAATATATTTTTTTCGTTAGGTTCAGAATGATTTTGGCGAAATTATTGCATACACAAATTTTCACTTGTCCTATATGGCAAGATGAACGTTGCTATTTAAGCCAAGATCGCAAGTTCTGCCTATTCGGCACGACACACACACACACACACACACACACACACACACACACCACATATATATTATATATATATATATATATATATATATATATATATATATATATATATATATATGCAAAACAACAACTACTGTGAAAAGATAGTGAAATTCCAAGCGCTCTCGTATATGGCGGGGTTAAATTCGAGGAGTCAGTTGCTGGATCACGCGTCCAGCCTGTCCAGGTCTCTTTGTAGTCCTGCCTGATCCTCATCTAATTTAATTCTCCTCATTATCTTCACATCATCTGTGAACAGGGTGTGTGTGTGTGTGTGTGTGTGTGTGTGTGTGTGTGTGTGTGTGTGTGTGTGTGTGTGTGTGTGTGTGTGTCGCGCGCGCGCGCCCGCATAGAGAAGAATGGACGGAGATTCGAACTGAGGTCCATACATACAGCAGGCCCACTAACTCGGCCACAGAGCATAAGAAAGGACGATTTTACAAGCAACACCTCTGTAAAAAGAATCTGTACAAGTAGTACCAACTGTGACCCCTACTGTCTTTTCCCACACCCCCAGATTTCATTGTACATCTATTCTCTCAGTCCTAAAGAAAGCCATACTCTATAAACCCAAGTCACAATGGACGGCTGCCAAAAGAATGAAATGGAGCCGTAGTCAATACATACATCAGGTCCAATGTCGTAACCGCTCAGCCACAGAGCTTTAATTAGGATGACTTCATAAAGAGCACTTCTATGAAATGTTTGTATCAGCGGCAGCAACTGTGAACCTAGTGTCTCCTCCCAAAGCTGAGTGGTTTAAGCCTTGTTTCTCTTACATTGTTCTGTTTAAACATTTGACAGTCGTTCAATACTAGTCTTGTGTTATGTATACATGCCATCCACTGTTATTAGTAATGTAGAAGTAGTAAATATCTCTGCTATTTATTCATAAAATGTTCTTGTTTTTTCAGGTGAGCAAGTGACAGTTGTTGACTATGTAAGGTAATGTAGTCAGCTTACATATTTGTTGCACGTAGTGGGGGGAAGTGTAGAAATACGTCATCATACTGACTCTGGATAAATGATAACTCTTATATAAATTTTGAAACATGAAAAATATGTAGCCACATACATACTATTTCTGAAAGATTGTCTTACACACACACACACATTATATATATATATATATATATATATTATAAAATAAATATATATATATATTTTATATATATATATATATATATATATATATATATATATATATATATGCATGCAAGGAATTCGCAAGAGCAGGCGAAATATACACAAACACTGATCTCTGGCTGAAGGAGACTCGAACCCTACGAACCTTGGAACAAGGTACGCAGGCTTTACCAATCTACCCACACTGGACCAATACCTTGGAGTCCAGCTTGCGCTAGACTTTGATCCAAGGCAGCCAGTTTTCAGGGAGAAGGCTTACAGCTTTTCATCTCATCCCCAAACATGCTTTCAGCCTTACTAGGGATATTAAAAATTTGAAAGGGAAATTTTGAAAGGGCAGGAAAAAATATACAAAAACTGCGTACATTGTTCCCAAAAGGTTCTTTTGGGGTTCCCGAGTTTTCCTTCAGCCAGAGATCGGGGTTGTGTATATTTCGCCTGCTCTTGCAAATTTTCCTTTTGCATTTTAATGTTTCTAGTAAGGCTGATGCATGCGGGGATGAGATGAAAAGCTTTTAAGCCTTCTCCCGGAAAGCTGGTTTGCCTTGGATTCTAAGTCTAGCCCCAAGTGGATTTCCAAAGGTATGGTCCCAGGGGGGGTTTAGTTTGGGTTTAAAGCACTGCGTACCTTTTTCCCAAGGTTCGAAAGGTTCGGGGTCTTTTCAGCCGAGATCAGTGTTTGTGTTATTTCCCCTGCTCTTGCGAATTCCTTGCTTTTAAAATATATATTATATATTTATATATTTTTTAAAATATATTTTTTTTAATATATATTTTTAATATAATATTTATTTTTTATATATATATATAAAATATATGCAAAAAAGATCACGGGTTAAAACGGGTTTAAATTTCAAAATATGCAAAAAAACCCAACTCTAAAAAGAATAAAAAAAATTTCCAACCGCTTTTTTCCCTTGATAATTGAGTTGTCACGAAAGGCTTGGAATTTCTCTATTCTTTAAAGAGGGGGTTGTTTGCATATATTATTTTATTATTTTTTTTTTTTTTTTTTTTATTTTTAACCCCGGCCGATTCCCACCAATAAAATTTTTAAAATTTAAAATATATATATATATATATATTATTTTTATATATTTTTATTATTTTTAATTTTTTATATTTATTTAACAAGTGGCCATCCCCAAACCGGGCAGGGTGCCCCAAAAAGAAAAAAAAAAATCCCCAAAAAGAAAAAAATTTCATCACCCTTTTCAACACTTTCACCTCACTCACACAAAAATCACGGGTTTTTCCCCAGAGGTTCCCAAAATTTACAACGTTTAAAAAGTAATTGGGTATAAAGTACCAACATATCCTCCAAATCCCAAATACCCCAAAACCCCCCCTTTTAAATGCGGGGCATTGTCCCTTCCCCCATTTCGGGGACTCAAGTCCGCCTATTTTAAAAAAAACCGGTTTTTTCCCTGAACCCCCCTTCACAAAATATTCCCCGGGTTTTTACACTAAAAGTCGTAAAGGCCCCAAAAATACCGGCCCAAAAAAACCCGGTTTCCCTTGAATCCTTTCACTAAATTTTTTCCCTGCTTAACTCCAACAGCTCGTCAGGCCCCAAAAATCCCGGTAAAAATTTCCCAAGGCCCCCGGGGCCCACCGGGCCCCGGTGGCCGGGGTGGCAAAAAAAAAAAGCCCCCGCTTCACCTGGAAAGGGCCCGGGTTCGTTTCCCGGGGGGTGGAAACATTTGGGAAAACGTTTCCCTTTAAACACCGTTGCCCTTTTTCACCTACCCAGAAAAATTGGTTTACCGGGGGTGTTAGTAAACTGGTTTGGGGGGTTCGCATCCGGGGGGACAAGATTAAGGACCCCAATGGAAAAAAAGTTGGCAGTCCTCGATGACGCACTGACTTTTTGGGTTACCCTGGGTGGCTAACCCTCCGGGGGTTAAAAATCCAACGAAATTTACTTTTTTATCTTACCATTCGTTTTTCCTAACACGCTCACGCACGCTTGCTGGAAATCCCAAGGCCCCCCGCCCAAAAAAAACCCCCTTTTTCCCCCTCCCCCCAAACCCCTTTTGAGGGGCGCCCCTACCCCCCCCTTCCTTCTCCTACAGTTTTTTACGCTTTCATGTCATTCTACTTTGATTTTAAATTTTCTCTAAATGGGCCCCCAAAACCCCCTCAAAAACCCCTCTCAGCCCCCTGGCTTTTACTTTTTTTTAATTTCCCCACCTTCTCCTAATTTTCCAAAACTCCAAATTTTTTTTGAAAAATTAAATTTTTACCTCCCAAATTTTCCCCCTTTTCATGACATCTCCACTGCCTTTCCCAACCCCCTCCTCGCTGCTGCCCTTTACAACCCAAAATTACACCCATATTTAAAAGTGTTAGTACTAAATAACTTTCCTTTCATTCCCTTTTTTTGCCCCCATAGATATCGTTTTTGTCTTTCCCCATATTCCTCAACGCACCTTCCCCCTTTTTTCCCCTCATCAAAAATTTTATTGATTAACCCCATCCCTTTTACATCAATCCCCTGATACGTCAATCCCAAAAAAACTGAAAAATTCACCTTTTTTCTTATTCCTCCTTTCCCCCAAAATTTTTTTTCAAAATTTTTTTTTTATCTAAAAAATTTTTATACCCCCCATTACCTTATTTTTTTTCTATTTCCTTTCAAATTTCTACCTTTACACCCCACTCCCAAATTCGTCCACTAACCCCGCAATTTTTTCTTTTGAATCCCCCCATAAACCCCGTATCATCAGCAAAAAATAACTGTGTCACCCTTCCCCCTTTTGTATTTAATTCCCCATAATTTTTAAACCCACCCCTCTCCCGAACACCCAGCATTTTCTTCTTTTTCAACTCCATCTTAAATATAATTTTTAAAAAAACCAAAGGTGACATTTTCAAAATCCCTGTCTTTAAAGGGCCACTTTTACCCGGAAAATAGTCTCCCTTTTCTTCTAAAACAACCCCAACCGAGTCAAATATCCTCTTTAAAAAATCTTCGCATTTAAAAACTTACCCACTATTCTATTTTAAATTGCAAATCTGCCCCATTGCTCCCCTATCCCTCATTTATATGCCCTTTTCTAAATCCCTTTAAAAGCAAAAAAAAACTTTCCCCACATTTATTTAAATTCTGCTCCCCATATATGCTTCAAGGGAAAAAACCTGTTTTTAAAAAAACCCCAACCCCCTCTAAAAAACCTTTCTTGCTCATCCCCAATTCCCTTCATTCGTTTACCTCTAAAAATTTTTTCAAAAAATTTAAACCCCAGTACACTTTTTGGTATTTTCTAAAATAAACTAATTCCCCTTTAATTTTTTTTCAATCTCTTTTGTCCCCCTTCCCTTTAATAAAAAGGGCTTTACATGCTTCTGCCCAAACCTTAGGGGACCCTTTTTCCCCTTTCCTAAATTTTTTAAACCCAAAAAAACCCAAACCCCTCCCAAAACTAATACCCCCTGCTTTTAACATTTTTTGTCATGCCCCTCAGTTTCGGGTGGCTTTACCCCCTTTCTTTTTACGTTAAAGCCCCAAGGGACCCCCCCCCAACTTTCATCCTGTTCTTCTTCCTCCTAAAAAATTTTTATACCCCCCTGGCCCGTGCATTTAAAAATTTCCCCCTCCCCTTTCTTCGGCGACATTTAAAAGTTTCCCCCAAAAATTTTCTCGCCCCCTCTACCCAAAACCTCCATTTCCCCTTTTATAACTTTTACCTGTTTTTTTAAATGACAAAATTTCCCTTTGTTCCCTAGGCTTTTTTAACCTTTTTTTTAAATTTCCCAATTTTTTTTTTTTTTTTCATTTAATTTTTTGGGCGTGCCTCTTTCCCCTCTTACCCCTGCCTCCCTTTTTCACTCCCCTCACCAATCTTTTTCACCTTTCTTTTAAATCTCCATAAAACTTACTCTTCTTTTAAAACTTCTGTTTGTAAAAAAACCTCTATTTAAACTTCCCTTTTTTTCTTTTATCAAAAACCCCTTTTCTTCCCTCATTCCACCCAAAGAATTTCTTTTCCCCCTGCACCCACCCTCCTTTTTAAAAAACAAAAATTTTTGCCCCCCAATTTTTTAGTACGGGATTTTTAAAAAAATATTCCAAAACCCCCTTTTAGCCCCCCCCCCCCGTTTTAATCAAATTGCAACCGCCCACCTTTCGCCAAGGTTTTCTTATATCTCACCCGAACTTCCTCCTCCCTTAGTTTATCCCCTTTCACCTACCTTTTTGCTTGTTGTTTTCCATTTTTCCTTTTGTCCCTTACCTATTTCTGTAACTGTAGTACAATAGATAATGATCGATTAAACAGTTTTGGGCCCTCCCCCTTTTAAAAAGGTTTTACATCCCGAAGCCCACCCCTTTTAAACCCTTTTTCCACCCCAAAACATAATCTTACCCCCCCCCCAAAATACTTTTTTTTTTTCGTTTTCTATTAAACATTTCCCCCGTTTATTTATTTATCCACTTTTTAAAAAATATATATTCTTATTTTAAAAAACCTCTTTTTACACATAGTCAAAAAGGGCCCCCCCCATTTTCATTTTTCCCCTTGGCCCCCAAATTTTTTTTCTACTAAATCCCTCCATTTAAAAATTTTTACCCCCCTTTAGCTTGAGATCCCCAAACCCCCAAAGGTTTTACTTTTCCCTTTGGTTCAAAATCCCCACGCATTTTACTCAAATTTCCCAATTTTCTCTCTCCCCCTTTTCCTCTCACTTCTCCCTTCTCCGGTACATATATGCTTGCTATTTAACCCCCCTTTTTTACATCCAACCTTTAATTTTTCTCGACATAATCCTTGAAATTTTTACATTTTACTCCTCTTTTCCTGCCATTGCTTATCCTTCAACATTTTATCCCATTCCCTTTTTTAGCTCTAATTCTTTTGAAACCCCTGACCTAAACCCCTTTATTCATCTTTTCCAAATTTTAAAATCTCCCACCCCCCTTTTGCTTTTTTTTCAAAAATTTAAAACCAGGGGCATCCAGCTTCTTTTTTTCATTTAAAATCCACAATTTTCCTTTTTTCATTTTGCCAACATCCAGCAATTCAGATTCCCACTTTGATAATTTTCTTTTTTTTATTCTTTTTAGTAAAATTTTTCAGGAAAAGGGGGGTTTCTAAACCCCTTGTTCCGGAAATTTTAGTTGACTTTTAAACACGCATGGTTACGGAAGGGTTCTTTATTCCACTTCCCCTGGGAAAAAAAAGGAAAAAAATAATAAAAAAACCGAACAAATTTAAAATAAAATCAAAAAAAAACTTGCTGAGTGTTTTTTATTTAATAAAGGGGGTACATGTTTTTGAGTAGGGGACCTTTAAATTTTAAGTTGAAGTAGCAAGATGTTTCCTGTAATCTTTCAATTTATGAGAAGACAAAAGACCCAGCCCAATTTCCCACCATCAAAGTAAAACAATTACAATCTTTCGTTTTACACTCACTTGGCAGGACGGTAGTACCTCCCGGGCGGTTGCTGTTTCCAACCTAATAAAATATATATATATATTATATATATATATATATATATTTTTTAATTTATATATATATTTTTTAAAAATATATATATTTTTTAAATATATAAGTCGTTTCGAATAGGCAAAAACTTGCGAAACTTTGGGTTAATAGCAAAGCTCATTTGCCAGATAGGAAAAGAGGGAAAATTTTTGTATGCAATAAATTTCCCCCAAAATCATTCTGAACCTAACGAAAAAAAATATATTTTTACTGGTTTGTTTGTATTAAAATTTTTTGTAAAAAATCTAAAAAAATATTTTGTTGGGGTTAGGCTAAAATAAATTGTTTTTTATAAAGAAGGTTTGGTAACTTTTCTAAGATTTTTTTGGTTTCAAAAAATTTTAAATTTTTACATCAAAATTAAAGAAAAAAATAATTTCTTTAAAACGTACAAAGGAAAAATTTCAGGGAAAAGGACTTTTTTTTAAATGAGTTTTGCTTTAAATTTAAACCCTTTTTTAAAAATTGGCACGACACACACACACACACACACACACACACACACACACACAACACACACACACACACACACAACACACATTATTTTATATAAAATATATATATTATATATATATAAGTCTTCCGTCTTGTAGGTATAAGAATGAATGCAAGAATAGCTAGAACGGCTCTTGAATTTCACCTCGAAATGCTGTTTGGAATTTTCTGAAAGTTAATCAAAGGAAAGTGCCCTTTTTCTTCAAATAATCTAAACACTCGTGTCAGATGGTACAAAAACTTTTTATCATCTCTCCATCCTGATTTATGGAGGATCTCTTTTGTTCCATTAACAAACTGTGTCTTTAGTTCCTCATAATTCTTCACCAGTTGGGATACCAATGGACACTCGATGTTTGGAGAACTGGTTTTAGCACCAAGATTTTCATCCATTACCAAAAGGAGAATCCTGTCCAGAACGTGATGCTGACAGAATACAGAGTTGCCATTTAGTAATTTCCTGAGTTGCTACTTACGGTTAGTAACGTAAATATATGGTGATTAATATTTTTCATTAATTTGAGTAGCCAATTAATACTTCCCTGAGTTGCTACTTATGAGTTGTATCGCAGATATATGTGATTCATGGATTTTATTTAGGGGTGACCTTTTTCGAAAACTGAGAGGAATTAGGGAATTTTTCATTGTTTTTAAACAATGACACAGATGTTTTATTTGGAAAAAAAATTAAAAAGAGTTATAACCCTAAAATATATATATATATATAATATATATATATTTTATATATATATATATATATATTATATATATTTATTATTTATATATATATATATATGTCGTGCCCAAAAAGGCAGAACTTGCGATCTTGGCTTAATAGCAACGTGATTTTGCCATATAGGACAAGTGAAAATTTGTGTATGCAATAATTTCGCCAAAATCATTCTGAACCTAACGAAAAAAAATATTTTCACTGGGTTTGTTTAATATTAAATTACTGTAAACAAATCTAAAATAAAATTTAGTTGGGTTAGGCTAAAATAAAAATTTTTCTTGTTATAATAAAGGGTTAGGTAAGTTTTCTAAGATTCTTTTGGTGCAAAATTAAAAGTTTTTACATTAACATTAATGAAAAAAATATATTTTTAAACGCATAAGAGAAATTTCAGAAAGGGCTTAATTTTAACTAAGTTCTTGCTAACTGACCAGTTTTACATATTCGGCACGACATATATATATATATATTTTATATATATATATATATATATATATATATATTATATATATATATATATATATATATATATATATATATTTTTTTTTTTTTTATCACACCGGCCGATTCCCACCAAGGCAGGGTGGCCCGAAAAAGAAAAACTTTCACCATCATTCACTCCATCACTGTCTTGCCAGAAGGGTGCTTTACACTACAGTTTTTAAACTGCAACATTAACACCCCTCCTTCAGAGTGCAGGCACTGTACTTCCCATCTCCAGGACTCAAGTCCGGCCTGCCGGTTTCCCTGAATCCCTTCATAATTGTTACTTTGCTCACACTCCAACAGCACGTCAAGTATTAAAAACCATTTGTCTCCATTCACTCCTATCAAACACGCTCACGCATGCCTGCTGGAAGTCCAAGCCCCTCGCACACAAAACCTCCTTTACCCCCTCCCTCCAACCCTTCCTAGGCCGACCCCTACCCGCCTTCCTTCCACTACAGATGATACACTCTTGAAGTCATTCTGTTTCGCTCCATTCTCTCTACATGTCCGAACCACCTCAACAACCCTTCCTCAGCCCTCTGACAAAGTTTTGGTAATCCCGCACCTCCTCCTAACTTCCAACTACGAATTCTCTGCATTATATTCACACCACACATTGCCCTCAGACATGACATCCCCACTGCCCCCACCCTTCCCCTCGCTGCAACATTCATCACCCACGTTCACACCCATTAAGGCTTTGGGTTTTAAAACTATACTCTCATACTTTCCCCCTCTTTGCCTCCAAGGACAAAGTTCTTTGTTTCCCAGCTCCAAATGCACCACTCATTTTTTTCCCCTATCAATTCTATGATTCACCTATCTTCTAACCCACCCGTGACACGCCTCCCAAATATCTGAATCGTTAAAATCCTAAAATACTCTCTCCCCCAATTGTATTCAATCTTTATCCCTAATCTTTTTTGTTATCCTTAACCTTCTCTTTTGTATTACCTTTAATTTTCTTCTTTTGCAAACCAAAAAAATTTTCATCCCCAATCTCGCAACTTCTTTAGAATTCCCAAGGCACAGTGTCATCAGAAAAAGGGCGCTGGAAAACCCCACTTTGTGTGTGATTCTTTTCTTTTAACCCCACGCCTCTTGCCAAAACCCTGATTTACTTCTCTTACAACCCCATTTAAAAAATTTATATTAAAAAAACCACGGTGAATCACACATCCTTGTCAAGGCCTTTTTTTATGGGAAAAAATTCCCTTTTTCTACATACTCTAACTTGACCCTCACTATCCTCGAAAAAACCTTCACTGTTTTTCAGAAACCTCCTCCTACACCTACACTTGCAACATCTCCCCATTTTTCCCCCCCTTCCACCCTGTCATGCCTTTTCCAAAAACCCATAAATCCCACAAAGCCCTCTTTAGCCTTATCAAAAAATACTTTCACTTATATGTTTCACTGTAAACACCTGGTCCACACACCCCCTCCTTTTCCTAAAGCCTCCTTGTTCTCTGCTATCCTATTCTCCGTCTTACTTTAAAATTCTTTCAATTATAACTTACATACATTTACCGGTACACTCAACAGTTATCCCCCAAAAATTTTTTGCATCTTTTTATCCCCTTTCCCTTTATAAAAAGGAACTATGCATGCTCTTCCCAAACCCCCTGGGTCCCTTACCCTTTCCATACATTTTTTAAAAAATTGCACCAACCACTAAAAAACTATATCCCCACCTGCTTTTAACTTTTCTTCTTTACCCATCAATCCGGTCCCTTTTCCCCCTTTCATTTCCCCTACTCCCCTACGAATTTCCCCCCACACACAACTGGCTCTTCCTAAACCCCTACAGATGTTATTCCTCTGCCCTAACACGAATCAAGCTTCCCTATCTTCATAAAATTTAAAATTCCTCAAAATTTTCCTTCCATTTTCCCCCAAACCTCAAATCTCCTTTAATAATTTCCCCTTCCTTTTTTAACTGACAAACCATTTGTTCTCTAGGCTTTCTTAATTTTAAATTTCTACCCCAAATTTTCCCGTAGACAATACTAAAAAAGTGAAAAAAAAAAATTTATAAAACTGAGAGCTTGAATGTGGTGGATGTAGTGCGAATGATAAAAAAGATGATTGCTAAGTTATAAATGAAAACAAGTTGGATGTCCTGGCCCCCCAAAAAACAAAGTAAAGGGGGGTAGGGTTGGAGTTTCAGTTGGGAGAAATAAATGGGATTAAGTCAGAAGTATTGGGGTTAGAGCTAAGGAAGGGGAGCAAAAATGTTTAGGAAAAGTTTGGAAGGGGGAAGAGGGAATATAAATGTTAAATTCAAGGATTTGTGGATTAAAAATAAGGAAAGGACGCAAAAGTGTGTCATAATAAGTGTGTATGCACCGGGAAGAGATAGGTAGAGGAGAGGGAGATTTTTGGGGGATGTTAAGGGGTGTGTAGGAAATTTTGAACCAAGTGAGAGAGCAAGTGGTAGGGGGCTAGATGCACAGTGTGAAGCATTTTTAAAAAAGGGTGTGGTTTGGTAAGTTGGAGTGCCAAGGGAAATAAATGGGGGCCCTTTGATTGAACATTGTATAGAAAGGGGTTTAGTTATAGGTATTACATATTTTAAGGAAAAGAGGATAAAGTATACAAAATATGATGCAGGGCTTAATGACAGTAGTTTGCTGGACTACGTATTGGTAGATAAAAGACTGTTGGGTAGACTTTAAGATGTACATGTTTATAGAGGGGCCACAGATATATCAGATCACTTTTTAGTTGTAGCTACAGTGAGAGTAAAGAGTAGATGGGATACAAGGAAAATGGAAGCAGCTGGTAAGAGACAGGTGAAGGTTTATAAGCTAAAGGAGGAATCACTTAGAGTAAGATATAAACAACTGTTGGAGGATATATGGGCTAGTGAGAGTATAGGCAATGGGGTTGAAGATGTATGGGGTAGGTTTAAGAATGTAGTGTTAGAGTGTTCAGCAGAAGTTTGTGGTTACAGGAAAGTGGGTGCGGGAGGGACGAAGAGCGATTGGTGGGATGATGCAAAGAGAGCAGTAAGAGAGAAAAAGTTAGCATATGAGAGGTTTTTACAAAGTAGAAGTGATGCAAAAAGTGAGGAGTATATGGAGACAAAAAGAGAGGCTAAGAGAATGGTGAAGCAATGTAAAAAGAGAGCAAATGAGAGAATGGGTAAAATGTTATCAACAAATTTTGTTAAAAATAAGTAAAAACTTGGAGTGAGATTAATAAGTTGAGAAAACCTAGGGAACAAATGGATTTGATGTTAAAAATAGGAGAGGATATTTATTAAATGGTGAGTTAGAGGTATCAGGAAGATGGAGAGAACATTTTGAGGAATTGTTAAATGTTGATGATGATAGGGAAGCTGTAATTTCGTGTATAGGGCAAGGAGGAATAACATCTTGTAGGAGTGAGAAGAAGCGAGTTGTGAGTGTGGGGGGAAGTTCGTGAGGAAGTTCGTGAGGGGGTAAAGTAGCTAGGATTGATTTAAAGATAGCAATGTTAAAAGCAGGTGGGGATATAGTTTTGGAGTGGTTGGTGCTCTTATTTAATAAATGTATGGAAGAGGGTAAGGTACCTAGGGATTGGCAGAGAGCCTGCATAGTTCCTTTGTATAAAGGCAAAGGGGACAAAAGAGAGTGCAAAAATTATAGGGGAATAAGTCTGTTGAGTATACCTGGTAAAGTGTATAATAAGGTTATTATTGAAAGAATTAAGAGTAAGACGGAGAGTAGGATAGCAGATGAACAAGGAGGCTTTAGGTAGGGTACAGGGTGTGTAGACCAAGTGTTTACTATGAAACATATAGGTGAACAGTATTTAGATAAGGGTAAAGAAGATTCTGTGGCATTAATGGATTTGGAAAAGGCGTATGACAGGGTGGATAGGGGGGCAATGTGGCAGATGTTGCAAGTGTATGGAATAGGAGGCAGGTTACTAAAAGCAATGAAAAGTTTTTACGGGAATACTGAGGCTCAGGTTAGAGTATGTAGGAGAGTGGGAGATTATTTCCCAGTAAAAGTAGGCCTTAGAAGGATGAGTGATGTCACCACAGTTGTTCAATATGTTTACAGATGGGGTTGGTTTAGAAAGACACGTAAGCAAACACTATAACATATTTATTAGAAAACGTTTCGGTCCTGGGACCTTGATCACTTCTAACATACAGAGGTAGAAAGGCATTATATATATAGGCGGAGAGTGAGGTGTGACGCACGTGACCTGAGGAATGTCATAAGAACATAAGAATGGAGGAACACTGTAGGCCTACTGGCCCATGCGAGGCAGGTCCTTATCAAAACAACCTCTACCTATGATGACGGGTAGACGATGAAATCATGTGACTCCTGTGTTGTTGGGTTGGTGCTGCTTAAGTATCATGTATGCCAATGTTTTTGAAATTTTGTAGTTTCCAGTGTTGCGTTCTATAGTGTCGGTGACGGCGATTAGTGAGGCTTCTAGGCACCGTCGGCGTCGGAGGTCTGGTTCGGTGAGAACGAGTTGTGCCTCATTCCAGTTCAGTTTTCTAATAAATATGTCATAGTGTTTGCTTACGTGTCTTTCTAAACCAACTTGTCGGTATTTATTACCAAGGTTTATACCACAGATGGGGTTGTAAGAGAAGTGAATGCCCGGGTGCGGGTGTTGGCAAGAGGTTTAGGATTAAAAGATACAGAATCTAACACAAAGTGGGAGTTGTCACAGTTACTCTTTGCTGATGACACTGTGCTTTTGGTTGGTGGATGAGTTTGGCAGGGTATGTAAAAGAAGAAAATTGAAAGGGAGTATAGGAAAGAGTAAGGTGATGAAGATAACAAAAAAAATTAGGTAAGGAAACATTGGAATTCAGGTTGGAGGGTGAGAGTATGGAGGAGGTGAACGTGTTCAGATATTGAGGAGAGGACGTGTCAGCAAATGGGTCTATAAAAGATGTGGTAAATCATAAAATTGACGAGGCGAAAAGGTGAGTGGCGCACTGAGGAGTCTGTGGAGACAAAGAACTTTGTCTACGGAAGCAAAGAGGGAAATGTATGAGAGTATAGTATGCCAACGCTCTTACATGGGTGTGAAGCATGGGTGGTGAATGCTACAACACGGAGAAGGCTGGAGGCAGTGGAGATGTCGTGTCTGAGGGCAATGTGTGGTGTGAATATAATGCAGAGAATTCGTAGTTTGGAAATTAAGAGATGTGAGATTACCAAAACTATTATCTAGAGGGCTGAGAAGGGGTTGTTGAGGAGGTTCTAACATGTAGAGAGGGTGGAACAAAACAGAATGACTTCGAGAGTGTATAAATCTGTAGTGGAGGGAAGGCGGGGTAGAGTTCGGCCTAGGAAATGTTGGAGGGAGGTGGTAAAGGTTTTGTGTGTGAGGGTTTGGACTTCCAGCAAGCATGTATGAGCATATTAATTAGGAGCGAATAGAGACAAATGGTTTTTAGGACTTGACGTGCTGTTGGAGTGTAAGCAGGGTAATATTTATGAAGTGATTCAAGGAAACCGGTAGGCCGAACTTGAGTCCTGGAGATGGGAAGTACAGATCATGCACTCTGGAGGGGGTGTTAATATTGCAGTTTTATAACCATAGTATAAGCACGCCTCTGGCAGGACAGAGATGGAGTTGGTACTTTTTAAGTTTTCATCATTTTATGTTAGAAATGATAAATGAATTTATTTATATGAACTAGGTATTATTCCGTGTTTTATACATGCCTGAAAATAAACCGTCGCTTATACAATATACCAATATACAATATTTTTAAATTAGCTGGAAAATGTGTCGTCTTGCATATTAGTTGACGTGTCAAGGTTAAATCTTCATCACTGATCTTGTGCCTCTACTAATACTATACTTAAGGTAATGTTGTTGCATTTATGAACAACTGAGACTCGTGAGGTGGAGACTCGATCTTCCTGCTCTTAATAGAGGGACTGAAATTTTAAACTCGCGGCTAGGTGCTTAATGCAACCAATTAAAAAAACAGTTAAAACAGAAATTAAAAACAAATACAAACTGAACGTGAGTAGAACAATACCGCACAACAATGATGTTTTATATGTTCATTAAAATACGTAGCTTTTCCATGAATTGGAAAATATACCATCCCTTGTATGAGTTAGGAATTACGTAGTCTTTTATATTTATTCTAAATTATTTTATGGGCTACTATCTATGAATTATTTTATAAGTTATGCAATTTATAGTATTCTACATGGACTATGATTTATTCTGCATGAACAATGAATTATGTAGTTGATCTATGAATTTTGTAGACTTTTGTATGAATAATGAAACATGTTGTATATATGGCCGGTGGAATGTGCTGCGGGGTTTACGCAATATTTTATAAGGCAGAAAATAAGCTGTAATAATTCGTGCTCTGGAATACATTTAAAATGTGATGAAGATAAAAGCTTTAGTCTATATAAATTAGGAATATGCAGTCGCTCATATGAATCTTGAAACTTGAGGTTTTATGAGCTGTCATAAATGTAAACTTGCACATATTAGCACTATGTCGTGCCGAATAGGTAAAACTGGTCAATTAGCAAGAACTCATTTAAAATTAAGTCCTTTCTAAAATTTTGTCTTATACGTTTAAACATATATATTTTCATTTGTGTTAATGTAAAAAATAATAATTTTGTACCAAAAGAACCTTAGAAAACTTATCCAACCTTATTACAACAAGCGCAATTTAATTTACCTTAATCCAACTAAATATAGTTTACACAAGTTTACAATAATTTAATAATAAACAGACACAATGAAATATATTTTTCGTTAGATTCAGAATCATTTTTTTGCGAAATTATTGCATACACTAATTTTTTTTCTGACCTTAATCGGCAAGGAATGCGTTGCTATTTAAGCCAAAAACGTGAGTTTTACCTATTATGAACGACATTTTTTTTTTTTTATTATTATCACACTGGCCGATACCCACCAAGGCAGGGTGGCCCGAAAAAGAAAAACTTTCACCATCATTCACTCCATCACTGTCTTGCCAGAAGGGTGCTTTACACTACAGTTTTTAAACTGCAACATTAACACCCCTCCTTCAGAGTGCAGGCACTGTACTTCCCATCTCCAGGACTCAAGTCCGGCCTGCCGGTTTCCCTGAACCCCTTCATAAATGTTACTTTGCTCACACTCCAACAGCACGTCAAGTATTAAAAACCATTTGTCTCCATTCACTCCTATCAAACACGCTCACGCACGCCTGCTGGAAATCCAAGCCAGTCGCACACAAAACCTCCTTTACCCCCTCCCTCCAACCTTTCCTAGGCCGACCCCTACCCCGCCTTCCTTCCACTACAGACTGATACACTCTTGAAGTCATTCTGTTTCGCTCCATTCTCTCTACATGTCCGAACCACCTCAACAACCCTTCCTCAGCCCTCTGGACAACAGTTTTGGTAATCCCGCACCTCCTTCTAACTTCCAAACTACGAATTCTCTGTGTTACATTCACACCACACATTGCCCTCAGACATGACATCTCCACTGCCTCCAGCCTTCACCTCGCTGCAACATTCATCACCCATGCTTCACACCCATATAAGAGTGTTGGTAAAACTATACTCTCATACTCTTTGCCTCCAAGGACAAAGTTCTTTGTCTCCACAGACTCCTAAGTGCACCACTCACCCTTTTCCCCTCATCAATTCTATGATTCACCTCATCCTTCATAGACCCATCCGCTGACACGTCCACTCCCAAATATCTGAATACATTCACCTCCTCCATACTCTCTCCCTCCAATCTGATATCCAATCTTTCATCACCTAATCATTTTGTTATCCTCATAACCTTACTCTTTCCTGTATTCACTTTTAATTTTCTTCTTTTGCACACCCTACCAAATTCATCCACCAATCTCTGCAACTTCTCTTCAGAATCTCCCAAGAGCACAGTGTCATCAGCAAAGAGCAACTGTGACAACTCCCACTTTATGTGTGATTCTTTATCTTTTAACTCCACGCCTCTTGTCAAGACCCTCGCATTTACTTCTCTTACAACCCCATCTATAAATATATTAAACAACCACGGTAACATCACACATCCTTGTCTATGGCCTACTTTTACTGGGAAATAATTTCCCTCTTTCCTACATACTCTAACTTGAGCCTCACTATCCCCGTAAAAACTCTTCACTGCTTTCAGTAACCTACCTCCTACACCATGCACCTGCAACATCTGCCACATTGCCCCCCTATCCACCCTGTCATACGCCTTTTCCAAATCCATAAATGCCACAAAGACCTCTTTAGCCTTATCTAAATACTGTTCACTTATATGTTTCACTGTAAACACCTGGTCCACACACCCCCTACCTTTCCTAAAGCCTCCTTGTTCATCTGCTATCCTATTCTCAGTCTTACTTTTAATTCTTTCAATAATAACTCTACCATACACTTTACCAGGTATACTCAACAGACTTATCCCCCTATAATTTTTGCACTCTCTTTTGTCCCCTTTGCCTTTATACAAAGGAACTATGCATGCTCTCTGCCAATCCTAGGTACCTTACCCTCTTCCATACATTGATTAAAATAATTGCACCAACCACTCCAAAACTATATCCCCACCTGCTTTTAACATTTCTATCTTTATCCCATCAACCCCGGCTGCCTTACCCCCTTTCATTTTACCTACTGCCTCACGAACTTCCCCCACACTCACAACTGGCTCTTCCTCACTCCTACAAGATGTTATTCCTCCTTGCCCTATACACGAAATCACAGCTTCCCTATCTTCATCAACATTTAACAATTCCTCAAAATATTCCCTCCATCTTCCCAATACCTCTAACTCTCCATTTAATAACTCTCCTCTCCTATTTTTAACTGACAAATCCATTTGTTCTCTAGGCTTCCTTAACTTGTTAATCTCACTCCAAAACTTTTTCTTATTTTCAACAAAATTTGTTGATAACATCTCCCCCACTCTCTCATTTGCTCTCTTTTTACATTGCTTCACCACTCTCTTAACCTCTCTCTTTTTCCCCATATACTCTTCCCTCCTTGCATCACTTCTACTTTGTAAAAACTTCTCATATGCTAACTTTTTCTCCCTTACTACTCTCTTTACATCATCATTCCACCAATCGCTCCTTTCCCTCCCGCACCCACTTTCCTGTAACCACAAACTTCTGCTGAACACTCTAACACTACATTTTTAAACCTACCCCATACCTCTTCGACCCCATTGCCTATGCTCTCATTAGCCCATCTATCCTCCAATAGCTGTTTATATTTTTCCCTAACTGCCTCCTCTTTTAGTTTATAAACCTTAACCTCTCTCTTCCCTCATGCTTCTATTCTCCTTGTATCCCATCTACCTTTTACTCTCAGTGTAGCTACAACTAGAAAGTGATCCGATTTTATCTGTGGCCCCTCTATAAACATGTACATCCTGAAGTCTACTCAACAGTCTTTTATCTACCAATACATAATCCAACAAACTACTGTCATTTCGCCCTACATCATATCTTGTATACTTATTTATCCTCTTTTTTTTAAAATATGTATTACCTATAACTAAACCCCTTTCTATACAAAGTTCAATCAAAGGGCTCCCAATATCATTTACACCTGGCACCCCAAACTTACCTACCACACCCTCTCTAAAAGTCTCCTACTTTAGCATTCAGGTCCCCTACCACAATTACTCTCTCACTTGGTTCAAAGGCTCCTATACATTCACTTAACATCTCCCAAAATCTCTCTCTCTCCTCTGCATTCCTCTCTTCTCCAGGTGCATACACGCTTATTATGACCCACTTCTCGCATCCAACCTTTACTTTAATCCACATAATTCTTGCATTTACACATTCATATTCTCTTTTCTCCTTCCATAACTGATCATTCAACATTACTGCTACCCCTTCCTTTGCTCTAACTTTCTCAGATACTCCAGATTTAATCCCATTTATTTCCCCCCACCGAAACTCCCCTACTCCCTTCAGCTTTGTTTCGCTTAGGGCCAGGACATCCAACTTCTTTTCATTCATAACATCAGCAATCATCTGTTTCTTGTCATCTGCACTACATCCACGCACATTCAAGCATCCCAGTTTTATAAAGTTTTTCTTCTTCTCTTTTTTAGTAAATGTCTACAGGAGAAGGGGTTACTAGCCCATTGCTCCCGGCATTTTAGTCGCCACTTGATACTGGAGTTCCACAGGGAAGTATCCTTCGACCCCTGCTCTTCCTCATTTACATCAATGATCTTCCAAACATCCCAACACCTGAAACCCATTCTCTTTGCTGACGACACGACTTACGTCATCTCCCACCCTAATCTTGCCACCCTCAACACCATTAACGAGGAGCTGCTCAAAATATCGACTTGGATGACAGCCAATAAATTTACACTTAACACTGGCAAAACCTACTTTATTATGTTTGGTAGCAGAGCAGGTGTTGCGCAACTTAACATTAAGATCGACAACACTCTAATTGCCAGACATAATGAGGGCAAATTCCTTGGCCTATACCTCGACAACAACCTAAATTTCAGCACCCATATCCAACACACAACAAAAAAAGTATCCAAAACGGTGGGGATCCTCTCCAAGATACGATACTACGTACCGCAAACTGCCCTTCTCACGCTATACCATTCACTTATATATCCATACCTCACCTATGCTATCTGTGCTTGGGGTTCAATTGCAGCAACACACCTAAAGCCAATAATAACCCAACAAAAAGCCGCAGTAAGAAAAATCATTAAATCCCATCCCTGGCAACACCCCCCCCCACCTCTTCATAGATCTAAACTTACTCCCTGTTCAGAACATCCACACTTACTACTGTGCAATCTATATCTACAGGACCTTAAATTCCAATATTAACCTTGATCTAAAACGCTTTCTTGATAGTTGTGACAGGATCCACAGGCATAACACCAGACACAAACATCTCTATGACATTCCCCGTGTTCGACTAAACCTTTACAAAAATTCAATGTATTTCAAAGGACCTAAAATCTGGAACACCCTACCTGAAAACTCTAGAACTGCAGACACATTCATCACTTTCAAAACTACAGTTAGAAAACATCTTATCTCCCTGATCCACCCCGACAACTAACTACATGATAACCACCTGGTGGTTCAAAATTACACTCACTCACTCACCGACTATAAACCCAGAAATACTAATCTTAATCTTAAAATAATAAATCCTAACTAGTCATAAGTTTGCCTATGATACTCAAATATAGACACCTTGTATTGTGCCAAAACAAAAGCATTCACATTGCTAAACTCACAAATTATGATGTAGTCACTTAGCCTTAATACTATAATCTGTAAGGATTTAATGTTAAGAATTAATATAAGTCTGCTCGAAATGCCTAGCCATGCTAGGTGTCCTAGTGGCCCCCTCTGTAATTAGTATTTTATAACATGTAAACCACAAAATAACCAAAACCTGTGAACCCCACATTGTAACCATTATAGAGAATAAACTTGAATTGAATTGAATACATACATACATATATATATATATATATATATATATATATATATATATATATATATATATATATATATATATATATATATATATATATATATATATGCAATAAGATCACAGTAAACAAGTGATTTCAGAATATGCAAAAACAACCACTCTGAAAGAATAGAGAAATTCCAAGCGCTTTCGTGACTACTTTCATTATCAAGGAACAATGATCATGTGAGTAGTCACGAAAGCGCCTGGAATTTCTCTATTCTTTCAGAGTGGTTGTTTTGCATATATATATATATATATAATATATATATATATATATATATATATATATATATATATATAATATATATATATATATATAAGAATAATAAATATAGGGAGGTACCACCTCTAGAACTATTTTAGGGACCCTCATCCTCAGAGAAAAGAATAAACTTGCTTCAGGGAAAACTCAACGTTATCCCTGAAGCTGGTTGAGAAGTTTCTCCTACCACCCCCTATATTTAATTAATATATATTTTATTTAAAGACAAAATACATTGACAAAATATTCATAAAGATACAATAGAAAGTAAAACAACATAGGTAACTCGGAGCTACATCTCGAATACTTCGTCCAGCTCCCCGGCGGTGGGCCACATGCCCAGAATGCTGCAGGCATTTCCTCTCTGGATCACAACACTGAGTCTTTGAAAGAGGAAGCTGGTCCCCCTGTGGTCCTTGGTTTCTATGATGAGCTTTTCACCCAGCTCTTTGAGGAACTTTAGAGCACACTTGCCCCATGCTCCAAGGGTCTCTGGCCCTATTGGGATGAAGTTATAGCAAGGGGGAAGGTCTTCATATTTGCGGATCTTCTGGGTCTCCCTGTGGCTGGCCGCTCCACCCCTTCCACTACGGAGTATGGCAAGTAGGTGTCTGCCAATGTGGCGGCACAGGTGTAGTCCCAGGCAATCTGCTTTCCATCCTTCCAAGGTAGCATAGAGGCTCCATCAGGACGCTTTTGACTTCTGTCAGACCTCTACACTTGGGGTTCCCGTTGAGCTGGGCAACGGGCTGTGGCGAGGCTTCTCTTTATAATGTCATTGACCTCCTCATGCCTGGCATACTTCCCTTCTGCTGTGTGACACACGAGACCATAAAGTCCGAAGTGATCAGCTGTCGCCCTGCCGCAAATACACCTATGTTCGGTGAGGATGGGGGCGGCTAGGCGAAGAGCAACACCATTCCGAATGGCCTGTGGGTCTAGTCGAGTGCCCATGGAGGAATTGGGAACAGCTAACAGGAAATCTCCTGAGTGTGGTGCCTTCACTGCCAGGAGACGAGCTTTGTCCTTATCTGAGGCGTTGGAGAGCATTGTGTTGGCGATTTTTTTCATGATCGGTTTGTCCCAGTGGGACTGTTTGTGTTCTTTGGGAGGAGCTGGTCTACTGGAGGAATCTGTAAGGGTGTCCCACCGAATCGCTGCTTCAGTAAACCTGGGGTCCTGAGCTCTTACCACGTCTCTCAAGCGTTCGGGAACAATCTTCTTGACTAATGCACTGGAAGCCAAACACGAAGACAGAAAAGCAGGTAAAGCAACATGCGTTGCTTTGCGCACCCCTATACCTCCCAGTCGCACTGGGAGGGTTGCCTGATCCCATTTCTGATCCTCTAGTGACAGGTTCAGTGCCTTCTTAAAGGTTGACCTCAGGTGTGCGTCATATTCGTCGAGTGTTGGGTTGTCAAAAGAGGGTGCACACCTCAGGAAGTGAGTCTTGGAATAGTAAGGCACCTTGTGAGGAGATACAGAGCATCATGGGCATCAAGATTGCTTATTCTCTCCTCCATTCTCACCAGGTCATTCAATTTGTCCTTGAGGACTGTGTCGATGGCTTGGTGACCCAGCGGTGCTCCCAAGAGGGTACTGTTGGACGGAGTGGTAGTAGAGACTTCTGGGAGGATTCTTCGCACAGCATTATTTCCTGGTAAGAGGTGGACTGTCTTTTATTAAACTACACTTTGCAACACTCTTGCAAGGAGCGGTGGTCGCTTGACCACGTTACATACTCGCATTGCATCTGGGATCAATTACTTGCTGCAGCAGTAAACAAGATGTTTGCCCCTTCTGAGAGGGCTGGGCCCCTCTAGGCTGAAAGGGGCTGAAGGGGGCTGGTACCCCCCTCCTGAAGAAAATTTCCCCACACAATATACCTTGCACGCATATCAATAGCTTGCTCAGTGAATATTGTGAATATTTATTATAAGTTTAAAAAGTGTTTGGCTAAGAAAATTAACTACCTTTCACCTCAAAATATAAACTTGCACAGCACAACCACCTTCTATGACTGCTGGAACAATAAAGAAGGTCAGTGAGACTGTGAGTGTGGTAAGAAACACTGCCACAAGCCTGTTGGAACCTGTTGTGACACGTAGGTGTATATTGAAAAGTAGAGCCAACAATTTTAACCAAGATATTCATTATCAGTGGCCTAAAATTAGTTGGAAATTGCTACTCTGGTCTCGGAAGCATTTTGGTTGTTAACCAGTGTCGAACCCATGTCGTTTTGGCCCGCCTCATGGTGAGCGAAAATCACATGACGCTCTAACCCACAGGACCACCAAATCCTACAAGAATAAAGCACCCAGCAGAGCGAGGTGTTTTACCTTGATCCGAGGACATAGGGTGGTTTGGGTGCCTCTGAGCTAATTTCATTCTACTCCCCGTTCGGTGTATTAGCCTCCACAATACTGCTTGTGTAGGCTAGTACACAATTTTGAGAATTACATTCACATGGGGTGACACCCTCGGGCAGAAGGCGGGGACTTTATCAGAAATTAAAAAAAAAGAGTAATCTTAACTCATTTGGACTGTATCAGTATTTGTACATAAAGTTTTTAATGCAGAAATTTTCGTCCAGATGGGCTTAAATTATATACAAATGATAATTCTTATGCATTTAATACGCGTTTTAACTTCTGATGATTCCATACTTATGTATTGTTATTCGTTCAGTCCATCCCACTGCCTCAGTTAAAATCGCCCTCACTTAAACAGAACCCATGATAACACCAAAAGTTTGGGAATAATAATAAGTACCATGGAAAGAGTAAAAGTCAGAGTAGAAATAAATGTGATCGTGAGAGTTCAATTTTTAAAGTAACAAAGGTGTGCAAGGGGGAAAAAGTGGCAAGAAACTGTCTTATAGTCCATAGATTTGATCCAGGGACTTCAGTGTTGAGAAGTGCGACTCTGACCACTCGGCTACGACTTTTAGGATCAGTGGCAAAAAGAGAAGTGATAATTTTAACAAACTAGCAGACAAACTGATAAGTGACAGAGCTACAGCCACTCTAGTGTGGGATTCGTCTGTAAAAGCCTGCATTTGTGGTCACTGGTGGCCCATGCTAACCTCCCTATGGTGTATGAAAATATACCTAGTCAGATGAATCTTATTAGAGTCAGCTGGCCTAGTGCTTAACGCACTGGCCTGTGAGTTTTAGGATTCACTTGCCATCGGTTCAAGCCCCACCCTTTACGTTATTTCTTTTAGAAGAAATAATGGGAATCCCATGTGTGTGAATTTTAAAAAATCGGAGAGAGGCACAAATGACAAGGGAAGTTTTTGGCAAAATATAAGCCAGGAGGCAGAGGTTAGAATGAATCCATAGTTTGTGATTTAAAACTCGCTGTATACAATCAAGAAGAGTATGAGAGCCAGAGAGAAAGACTCGGCATTCCAAAGATAATACTCACTTTTACAGCCAGCATCAGAACTGACTGTGTCAGGAAAAAAAGTAATAATGTTTGAAGCAGACTTTAAAAAAGAGGGCATTGAAGGAATATAATCAGTGGGAGGGGAGATTCTTAGAGAATATCCCTGATCTGTCTACAATTAAAAGTGCTGTGACTGTTTGCTAGAAATCAACTCCCTCGTTATCTGCTAGCAATGTTATTTCGTAAATATTCCACAAATATTATTCTTATTGAGTTCTCTGGTAAAAACATTATATCTGTTGTCGAGTGACATTAGATTTCCAGAGATCATGGAGTCGACAGGAACTAACGAGACAGAAACTAAAATACCAACAGGGGACACGCTCTGAAGGAGCCATCAAAGACACAGGAGACCCTAAAGACTGCACTTTGAAAGGGTAAGACCCCAAGGGACTCGAACGTTGCTTCTGTGTAAGAAGTTGAGCCACCAGGCAGGAGGTAAGGATTTACACAAAGAACGTCAAGTGGAGTACAGGGAAAACCTCTTGATTGTAGGGAGACTCTACTCTAGGACCACAACTGTGGTCGCAATGAAAACAAAGAAATAAGCTTATCTGACGACCAACAAGTAGCACAGCAAGCCAGCACAAGATCACACGACCCATAAAGACAAAAAAAAACAATATAATAATTTTATGCGCTAAGCCCGTATGAATCGTACAGCGTTGTCCGTAGTGGTGTGCGAGAGCAGAAGTATGCGATGGTAGGAGTGTGGAGGGTAGGAGTGTACGAGGGTAGAAGTGTGAGAGGGTAGGAGTGTGCGAGGGTAGGAGTGTACGAGGGTAGAAGTGTGAGAGGGTAGGAGTGTGCGAGGGTAGATGTGTGAGAGGCTGTGCAAGAGGTTTGCAGGTGGTAAGGTTAGTGAAGGAGGGAGCTATTGGAGGTGGGAAGGTTAGTGCGGGTCCAAAATTGAGATCAAAGTTGGTGCAATAAATTATTTTCCATTAAAAAGTCAAAGAGTCTGCATCAAAGACGTTTCAGTAAAGAGGTCAGTTAGAGAGAGAGAGTTTGTTGTTCTTGTGAAGGTCGCAAGTCAATCCTTGCGTGTCAGGTGTTAGGACACTCTCTTAAGTTATGCTGATCATGGTAATCACTATTTCATGGTAGACATTTTTTATGGTGGTTACTTTCGTGATTCCATTCAAATATATCATTAATACTTGGTGCAAGATATCTAATTATTTCTCTAATTGTTTATATTGCTTATATATACATAAACCACTAACACGTATCAAGAATTATCCTAAAAACTTTAAATCCGTTGAAAAATGTAGTTATCAATAAAGTATATATATATATATATATATATATATATATATATATATTATATATATATATATATATATATATATATATAATGTCGTGCCGAATAGGCAGAACTTGCGATCTTGGCTTAAATAGCAACGTTCATCTTGCCATATAGGAGAAGTAAAAATTTGTGTATGCAATAATTTCGCCAAAATCATTCTGAACCTAACGAAAAAAATATTTTTCACTGTGTTTGTTTAGTATTAAATTATTGTAAACAAATCTAAAATATATATAGTTGGGTTAGGCTAAAATAAATTGTTCTTGTTATAATAAGGTTAGGTAAGTTTTCTAAGATTCTTTTGGTGCAAAAGTAAAATTTTTTACACTGCCATTAATGAAAAAAATATATCTTTAAACGTATAAGAGAAAATTTTAGAAAGGACTTAATTTTAAATGAGTTCTTGCTAATTGACCAGTTTTACATATTCGGCACGACATATATATATATATATATATATATATATATATAATATATATATATATATATATATATATATATATATATATATATATATATATATATATTCTTTCAACAAACAGGCCGTATCCCACCGAGACAGGGTGGCCCAAAAAGAAAAACACCAGTTTCTCGTTTTAATTTTAGTAATGTATACAAGAGAAAAGATTACTAGCCTCTTGCTCCCGGCATTTTAGCCGCCGGGAAAAAACCCAGAGGGGTGTGTATATATATGTTTGTACATGTATGTGTAGTGTGACCTAAGTGTAAGTAGAAGTAGCAAGACGTACCTGAAATCTTGCATGTTTATGAGACAGAAAAAAGACACCAGCAATCCTACCATCATGTAAAACAATTACAGTCTTTCGTTTTACACTCGGCAGGACGGTAGTACCTCCCTGGGTGGTTGTTGTCTACCAACCTACTACCTAGGATATATATATGTCGTACAGAATAGGCAAAACTGGTCAATTAGCAACAACTCATTTAAAATTAAGTTCTTTCTAAAGAACTGCCGAATAGGCAGAACTTGCGATCTTGGCTTAAATAGCAACGCTCATCTTGCCATATAGGACAAGCGAAAATTTGTGTATGCAATAATTTCGCCAAAATCATTCTGATCCTAAAGAGAAAAATATATTTCACTGTGTTTGTTAAGTATTAAATTATTGTAAATTTATCTAAAATATATTTAGTTGGGTTAGGCTAAAATAAATTGCGCCTGTTATAATAAGGTTAGGTAAGTTTTCTAAGATTCTTTTGATGCAAAATTAAAAATTTGTACATTAACATAAATGAAAAAATTATATCTTTAAACATATAAGAAAATTTTTTTGAAAGGACTTAATTTTAAATGAGTTCTTGCTAATTGACCAGTTTTACATATTCGGCACGATATATATATATATATATATATATATATGTATATATATAGTGATTTTCATCAGTGGTGTTTCAAACTTTTCTTTCTCTATTTTCATAGACTATTACATATTCCATAGAGGTAACTGATTTTTTGGCAGTAAGCCCTGATCTGAGATAAGATTTGATTTGCTAGAGTCTCACTTTAGGGAGTTATTGGTAATGACGTATTTTGGTATTAGCGAGTCTGGGTCTCAAGTGAAGGCTTGGGTTCAGTCCCGGTAAGGCGGAATGTATCGGGTCAACCTCTTAACACCTGCTGATCTTGTTCACCTAGCACTAGATACCTAGAAATTAGCAGTGTGGATGGTCGCAACGGGAAGGAAAAAGGTGGAAAGGTGAATCTATAAACCCAACAGAAGTAGATTACATTGCTTGACTTTCCCGGGTTCTGGACTGTTTACTTTCCGGAGTAATAAGCTGACCAACATCTTTTGCATTTAAAGCTGTATTTATTGAGCTTCCTTAATAACTTTATTCATTTTCTTTATGCTGATGAGGAAATAACTGAATCTAATATTTTTATATGTGTAGTTCTTAGTAAAAATATTGTTCGTTATCAAAGAGATTGCAACAAACTTCTGAATAACACCAGGCTCACGTCTCTATGTGACTCCTGTGGGGAATTAGTTGCCATGAATGTCAAATTAAGTAAGTCGTTATGTCCCCCCTAGTGCATATTATGTATGACACTTTGTGGACACTTGTTGAAACTTCTTAGTCACTCGTGACAGACATGATAATAATGCTCAAGCTCTCCGTAGTGTGACTCCAGTCATTGAACTTCAACCTTCATACACTGGACTTTGTCGGCGCATTCAATGTGTCTCGCCCCAAAGTTTCCTCAGACATGTAAGCACTCATATTTTGTGAGTTTATACTATATCTACTTAGTTATTATTTTCTATATCATGACAGTTCTTAATGAAAAATTATTAAGACTCGTTTATATTATCAAGGATGGCAGTGAACATTGTTTTGAATTGTTTTGAAAATGTTGATTTCCTTGTAAAGCTTACAATGTGTGGTTTACATATTAAAATTCATATAATTTATATTATAAATTACATAATATATTAATTGTAGAAAGTGCTGTCCTGTTAGCCTCTCAGTTCTGAGACTGTTAGGGGTGTTCACTGAGTCTGAGTCTGCGTTTAATCAATGCCAGTAAGCCACAGATGAGTATACTTGCTCTCTTCTTACGGAATATTAACTCTAGCTACTTAGTGAATCTTGTACGTAAATCCCACGCTTGTGTAGATGTCCGACTTTTAATATTTACATGCAAACAAGAAAGGTTTGAGGTAAATCCAGCATCATTTACGAACTATCACACTGGAAAAGACGTAATACTCACAACTAGACAACAAGACGAAACTAATGGAACCGGTGTGAAACTAAGTGGTAAAGTCAGCCTTCAGGGATGAAATAAGAATTAATACGAATAAAAATATCTCGCTGTTCCTCGCAGAGGAAACACCACCTCATCTCGGCTCTGTCTGGGAGAATGCTATTCTCCTCTTCTCGTGTTATTTAAACTCTGTTTTTGGTAGATGATGTATTACGAAGACAGGTGTAGTCTACTGGCCTGCACACCTGGCTGTAGCACGATAATCACTCAGGAACGAGCAAAAAGGCAGCAGAGAGTAAATATTGTATTTCCTTCACCAAATAGTAATCAGGTAGGTACGATATATATAGCCTATGTATAATAGGGCAAATGTAAGTTAGAGACACAATAAGAACCATAGCGAACAGAACTGAAGGTATGCCAAGGATGATTCATGAATGTACCACATCGCTTCACAACTTTGGCAGGCTTCCTTGTGATTGGTTGAACGACAGTTCTGGTATAACGATGGACCCCCTACTCGTTACACTCTTAGCACTTAGTTCACTGGTCGGGAGGGCATGCCTATATGGGTGCGACATACGTCGAATAGAATGTAACATATTCTTAGCATGCCACAGTATGTCTCCGTTGGTGAGCCGAGACATACATCTTGTAACTCTATGCAATTCGGTTCACAGAGCAATGGTTGTGAAATCCATGTGAACTACAAATTTTCTCTCACCTGGTGTTAACCAGTATTTCTCTGGGAGTACCTGACACCCATCTTATCTTTGACACCTACGCGAGGTAGAGAACCGTACAAGACTGACTTGTGTGGAACCTTGTCAGTTCAACAGACCCTTCAGTGGGTGAATGAGAGACTTGAGCAGTACCTGGGTGTTTATAACAGAACCTTTAACACTAGGGAGACATCAGTGGTATTACTTTCAAGGCAGACACACTTAAGATTCCCTATCTGGCTCACCTCCGTGGACACACAGATGGATCACAAATAACTCACAGGTGGTTCTAAATGACTCACAGATGCATCAGAGATTGGCTCGTCTATAGCTCATAGATGGTTCTCAGACACTTTACAGATTGTTGCACATATTGCTCATATATGCCACACAAATCCGTCTCACAAAGTCCACAAATGTCTTACAAGTGACCCACAGATAGCACACGGGTAGCTCACAGATGGCATACGGCTAGTTCACAGATGGCACACGGGTAGTTCACAGATGGTGCACCGGTTACTCATAGATGGCACACAAATAGCGGACACACGGCTCGCAGATGCCTTGTAGATGGTAAAAGATTTTTTTATTAAACAGATTAAGCTTTGTATTATCAAGCTTTATTTAATCAGACTTTGTATTATCAAGCTTTGTGTTATCAACATTTGTATTATAAAATTTTATTGTATCATACTAAGAGTATGTTACATTTTACTCGACCTATGTCACACACCCACATACCTTTGGCAGACTTAGCTTCCCTGCTGGTCGCTACGGTTTTCACCATGTCTTGTGCTTGCACTTGTCTCATTGTACACAGTTGTAAATACTGTACACAGGCTATATATATATATTGTAAATACCAGCTTGTTTTTTGGTGAAGAAAATTCAATCATTTACTTTCTCTGCCGCCTTTTTGCTGGTTCCTAAGTGGTTATCGTGTTAGCCAGGTGTGCAGGTCAAATAGCCTACACCTATGTTCGTTATTTAAATGATCAGGCTTTGTATTATTAAGTTCTGAAATAATCTGAGTAAAATAACATTTCCAGCTTAAAAAATACTTTTAAGAACTCTATCTTAGCTTTGAAGGAGAGAGAGAGAGGGAGAGAGAGAGAGAGAGAGAGAGAGAGAGAGAGAGAGAGAGAGAGAGAGAGAGAGAGAGAGAGAGAGAGAGAGAGAGAGAGAGAGAGAGACTACTTTTTTTTAATTAATATCATTGAAGGTGTGGGCTGGTAGCAAGACAAAGAGACGAGAGAAAGTTCACTGAGGAAGTTTGAGATAGTGACCTGCCGCCACCACCACCACCTGCCACCACAAGCACCTGCCACCACCACCACCTGCCACCAACACCACCACCTGCCACCACTACCTGCCGCCACCACCACCACCTGCCACCACCAGTACCTGCCACCACCACCTACTGCCACCACCACCTGCCACCACCACCTGCCACCACCACCATCTACGACCACCAGCACCTGCCACCACCACCACCTACCATCACCACCACCTGCCACACCACCAGTACCTGCCATCACCACTTTCCACCAACGCCACCTATGACCACCACCAGCAGCACCTGCCACCACCACCTGCCACCAGCAGCACCTGCCGCCACAACCACCACCTACCATCAACACCACCTGCCACCACCTACCATCACCTGCCACCACCAACACCTACCATCACCACCACCTACCATCACCACCACCACCACCATCTACCATCACCACCACCTGCCACCACCACCACCTGCCACCACAACCACTACCTGCCACCATTTGTCACCACCACCACTTACCACCACCCCCTGCCACCACCACCACCTGCCACCACCACCACCTGTCATTCCTCACAGATGCTTTCTACATAATGGTAATTCATAAACACAAGACAATGCTCTATTTGAATAATAATAATAATAATAATAATAATAATATTATTATTATTATTATTATTATTATTATTATTATTATTATTATTATTAAAGGAATGTCTTCTGGACAAAAGATTATTTTTTAGGTCCATGTATTTATAAGTAGGAAAAAATTTCTTTGCTTTTTCCTATCCTAAAATAATCTTGTGTAACCAAATAATGCATGTGTATGAAGGAGCTCTGAATGTTGCTTAAATATAAAGGAATGGTGCAGTAGAGGTGAGGATGCGTCAAGTGCGGCAGGGCGCAGAATTAACAAGAGCGCATCACCTTTAAGACATGCGGGGAAGTCTTCAGGAACGATAGAGGGAGACTTGCGGAGCCACTAGCTTCCTGTACCTTCCTGCATCTTCCTGTAGCTTCCTGTAGCTTCCTGCATCTTCCTGTAGCTTCCTTAAGCTTCTTGTATCTTTCCTGTAGCTTCTTGTATCTTCCTGTAGCTTCATATAGCTTCTTGTATCTTTCTGTATCTGTAGACAGCTACTTCTGATAGTCTCCCTCTGAAGCAAATCTGTTGTGGGCCTAGTTTCCCTGAATGCCCACCAGAGGGCACTGCCTCAAGTTAGACATACACAACCATGCCTTGCTCTCACTCCTAGACCTGCGGCCTTCAGTTTTATGAGATGTGTAGGCATATCCTGGGACATTATGATGACATCGTCTAGGTAGGCCATTAGTGTGTCCCCTGGAGTTTGCCTGGAGAGAGTTCCGGGGGTCAACGCCCCCGCGGCCCGGTCTGTGACCAGGCCTCCTGGTGGATCAGAGCCTGATCAACCAGGCTGTTACTGATGGCTGCACGCAAACCAACGTACGAGCCACAGCCCGGCTGGTCAGGAACCGACTTTAGGTGCTTGTCCAGTACCAGCTTGAAGACTGCCAGGGGTCTGTTGGTAATCCCCCTTATGTATGCTGGGAAGCAGTTGAACAGTCTCGGGCCCCTGACACTTATTGTATGGTCTCTTAACGTGCTAGTGACACCCCTGCTTTTCATTGGGGGGATGTTGCATCGTCTGCCAAGTCTTTTGCTTTCGTAGTGAGTGATTTTCGTGTGCAAGTTCGGTACTAGTCCCTCTAGGATTTTCCAGATGTATATAATCATGTATGTCTCTCGCCTGCGTTCCAGGGAATACAGGTTCAGGAACCTCAAGCGCTCCCAGTAATTGAGGTGTTTTATCTCCGTTATGCGTGCCGTGAAGGTTCTCTGTAAATTTTCTAGGTCAGCAATTTCACCTGCCTTGAAAGGTGCTGTTAGTGTGCAGCAACATTCCAGCCTAGATAGAACAAGTGACCTGAAGAGTGTCATCATGGGCTTGGCATCCCTAGTTTTGAAGGTTCTCATTATCCATCCTGTCATTTTTCTAGCAGATGCGATTGATACAATGTTATGGTCCTTGAAGGTGAGATCCTCCGACATGATCACTCCCAGGTCTTTGACGTTGGTGTTTCGCTCTATTTTGTGGCCAGAATTTGTTTTGTACTCTGATGAAGATTTAATTTCCTCGTGTTTGCCATATCTGAGTAATTGAAATTTCTCATCGTTAAACTTTATATTGTTTTCTGCAGCCCACTGAAAGATTTGGTTGATGTCCGCCTGGAGCCTTTCAGTGTCTGCAATGGAAGACACTGTCATGCAGATTCGGGTGTCATCTGCAAAGGAAGACACGGTGCTGTGGCTGACATCCTTGTCTATGTCGGATATGAGGATGAGGAACAAGATGGGAGCAAGTACTGTGCCTTGTTGAACAGAGTTTTTCACCGTAGCTGCCTCGGACTTTACTCTGTTGACTACTACTCTTTGTGTTCTGTTTGTGAGGAAATTATAGATCCATCGACCAACTTTTCATGTTATTCCTTTAGCACGCATTTTGTGCGCTATTTCGCCATGGTCACACTTGTCGAAGGCTTTTGCAAAGTCTGTATATATTACATCTGCATTCTTTTTGTCTTCTAGTGCATCTAGGACCTTGTCGTAGTGATCCAATAGTTGAGACAGACAGGAGCGACCTGTTCTAAACCCATGTTACCCTGGGTTGTGTAATTGATGGGTTTCTAGATGGGTGGTGATCTTGCTTCTTAGGACCCTTTCAAAGATTTTTATGATATGGGATGTTAGTGCTCTCGGTCTGTAGTTCTTTGCTGTTGCTTTACTGCCCCCTTTGTTGTTTTTAGTAACTGTGGGACGACCCCCGTGTCCATGCTCCCTCTCCATAGGATGGTAAAAGCTCGTGATTGGGGCTTCTTGCAGTTCTTGATGAACACAGAGTTCCATGAGTCTGGCCCTGGGGCAGAGTGCATGGGCATGTCATTTATCGCCTGTTCGAAGTCATTTGGCGTCAGGATAACATCAGATAGGCTTGTGTTAACCAAATTCTGTGGCTCTCTCATAAAAAAATCATTTTGATCTTCGACTCTCAGTCTGGTTAGCGGCTTGCTAAAAACTGAGTCATATTGGGACTTGAGTAGCTCACTCATTTCCTTGCTGTCATCTGTGTAGGACCCATCTTGTTTAAGTAAGGGCCCAATACTGGACGTTGTTCTCGACTTTGATTTGGCATAGGAGAAGAAATACTTTGGGTTTCTTTCGATTTCATTTATGGCTTTTAGTTCTTCCCGCGATTCCTGACTCCTATAAGATTCCTTTAACTTAAGTTCGATGCTTGCTATTTCTCTGACCTGTGTCTCCCTACGCCTTTCAGATATATTGACCTCTTTTAGCCGCTCTGTTATTCTTTTCCGTCGCCTGTAAAGGGAGCGCCTGTCCCTTTCTATTTTACATCTACTCCTCCTTTTTCTTAGAGGAATAAGCCTTGTGCATACATCGAGCGCCACCGAGTTAATCTGTTCTAGGCATAAGTTGGGGTCTGTGTTGCTTAGTATATCTTCCCAGCTTATATCAGTTAGGATTTGGTTTACTTGGTCCCACATTATGTTTCTGTTATTGAAGTTGAATTTGGTGAATGCTCCCTCGTGACTAATCTCAATATGTCGGTCTGGGGCTTCGCGCAAACATGTCTGAACCTCAATTATGTTGTGATCTGAGTATATTGTTTTTGATATGGTGACATTTCGTATCAGATCATCATTGTTAGTGAAGATGAGGTCTAGTGTATTCTCCAGTCTAGTAGGCTCTATTATTTGCTGGTTTAAATTTAATTTTGTGCAGAGATTTAAAAGCTCGTGTGAGTGTGAGTTTTCATCAGAGCTGCCTCCTGGTGTTATTACTGCAACAATATTATTTGCTATATTCCTCCATTTTAGGTGCCTTAAGTTGAAATTCCCCAGGAGCAAGATGTTGGGTGCAGGAGCTGGCAGATTTTCCAGACAGTGGTCAATTTTTAACAGCTGTTTCTGGAATTGCTGGGATGTTGCATCCGGAGGCTTGTAGACTACCACAATGACTAGGTTTTGGAGATAGGGCTTCCCCGTAATCCAAAAGGTATCCTTTTGAACTGATAATGACCAGTAGGCATAGAGAATGCGGTCAATTCTTTACTCTGGTCGTCAAGAGGAATCTGCCAAAAACCTTGGAGTAGGTCAAGAGTTGCAAAAACCTTGTTATCGCCAATGTTTTGCAACAGGTCATTCAGAACTGGCAATGGAAAACGATCTAGAATCTCAAATGCACTTAGTTTCCTGTAATCAATTACAGGACGCCATGTTCCATCTTTCTTGGGAACAAGGATGAGCAGAGCATTCGACGGAGAAGTGGACTCCTTAATAACTACATCGTGGAGCATCTTAGTAAAGAGCTCTTTGGTGAAGACTCTTTGTGCATGAGGCAATCTGTAGGGGGATACGTAGATAGGTTTGGTGCCTTTATTGAGAGGAATACGGTGAGAAATAAGTGGGGTCAAACCCATGGTTTTACTCTCTAGTGCTACCACAGATCGAGCACTATTAACAACCTTGAGTAATCTGTCGTTGCAAGGTCATCCTGCACTAGTAGGGTGATGGAAGATTCAGTAGCAGACTTGCCTGGGAGGACTGCACCTACAAACTGGTCTGCCGGTACTTCGCTTTCCACTCTCACTGGGAGAAGGAATCTGACGATGACGAGGTCGACCAGTGAGGTGTTCTTCCTCAGGGTGATTTTTTTTTTTTTTTACCTTTCTGCCTACCTGTAATGTCGTGTCGAGACTACACGAGGTGTGTGGCTGAGCAAAATGTACACAGTAAGCCTACTGCTACTTCTCGAAGTCCCCCCTTGGAGCGAATCTGTTGTGGGTCTGGTTTCCCTGAATGCCCACCAGAGGGCACTGCATCAAGTTAGATATACACAGCCATGCCTCGCTCTCACTCCCAGACCTGCAGCCTTCCAGTTGACAAGCTCCCCTCCCAGACTGGTTTCGGGACACCTCACACTGTCTGCTGTGAACTCCATTATTCCAATAAAGACGAAGCTAGTCAACGGCCTTATATCTCACCTACCGCTATGTTACCTGGCAAGTTCTAGATCAACCCAAAAGGCAGTTAAACATATTTTCCTATATCTTCATGTAGCTTCCTGTAGTTTCCTGTAGCTTCCTGCAGTTTCCTGTAGCTTCATGTATCTTCTTGTAGCTTCACGTAGCTGTATGTATCTTCTTGCATCTTCGTGTAGCTTCCTGTATCGTCTTTCATCTTCATGTAGCTTCCTTTAGCCTCTTCTAGCTTCCTGTAGCTTCATGTATCTTTCTGTATCATCCTGTACCTTCATGTATCTTTCTGTATCATCCTGTAGCTTCGTGTACCTTCCTGTATCTTATTGAACTTTCCTGTATCTTATTGAACTTTCCTGTATCTTATTGAACTTTCCTGTATCTTATTGTAGCTTCTTGTATCTTCCTGTATTTCCATGTAGCTTCCTACATCTTCCAGTAGCTTACTGTATCTTCCTGAATTTTATTGTACTTTCCTGCATCTTCATGTACATTCTTGTAGCTTCTTATATCTTTCCTATCTTTTTGTACCTTCATGTATCCTCTTGTATCTTCCTGTGTACTGCTGCTCTCACACACGCTGCTGGAGGTGTAGGTTTAACACTTAAACTCGGTGAGTACACACACACAAATGCCTCAGTAAGGAATCATTCAAAACTCTGTACACCGTGTACGTCAGGCTTATACTGGAGTATGCAGCACCAGTTTGGAACCAACACCTAGTCAAACACGTCAAAAAATTAGAGAAAGGGCAAAGATTTGCAACAAGACTAAGCCTGGAGCTAAGGGGAATGTCCTACGAAGAAAGGTTAAGGAAAATTGCCCTGACGACAGTGGAGGACAGGAGGGTTAGGGGGAAGGCATGATAACATATAAAATACTGCGAGGAGTTGACAAAGTGGACAAAGATAGGATGTTCCAGAGATGGGACACAGCAACAAGAGGCCACAATTGGAAGCTGAAGACTCAGATGAATCAAAGGGATGTTAGGAAGTATTTCTTCAATCATAGAGTTGTCAGGAAGTGGAATAATCTGGGAAGTGACATAGCGGAAGCAGGATAAATGCATAGTTTTCAAATGAGGTATAATAAAGCTCATTGAGAAGGGAGAAGGGACATAGTAGCGACCAGTGAAGAGGCGGGGCCAGGAGCTATGACTCGACCCCTGCAACCACAATTAGATGAATACTAATGAATACACACATACACACACACACACAGCATCGAAAGACAAGTCTGACCTGAAGCTGTTGTATGGCCACATCAGGAGGAAAACAACAGTCAAGGACCAGGTAATCAGGCTAAGGAAGGATGGCGGGAAGTTCACAAGAAACGACCAAGAGGTATATGAGGAAATAAACGTGAGATTTAAAGAAGCATTTACAGTAGAAACAGGTAGAACTCCAGGAATTCAGAATAGGGAGATACACCAACAAGTGCTGGATGAGGTACACATAACCGAGGAGGAGGTGAAGAAGCTGCTATGAGAACTTGATACCTCAAAGGCGGTGAGACCAGACAACATCTCTCTCTGGGTCCTTAGAGAGGGAGCAGAGATGTTGTGTGTGCCACTAACAAAGATCTTCAACACATCCACTGAAACTGGGCAACTACCTGAGGTATGGAAGATGGCAAATGTAGTCCCAGTTTTTAAAAAATGAGACAGACACGAGGCATTAAACAACAGACCTGTGTAAATAACGTGTATAGTATGCAAAGTAATGGAGAAGATCATCAGGAGGAGAGTGGTGGAGCACCTGGAAAGAAACAAGTGTATAATCGACAACCAGCACGGTTTCAGGGAAGGAAAATCCTGTGTCACAAACCTACTGCAGCTTTTTCACAAGGTGACAGAAGTAAGACAAGAGAGACTGCAAGAAGGCCTTCGACACAGTTCCTCACAAGAGGTTAATGCAAAAGCTAGAGGCTCAGGCACACATAACAGGAAAGGCAATCCAATGGATTGGAGAATATCTGTCAGGGAGGCAACAACGAGTCATGGTATGTGACGAGGTGTCAGAGTGGGCACCTGTGACAAGCGGGGTTCCACAGGAGTCAGTCGTAGGACCTGTGCTGTTTTTGGTATATGTGAATGACATAACGGAAGGGATAGACTCAGAAGTGTCCTTGTTTGCAGATGATGTGAAGTTAATGAGGAGAATCAAATCGGTCGAGGATCAGGCAGGGCTACAAAGAGACCTGGACAGGCTGCAAGCATGGCACAGCAACTGGCTCCTTGAATTTAACCCTGCCAAATGCAAAGTCATGAAGATCGGAGAAGGGCAAAGAAGACCGCAGACACAATATAGTTTACATGGCCAAAGACTGCAAACCTCACTCAAGGAAAAAGATCTGGGGGTGAGTATAAACCGAGCACATCTCCTGAGGCGCACATCAGATAACTGCTGCAGCATACGGGCGTCTGGTAAACCTAAGGATAGCATTCCGATACCTCAGTAAGGAATCGTTCAAGACTCTGTACACCCTATACGTCAGGCCCATGCAGGAGTATGAAGCACCAGTTTGGAATCCACGCTTGATCAAGCACGTCAAGAAATTAGAGAAAGTGCAAAGGTCTGCAACAAGACTAGTCCCAGAACTAAAGGGACTGTCCTACGAAGAAAGGTTAAGGGAAATTGACCTGACGACACTGGAGGACAGGAAGGTCAGGGGGGATATGATAACGACATAAAAAATACTGCGCGGAATAGACAGGGTGGACAAAGACAGGATGTTCCAGAGATGGGACACAGAAACAAGGGGTCACAATTAGAAGTTGGAGATTCAGATGAGTCAAAGGGATGTTAGGAAGCATATCTTCAGTCATAGAGTTGTCAGGCAGTGGACTAGCCTAGAAAGTGACGTAGTGGAGTCGGGAACCATACACAGCTTTAAGATGAGGTTCGATAAAGCTCATGGAGCAGAGAGAGAGAGGACCTAGTAGCAATCAGTGAAGAGGCGGGGCCAGGAGCTATGATTCGACCCCATGATTCGAGTACACACACACACACACACACACACACACACACACACACGATGCAATCTGGAAGAAAAGACGAAGAAAGGGAGGATATCACTGAGAAATTATGATCTTTATGAGGCTGAAGGCGGAAGAGAATGGTGAGGATGTGGCCTGGTGGCTAAAGCTCTCGCTTCACACGGCGAGGGTCATGGTTCGATTCCCGGCGAGGGTAGAAACATTGGGCGCTTCCTTATACCAGTCACTATGTTCCCCATCAGTAAAATGGGTACCTAGGTGTTAGTCGACTGGTGTGGGTCGCATCCTGGAACAAAACTGACCTAATTTGCCCAAAATTCTGTGTATAACAAGGGGCTTTCTATATAGCAGTATGTCACTGATGTCGGCTAGGACTGTATACCTTGTACATGTACTTGTAGAAATAAAGATTATTAGTAGTAGAAGAGATGACCGAGGTGCACACGAAGAGTGAAGGAAACATTTGAGACAAACAACTGTCAAACAGGTGTTTGTGTTTAGAAGTGAAGGAAACACCAGAAACAAACAACTGTCAAACAGGTGTTTGTGTTCAGGAGTGAAGGAAACACATAAGACAAACAACTGTCAAACAGGTGTTTGTGTTTAGAAGTGAAGGAAACACCAGAAACAAACAACTGTCAAACAGGTGTTTGTGTTCAGGATTGAAGGAAACACATAAGACAAACAACTATCAAACAGGTGTTTGTTTTCAGGAGTGAAGGAAACACATAAGACAAACAACTGTCAAACAGGTGTTTGTGTTTAGAAGTGAAGGAAACACCAGAAACAAACAACTGTCAAACAGGTGTTTGTGTTCAGGAGTGAAGGAAACACATAAGACAAACAACTGTCAAACAGGTGTTTGTGTTTAGAAGTGAAGGAAACACCAGAAACAAACAACTGTCAAACAGGTGTTTGTGTTCAGGATTGAAGGAAACACATAAGACAAACAACTATCAAACAGGTGTTTGTTTTCAGGAGTGAAGGAAACACATAAGACAAACAACTGTCAAACAGGTGTTTGTGTTTAGAAGTGAAGGAAACACCAGAAACAAACAACTGTCAAACAGGTGTTTGTGTTCAGGAGTAAAGGAAATACCCGAGACAAACATAAGAACATATGAAAGAAGGAACATTACAGTAGGCCTACTGGCTCATGCGAGGCAGGTCCATGTCCCCCCCAGGTATAGACAAATCACCCACCTAGTCAGGTCACATCCACTTAAGGAAGTAGCACGGCATCTGACCCACTAGCACAAGCTAATCAGGTCCAGGTGACACCCACTCATTTATTTATCTAACCTTTTTCTAAAACTACACAACGTTTTAACTTCTATGACGGTACTCGGGAGTTTGTTCCACTCATCCACAACTCTATTACCAAACCAGTGCTTTCCTATGTCCTTCCTGAATCTGAATTTTCCCAACTTGAAACCATTGCTGTGAGTCCTGCCTTGGCTGGAAATTTTTATCACGCTATTTACATCCCCTTTATTTATTCTTGTTTTCCATTTACACACCTTAATCATATCCCCCTAATTCTACGCCTTTCTAGAGAGTGCAGATTCAGGGTCCTCAGTCTATCCTCATAGGGAAGATTTCTGATACATGGGATCATCTTTGTCATCCTCCTTTGTACGTTTTCCAGTGCATTTATATTCATTCTGCAATACGGTGACTAGAACTATGCAGCATAATCTAAACGAGGCCTAACCAAAGATATATAGAGTTGAAGAACAACCTGAGGACTTCTGTTATTTATACTTCTTGATATGAAGCAAGGATTCTGTTAGTTTTAATGCGAACACTAATGCACTGTTGTCTTGCTTTTAGATTACTGCTAACCACAACTCCTTAATCCTTTTCGGAATCAGTAATATTAAGATCTACATTATTTAGTTTTATATTTGGCATAGTTATTTTCCTGTCCAACATTCAGAACTTTGCATTTGTCTATATTAAACTGCATCTGCCACTTCTCCGACCACTGCATCAGTCTATTCAAATCATCCTGGAGTGCTCTGTCCTCATCAGAATGAATTTGACGGCCTATTTTGGTGTCATCAGCAAGCTTGCTTATGTCGCTATTTATTCCCTCATCTATGTCATTTATGTAAATTGTGAACAACAACGTGCCCAACACTGACCCCTGAGGAACACCGCTTGTGACACGCCACCATTCTGATTTCTCCCCATTTATGCAAACTCTGCTGTCTATCTGTCAGCCATGCCTTTACCGAGGAAAAAATTTCTTCTCCTATTCCGTGTGCCTAAGTTTCCTCAATAGCCTCTGATGTGAAACTCTATCGAAAGCCTTACTGAAGTCCATATACAATATCAAATTCATTACCATGAACTACCTTTTCAAATACCTTAGTGAAAAAAATTAATAAATTCGTAAGACAGGAACTCCCCTTTGTAAAACATAGTTGAGATTCATTAATCAATTTATACCTTTCAAGATGGCTACAAATTGCCTCGGCAATTATTAATTCCATAAATTTTCCCACTATGGAGGTAAGGCTTAATGGTCTATAGTTCGAAGCTGAGGACTTGTCACCTGCCTTGTAAATAGGTATTACATTTGCTATTTTCCACTTGTCTGGCACTATGCCAGTTTGTAGTGATATGCTGAAAAGACTAGCCAAAGGTTTGCTAAGTTTCTCTTTGCATTCGTTTAAAACCTTTGCGTACAGTTCATCAGGGCCTGGGGATTTGTTAGGTTTTAATTTCTCTATTTGTCTGAGAACGATGTCACTAGTTACCCCAATCGTGAATAGTTACAACTGTCAAAAAGGTGTTTGTGTTCCAAGCATCATAACACAGGACCCTAAAACAAAACAAAAAAATGCTTGAGAAGGACAGATGTATACAGAGTTTGGAGTCACTTGACTTGATCAGCTGAGCCGCCATGCTGGAGGACAAGCATCCCATTTTATCTGTCCTTTCACATAACTCCTCATCCAAACTGTTCCATTTCATAACTACCTTCAGATATCAGTGTCGTCTTGTATTTCCTTCTAATGCTCTCTTGCCTTCATTACCCTCCTTGCAAATAGTCTGTCCTATACTATCAAATCCTCTGTCTTTAACATCGTTATCATATTTCCGCTGGTTCTCTTCTCTTCTACTGCTGCAAGATTTAGTTCCTTTAGACTTTTGTTGTAGGTCATTCCTCGTGGCCCTAGAATAACCTCATAGCATTTCTCTTAATTTTCTATATCTTCTAAATATGTGTTTTCGTGCTAGATCTCCACGCCGCTTCTGCTCCGTGATGTGTGATGTGTCAGACATCAGCCATGCACAAGACCCTGAAGGATTTCTTCACTAACTGAAGTCCTGGAAAAAATGTAAAGTGAGAGTATACTGAGGAGTATATCAGCTTTTTTAGTGCCTCGGGTATATGCTTGATATTATGCTCACCCCTAGGTCTTTTTTCTCTAGGTCTTTGTACCCTAAGTCTGTGCCCCTTTTCTGGTATATTTTCTCCTTTCCGATAATCATAACCTTGCTGGAACTGAAGTCCAATAGCCACCTATCTAATCTTTTCCGCAGTGTGCACGTCCTCTTGCAGTCTTCTTCCGTCTTCGTTGTTATTTACGCTTATTAGATTTGCGTCGTATGTAAATAGGGATAGGTAGCACACAATCACGACCTGCATGCCGTTTACATAAACGACAAACAGTAACAGTCAAGGTACGGAACATTGTGAGACACTTCACCTCTTCTCGCACCATCACATTCTTGCTCAGATATTCTTTGATGCAGCGACGTATATCACCTGTTACCGCTGTGTGCTCTTCCAGTTTGTTTACCAGTTTCTTGTGGGACTCGAATACCATTATTATTATCTAGAAATATGCCTTTCATCAGTCGCTCTCATTCTAGCTTAAATTCTTCTAACATGTATTATTTAAGTAGGTTTGTGAAACAAGGTCTACCTTCCGTTGGTCTACCGTCGGTTTACGTGCGGCCAACAGTAACAGCCTGGTTGATTAGGTCCTGATCCACCATGAGGCCTGGTCAAAGACCGGGTCGCGGGGGCGCTGACCCCCGAAACCCTAACCAGGTATACTCTCTAAACCCGTCCTAACTGTTATTTGAGTCTCCACGCTCCTCCAGGTGAGTCGCCACTCTCCTTCATAACTTCTGTTATTTACTTAAAGAATACCGACTTTTAGTACACTGCTACCTGTTTGACCCCTCCCCCCTTTGTTTAATACTGCAATGGCATATACTATTTTACAGCTTTCTTAAACTGGAAGTTGAAATGGTTTGTAAATCCTGATAGGGTGAAGTAAAGGAGAGTTTGACACAGTGGATACCCTCACTAACGACAACGTCTCAACTATGAAGGGGCTTCATCAAGTCAGCAGAGAATACATGAGAAAGAGGAGAATATACGAAGGGCAGATAAATAAGGCTGGTGGTGCCCACCTGATTATTATGTTGGTTCCCGACGCTTTGAGAACTTGAGGGTATTTTATGAACTAAAGTTTGGCTAATATAAAGCTGAGTCTTTTGTAATCTCGTTTTTCTCTTTTTCCTTCTTCCAAGCTTCTCTCCAGGTTCATTTCCAGCTGGTAGTCAAAGCACTGGACTGCATGATCTCTCGCTGCCAGTGGGAGCTAATATTCTATCTCTCCTGTACTGGTGTCTCAAATCTGAAGATTGGGGGTTTAGTATTACCGGCTCATCCTCCACCCCCCCCCTCTCTCTCTCTCTCTCTCTCGCCATGTTCGTGACATGCTCACATATGCGGTTCTCAGATCACCCCATCTATCATTTTGGCCCAACATGGGTCTGATCTCATTTCTCGTAGTCTATCACCTTGCGATCAGTACCTCTGTTCTGGTCGTGTCGGCGCTCTTTGCTCTCTTCTCTTTTGTGACTTCCATGGCTCTGCCGCGCTCTTCACTCTGCTCCTCAGAATTTTCTGCTGCTAGATTATTACCACTCTTACCTTGGATACCTCGGTCGTGTTCACCAACCTTATTGCTACTTATGCCTCTCATTTTCTCAAAACTTTTTCGATCCTTATTAATAATGCCACTCTTCTTCTGGCTTTATTTCTGTGTTCCTTTCTCGGTACTGGGTACCCAGCTGGCGGTACAGCACTGCAAAAGACATAGTGTTGTCTCTGTGATGGGCTATGTCTAGTAATTTCTCTGTTAATCTTGCTAATTTTGTTTGTAATTCCATTTGCGTTAGTGCACTAAACTGATATTTTCTTCTTACTACTTACTTAGCGTTTTCTTCGTATTCCTGTAGTAGTTTCCTCTTGTTAGATGCGGGTTGTAAACTGCTGCTACTGTTCCTTCAAGAACCCTACTTAGCACTGATCTTCAGAAACCCTACTTAGTACTGATCCTACTATTTAGTTGGTGAATTCTTCTTTAATATATCTCGCTCAGCTCATCGAAGCTTCATCAATTCCTGAACAGGAAAGCTTCTCCTCTTCTGTCTCCGTTCCTCACTGTTGTCTTGCTATCTGGTATTCATGTGGGAAAATTGCATTATTTATCACAAGTGCTTCTATTCAAGAAATGCTAGAATGCTAAGCCTTTCTTCTCTGTTCTTCTTTTTCTAATCTTGTTTACGTTGTGATGCGGAGATGTTCAGACAGGTTACGTGTAGATGGCGTCGTGGTGATGATGTCTGGGTAGCAATTTGAGAATGGGAATGAATAACAAGCAAATCATGGAGAGGATAATGGGAGAGGTGGTGTAAAAGAGGAGGAGGATGAAAGCGTGAATGATAAAGGAAAAGACTGGGGAAGAAGAAGGGGCTGAAGAGATGCGAAAACATCTGAGCTGATGATACGGGTCGTGAGTCGGGCGGAAGCAGGGGAGGCAGGGTTTGTTTGGGAATAGAGCTTGTAGGATAGCGTCAGACTGCGGGAGGGTAGGAGGTGTTGGGGGTGGAAAATCTGAAGGCAGGGTAGAGTGGGTGGCACAGCTGTGAGTCAAAGAGCTGGTTAGAGAAGCATTTAGGTAGAGTAAATTTTATGAGAAAGGGAGAGGGATCGAAGGAGAAGGGTCAGAATATATGGTAGGGAATGTAGGTGAAAGATGGAGCAGTGAGGAATGATAAAGCAGGCACGGGAAAAGACTCAGAGAGGGGAAAAGGGGATACGGATGAGAGCTATATAGAGAGATGATTGAAAGGAGAGGGAGAGAAGAAAGGGGAATTTAGCAGAAGTGGGTCAGGGAACAGGTGAAGCAGAGCATGAAGGAGGGGGTGAGGTGGTAGTTGTTTTATCTTTCCCAGAACACTCTCGACCAGTATGATCTACAGCAAGCAGGGATGACCAGACTACTGAGATGAGACCTAATTTTTCCTAAGTTCTCCCTAAACGATCCGCTACAAAACACACACAATTCGCAAACGGGCGAAATTATTTACAAACATTATCTCTCAGTCCACAGTAATATTCGAACCCGCACACTGCATCAAAGTACGCAGTACCTTATCCACACAACCAGACCCCAGAATAGGTATGGGCGCCTAGCCGTAGCTAGGCGGGTACTCCCATACCCCGGGACACCATCAGTGATAAGTTATTTCGTCTAATCCTGCCACATGCAGTGGAGCTAGAGACTTTGGAATATTCAACAATTAGCAAACGGGCGAAATTATTTACAAACATTATTTCTCAGTCCACACCAGGTTGGTTAATGGGGTTTAAAGCCTATCAACTACACTATTGTCATTAAGGCTGTACGTAAACGTTTCACCATCAGACAAGAATAATTTATTACCTGAATAAGGATTAAAGTAAATTCTCGCTTAACTCCCCTTTCTGTCTACCATTACTCTCCCTATTTGCTAATACCACTACTTCTACTACTACTTCCACTACCAACCTTACCCCTACCAACACTGCACTTCCTTTATTCTTCCTATCTTTCTCCCATCCCTGTTCCCTCTCTTATATATATATACTGGCTGCCTCACTTTCGTGTGCTAGTGTGACTTGTAAATGGTCCAAGTTAGACCGATACGTCGTCATAAGCTTCTCTCTCTCTCCTATGTGCGGGTTATTGTGTATTACTCCTCTTGTGATTATATATATATATATATATATATATATATATATATATATATATATATATATATATATATATATATATATATATATATATATATATATATATATATATATAGAGAGAGAGAGAGAGAGAGAGAGAGAGAGAGTGAGAGAGAGAGAGCGAGGTACTTCCTTATATTACATTACATATGTGTGTGTGTGTGTGTGTATGTATATATATATATATATATATATATATATATATATATATATATATATATATATATATATATATATATATATATATATATATATATATATATATACACGGAGGTACCACCTCTGGAACTTTACTGGGGACCCTCATCCTCAGAGAAGACAATAAACGTACCTCAGGGAAAACTCAAGGTTCTCCCCGGTGCTGTTTGAATATTTTCTTCTCTTACCACCCCCTATATTCTATATTCTATGTGAACTTTATTAATAGACATAATACATTGAGAAAAAGCAATGCTCTTCTTGCCGAATAAGGCAAGCGAAAATTTGTGTATAAAATAATTTCGCAAAAATCATTTTGAATCTAACGAAAAAAATATATGTCACTGTTTTTGTTTATTGTTAAATTATTGTAAAGTTATATAAAATATATTTTGATGGATTAGCCTAAAGTAAATTGCGCTTGTTATAATAAGGTTAGGTAAGTTTCCTAAGGTTCTTTTGGTACAAAATCATCAATTTTTATATTAACATGAATGAAAAATATATATTTAAATGTATAAGAGAAAATTTTACAAAAGACTTAATTTTAAATGAGTTCTTGCTAATTGACCAATTTTACCTATTCGGCACGAATATTATTATTATTATTATTATTAAAGATTCGCCGGTATTCTCCCGGCCCGGGCCTTTTCCAAGTGGTGGCCCGGCCTTGGCTCCCTCTTTAGGGAGTGTCTGAGACCTAAGTTTCCCATGGGAGGAGGCACAAGTACCTCCTCATCTTTGGGACCAACTGTCCCCAGGCCTAGCCACAAGCTAGGCCTCTCTGGTCTGCCATCCCCGCCACAAGGGGGCAAATGGGAATGACAGTCTTATGAGCTAAAGGCTCGGGCTCAGGCACCTACCCTGCCCTAGAAGGGCTGGGCATGGTGTCGATGGCACGAATATATATATATATATATATATATATATATATATATATATATATATATATATATATATATATATATATATATATATATATATATATATATAATGTTTGTGCTGAAATATTCTCAATGATTTTTCTGTCAATTTATTCAATATATTTACCACTCGATTCTATATAAAAAATAACTTTGTTGGGCAGAAATCATTTTCAAGTTTGCACTTGTGGGGAAGTGTTGCCTTTCACGAGTCTTATTAAAAAGTGTGCTCAAGAATTTCACTATTTCATCTTCCATTAATATTCCTGAATATAATGTTTAAGGGGGAGCTGTGTTATTTTTCTTTGCTTTATTTAATGCTACTGATGCTGATCGAAGATATTTAGAGAGTACTAAAGAATACTCTCACCTTTTACGAGAGTTGGTGTACGAATATGATTTCCGTTTTCTAAAATAAATTGAGATGCAAAAGAAATATATTTAAAATCTCTGTCATATCTGCTTCATCATAAATTAAGAGTAGTGTGTTTTATGTGGCGCATGTATGTGTGTGTGTGTGTGGGTGTGTGTGTGTGTGTGTGTGTGTGTGTGTGTGTGTGTGTGTGTGTGTGTGTGTGTGTGTGTGTGTGTGTGTGTGTGTGTGTGTGTGTGTGTGTGGGGTGTGTGTGTGGGGTGTGTGTGTGTGTGTGTGTGTGGGGGGGGGGGGGGGGTGTACTCACCTATTTGTACTCACCTATTTGTGGTTGCAGGGGTCGAGTCATAGCTCCTGGCCCCGCCTCTTCACTGATTGCTACTACGTCCTCTCTCTCCCTGCCCCATGAGCTTATCATATCTCGCCTTAAAACTATGTATGGTTCCCGCCTCCACTACGTCACTTTCTAGGCTATTCCACGGCCCGACTACTCTATGACTGAAGAAATACTTCCTAACATCCCTTTGATTCATCTGAGTCTTCAACTTCCAATTGTGACCTCTTATGTCTGTGTCCCATCTCTGGAACATCCCGTCTTTATCCACCTTGTCTATTCCGCGCAGTATTTTATATGTCGTTATCATGTCTCCCCTGACCCTCCTGTCCTCCAGTGTCGTCAGACCGATTTCCCTCAACCTTTCTTCGTAGGACAATCCCCGTAGCTCTGGGACTAGTCTTGTTGCAAACCTTTGCACCTTCTCTAATTTCTTGACGTGCTTGACTAGGTGTGGATTCCAAACTGGTGCTGCATACTCCAGTATGGGCCTGACGTAAATGTTATACAGAGTCTTGAACGAATCCTTGCTGAGGTATCGGAACGCTATCCGTAGGTTTGCCAGGCGCCCGTATGCTGCAGCAATTATCTGATTGATGTGCGCCTCAGGAGATATGCTCGGTGTTATACTCACCCCCAGATCTTTTTCCTCGAGTGAGGTTTGCAGCCTTTGGCCATCTAAACTATATTGTGTCTACGGTCTTCTTTGCCCTTCCCCAATCTTATGACTTTGCATTTGGCGGGGTTAAACTCAAGGAGCCAGTTACTGGACCAGGCTTGTAGCCTGTCCAGGTCTCTTTGTATTATTATTATTATAATCAAGGGGGAAGCGCTAAACCCGGAGGATTATACAGCGCCTGGGGGGGATGTGGAAGGCATTCAGGCTTAATTCGGGGAACTGGAGCACAGATCCAATTCCCTAAATCAAGAGCCCCTCACCAACATCAAGGAACCTTCCTTGAGGGGATGGTCTCCTTGTAGTCCTGCCTGATCCTCATCCGATTTGATTCTTCTCATTAACTTCGCATCAACTGCAAACAAGGATACTTCTGAGTCTATCCCTTCCGTTATGTCGTTCACATATACCAAGAACAGCACAGGTCCTAGGACTGACCCCTGTGGAACCCCGCTTGTCACAGGCGCCCACTCTGACACCTCGTCACGTACCATGACTCGTTGTTGCCTCCCTGTCAGGTATTCTCTGATCCATTGCAGTGCCTTTCCTGTTATGTGTGCCTGATCCTCTAGCTTTTGCAGTAACCTCTTGTGAGGAACTGTGTCGAAGGCCTTCTTGCAGTCCAAAAAAATGCAATCGATCCACCCCTCTCTCTCTTGCCTTACTTCTGTCACCTTGTCATAAAACTCTAGTAGGTTTGTGACAGAGGATTTTCCTTCCCTGAAACCGTGCTGGTTGTCAATTATACACTTGTTTCTTTCCAGGTGCCCCACCACTCTCCTCCTGATGATCTTCTCCATGACCTTGCATACTATACACGTTAGTGATACAGGTCTGTAGTTTAGTGCCTCATGTCTGTCGTGTGTGTGTGTGTGTGTGTGTGTGTGTGTGTGTGTGTGTGTGTGTGTGTGTGTGTGTGGTGTGTGTGTGGTGTGTGTGTGTGTGTGTGTGTGTGTGTGTGTGGTGTGTGTGTGTGTGTGTGTGTGTGTTGTGGTGTGTGTGTGGTGTGTGTTGGTGTGTGTATGGTGTGTGTATGGTGTGTGTGTGGTGTGTGTGTGGTGTGTGTGTGGTGTGTGTGGTGTGTGTGTGTGTGTGGTGGTGTGTGTGTGGTGTGTGTGTGGTGTGTGTGTGTGTGTGTGTGTGTGTGTGTGTGTGTGTGTGTGTGTGTGTGTGTGTGTGTGTGTGTGTGTGTGTGTGTGTGTGTGTGTGTGGGGTGTGTGGTGTGTGTGTGTGTGTGGTGTGTGTGGTGTGTGTGGTGTGTGTGGTGTGTGTGGTGGTGTGGTGTGTGTGGTGCGTGTGGTGCGTGTGGTGTGTGTGGTGTGTGTGTGTGTGTGTGTGTGTGTGTGTGTGTGTGTGTGTTGTGTGTGTGTGTGTGTGTGTGTGTTGTGTGTGTGTGTGTGTGTGTTCACCCATTTGTGATTGCACTAGTCGAATCTCGGCTCCTGTCCTTTCCTCTTAATTAACTGGCAGTTGCTTCCCGGATCTTCATAACCTCGCATTTGCTGAGGTTGATTTCAAATAACCAATTGTCAGACCATTCCTGTAGCTTATACAGGTTCTCTCCTGTATTTAGTCTCCTCAACAGTTTCACATCATCTGAGATCAGGGATACATCAGTCTGTCTCTTCATGCATTTTGTTAACGTACACTACGAACATGCCTGGTCCCAGTACGGATCCTTGTGGAACCACACTTGCCCATTCTGATGCACGTTCCTGGATAGTCACTCCCTCTCTCCTTTCTACTGTGTAGTTTTTCTACTCTCAAGATTTTGTCTCAGTCTGTCATGAAGTACTGTTTACAATGCCTTCTTGTAGTTCAGTAATATGCTGTTCGTTCCTCCCTCTCTACCTGCCTCACTTCACTTACCATGTCATACAACTCAAAAATTTTTGTGAATCTGAATTTACAATATCTAAAATCGTGCTGGCCACTGTTAATAAAAGTGATCCTCTCCAGGTGCTCCCCCTGTCAACAAGGGTTGACAAGTGCAACACCTGTCAACCCTTACTGACAGGTGAAACGTGAACTGAAACAAGTGTTTCGGTTCACGTTTAAAAACCCTGTGTTCTAACTAATTTTGGGACTCGGGATTCAAACCTGAACACAGTTTTGTTCCAACGCAAACAGTGTGAATTTAAAGCCCTCGTGAACGATTTGACGAAGACATTAGTAGAGGATGAACCTCAGCTTCTGACCCCGCCTCCTAGACGTCTACTTTCTGATGAACGTCAAAGATTTCTGGTCTCACGAGTCTTATCATATCTCTACCGCCTCACCTCACATCATTCCACTTCTCAATTGCTCTAAGGTTAAAGAAATAATTCCTTACTTTCCAACGGCTCATATGTGTTTTCGGCTTCCACCTGTGCTCCCTTGATCCTGGTCTTCTTAATTCAGTCTGTCCCTATGCACTTTATCAATCCCACTGAAGATTTTATATGTTATAATTGTCTCCCCGGTGTCCTCTTTGTTTGGGCCGTCAGGTTAAGTTCCTTCAAATTCTCCTCACAGCGCAACTCTCAACTCTGGTACTAGCCTTTGGAACTCTTCAAACTTCACATGTTGTGTCAGGAGTGAACTCTATGTTGAGGCTACATACCCAGTAATCCGCCAAACACATGTAGTATGTAGGGTTCCGGAGGGATTCATCGAGTTCCTGAAAACTGTTCTGAAGTTTGCTAATCATGCATATACCGCTGATGTTATACAAGTTGTTAGGTAAAAGGACACATGTAAAACTAATGCGACATTTTTATTAGTTGCAAATGAGTCCTTTTAACTAGCATATTATCGGTAATTCTACCAACATTATTACAATTCATGGTGTTATATCTACTCCAGGTCCTTTTTACTCTGTGATATTTACATCGTCTCTCCGCTCATACTGTACTCTGCGTCCGGTCTGTCTCACCTTCAATTCTCCTGACCATGCATTTGTTTAGACTGAACTCAGAAAACCATTTCTTTGACCATATTTACAGTCAGTCGAGGTCTTCCTGTGGTTTATTACTGTCCTCTACTGTTCTTACTTCTCTCATTAGAGCTTCCACAGACACCCATAGGACTTGATCCCCTCTGGAAGTTCGTTCATATAAGGAACAATAGCAGTCCTAGTATTGATCCTTGCAGAATCTTTCCCGTTGCTCCCATTCTGATGTCTTACTGTTACTCTGCTTTCAGAGCCTCTGTTCTAGTGCTAAAAAACTTCATCAAATTTTTGTAACCTACATTATTATAATTATTATCATATTCACTGAGAATCGCTAAACCAGTAAGGCCATAACACGACAGAGGAAATGAGAGATAATCTGGCTTGATTCAAATATGAAGATAGCTCTAGTTCCTTGGAACAAGATGCACTCACCAGCATCAAAGCACCCGCTCTGAAAGGCGTCTCTTTTCATGGCATCACACAGGATTTTCTTGTCTTCCTTTTTTCACTCTCAGGCAACGAGAATTAAATTACAACCCGTCCTCAGATTCTTAACTTAGTTACACACATAAATAAGAATTTCATAATATATATATATATATATATATATATATATATATATATATATATATATATATATATATATATATATATATATATTATATATATATATATATATATATGAGCATGTATATGTGGTTTAGTGTAGTAACAAAAGCTTTTTTTTTCAATGTACACTTTCAAGAGTATAGATGGAGGTGAAGGTGTATGAGAGCATGAAGCAGCACAGGTGCTGTGTTATGTATAGAGTTGGCAATAAATACCTAGCAAGAACGTCAGATGAGTGGGATATTGACTAGGTATATAGTATCGCCCCTACCACTGTGTCTGGAGTTCAAGCCATTGAAGGGTTCAGAGATGAGAAGTTATCATTATAGTGAAGAATACTGTAGAAATTAATTAAAAAAAATTATGCATATAATTGAGTTCTGACGGTACCCAAAAATAAGCAGTGCTAAATAAAAGACTGAGTGGTGTGAGATGTAGTTCACCTGAAGAGAATTTGAACTAGAAAATCCTGTAATTGCAACTGTGATGGCAACTAAATTAACATCCTCATCCTACAAATCAGTTTTAGCACTGTGGTACGATTTATTTCAGTTTGGTGAAGTTATCCTGATCGAGATAAGAGACAAAGTAAAAGTCATCTGCTTTACTGACTATTGCCTGTAACTCAACTAACAGTCCCGCTTTGTCCCTTTTCCATATAGTGTTTTTATATATTTAATTGTTTTACTGAGTATCCCTGCACGGAGGTCCTGCCCTCTCAGCTGCCTGCAGTCTGCATCAGTGCAGTAGAAAGCTAAGCCGACATCATAGTAATCAACAGACAAAGCTGCCTCTGGTGTCTTTCTCCGCCAGTCGTGCAATTTAAATTTTTATTTCAGTGACATTCTTCCATCCCTAAAATATTATTATTAGGTATCCCTGAAGGGCCTTCAAGAGGCTGAAAGAATTTTTTTTTTCGCTTCTCCAAAGTTTAGTTTTAATTTCGCTCATAACACGAGACCTTATCTGATCTGCCTCAAATTTTCAAGGCTGGTGTGAGGTAAGTGTAACAAACTTGCAGGAACAAACAGCAAGTACAGGCGCTCTATGATCAAGTTGTTGATCCCATTCCCAGCATCCTGGAATAGCTCGCATAACTTACAAACCCACTTGTGACTTAACTTCAAACGTTCAAAAAAAAAAAAAAAAAGTTGCCTCCTAACTGCAATCCTGGGAGTAAAATTTAAGTGTGTAGTTGCACGTGTCTCTATTTTGTTTGTAGTTGCACGTCTATCTAGTTTGTTTGTAGTTGCACGTCTGTCTATTTTGCTTGTAGTTGCACGTGTCTCTATTTTGTTTGTAGCTGCACGTCTATCTAGTTTCTTTGTAGTTGCACGTCTGTCTATTTTGTTTGTAGTTGCACGTATCTCTATTTTGTTTGTAGTTGCACGTCTATCTACTTTGTTTGTAGTTGCACGTCTGTCTATTTTGTTTGTAGTTGCACGGCTATGTTGTTTGTAGGTGCACGTCTGTCTATGTTGTTTGTAGGTGCACGTCTGTCTATGTTCTGTGTGGGTGCACGTCTATGTTGTCTGTTGGTGCACGTCTATGTTGTTTGTAGGTGTACGTCTATGTTGTTTGTGGGTGCACGTCTATGTTGTTTGTAGGTGCACGTCTGTCTATGTGGTTTGTAGGTGCACGTCTATATTGTTTGTAGGTGCACGTCTATGTTGTTTGTGGGTGCACGTCTATGTTGTTTGTAGGTGCACGTCTGTCTATGTGGTTTGTAGGTGCACGTCTATATTGTTTGTAGGTGCACGTCTGTCTATGTTGTTTGTAGGTGCACGTCTATATTGTTTGTAGGTGCACGTCTATGTTGTTTGTGGGTGCACGTCTGTCTATGTTGTTTGTTGGTGCACGTCTATGTTGTTTGTAGGTGCACGTCTGTCTTCAATATTTAATAGCTGATGCATCTTGCGGCTGAGATAGGTTAGGTAAGGTTTGTCAGGAAATAGGAGAATTGTTTTCTGACGCTGGTTATAGGCATTTGATGAGC
>NC_069432.1:36291207-36341207 GCF_026875155.1 Cherax quadricarinatus | reverse complement strand
GAGACAAGGTGAGGGAGACAAGGTTGAGGAGACAAGGTGAGGGAGACAAAGTGAAGGGAAGACAAGGTGAGGGAGACAAGGTGAGGGAGACAAGGTGAGGGAGACAAGGTGAGGGACGATAAGGTGGAGTGAGACAGGTGAGTGGACAAGGTGATGAGGGGGAGACAAGGTGAGGGAGACAAGGTGGAGGGGGAACAATGGTGAGGGAGACAAGGTGAGAGAGACAAGGTGAGCGGAGACAATGTGGGAGAAACAAGGTGTGAGGGAGACAAGGTGAAGGATAGAGACAAGGTGAGGGAGACAAGGTTGAGGGAGGACAAGGGTGAGGGAGACAAGATGATGTGAAAAGGTGAGGGAGACAAGGTGAGGGAGACAAGGTGAGGGGGAGACAATGTGAGGGAGACGGACAAGGTGAGGGAGACAAGTGAGGCGAGACAAGGTGAGGGAGACAAGGATGAGGGAGACAAGGATGAGGGAGACAAGTGTGGGAGACCAAAAGTGAGGAGACAAGGTGAGGGAAGACAAGGTGAGGAGACGACTGTGAGGGACGACAAGGTGAGGGAGACAAGGTGAGGGAGACAAGATGGAGGGGAGACAAGGTGAGGGAGACAAGGTGAGGAGACAAGCTTCAGGGAGACAAGGGTGAGGGAGAAAGGTTGAGGGTGAGAATGTGAGGGGACAAGGTGGGGAGACAAGGTGAGGGAGAAAGTGAGGGAGACAAGGTGAGGGAACAAGGTAAGGGAGGAAACAAGGTGACGGGAGACAAGGTGAGGGGACAAGGTGAGGGGAGACAAGAGGAGGGAGACAAAGTGAGGGGCAAGGACAAGATGAAGGGAGACACAAGGTGAGGGCGACAAGATGGGGAAGGTGAGGGGACAAGGTGAGGGAGACCAGGTGAGGGAGACAAGTGAGGGAAACAAAGTGAGGGGGACAAGGTGGAGAGGAGACAAGATGAGGGGAGACAAGATGAGGGAGACAAGATGAGGGAAGGTGAGGGAGACAAGGTTGAGGGTGACAAGGTGAGGGAAGGCAAGATAAGGGAGACAAGGTGAGGGAGACCAATGGGTTTGAGGGAAGGTGAGGGAGACAAGTGTGAGGGAGACAAGGTGAGGGGAAAATAAGTGAGGGAGACAAGGTGAGGGAAGACAAGATAAGGGATGACAAGGTGAGGAGAGTGACATGATGAGGGAAGGTGATGAGGGAAGACAAGGTTGAGGAGAGACAAGGTGAAGGAAACAAAGTGTGGGAGACAAGGTGAGGGAGGACAAATAAGGAGACAAGGTGGAGGGAGACAAGATGAGGGGAAACAAAGTGAGGGAGACAAGATGACGGGAATGGGTTGAGCGGAGACAAGATGTGGGAAGGTTAGGGAGACAGGTAGGAAGGTGAGGGAGACACTAGGTGAGGAAGGTCAGGGAGCAAAATGAGGGAAGGTCAGGAAGACAAGGTGAGGGGAATTGAGGGAGACAAGGTGAGGGAAGGTGAGGGAGACAAGGTGAGGGAAGGTCAGGGAGACAAGGTGAGGGAAGGTCAGGGAAACAAGGTGAGGAAGGTGCGGGAGACAAGGGTGAGGGAGACATGTGAGAAGATGTGGGAAGGTGAGGGAGACAAGGTAGGGAAGGTGAGGGAGACAAGGTGATGGCAAAGTGTGAGGGAGACAAGTGAGAGAAGATGTGGGAATGTGGAGGGAGAGAGACAAGGGAGGGAGACAAGGTGAGGGAAAGGTGAGGGAGACATGGTGCAGGGAAGGTTAGAGGGAGACAAGGTGAGGGAGAAGATGAGGGAAGGTGAGGAAAGTGAGAGGGACAAGTGAGGGAAATTGAGGGGAACAAGGATGGAGGCAAGGTGAGGGAGGTGAGACAATGTGAGGCAAGGTTGAGGGGAGAAAGGTGAGAGAAGCATGTGGGAAGGAGAGGGAAGGTTGAGGGAGGGGAAAACAATAAAGGTGAGGCAAGGTGAGGGAGTACAAGGTGAGAGAAGATGTGGGAATGGTGAGGAAGGTGAGGGAGACTAGGTGAGGAAAGGTGAAAGAGGGAGACAGGTGAGAGAGATGTATGTGGGAAGGTGAGGGAGACAAGTTGAGGGAAGGTTGAGGGAGACAAGGTGAGGGAAGGTGAGAGAGAGAGACAAGGTAAGGGAAGGCTGAGGGAGAAAGGATATGGGAAGGTGAGGGAGACAAGGTGAGGAAGGTCAGGGATGACAAGGTGAGGGGAGGTGAGGGAGACCAATGTGAAGGGAAGGTGAGGGAGAACAAGGTTGAAGGGAAGATTAGGAAAGGTGAGGGAGGTAGGTGTGAGGGAGACAAGGTGAGGGAGGATGAGGGAAGGTTGAGGGAGGACCAAGGTGAGTGAAAGTGGGGTGAAGACAAGTGAGGGAAGGTGAGGTGAGACAAGGTGAGGGAGACAAGCGTTGAGGGAAGGTGAAGGAGAATGGTGAGGGAAGGTGAGGGAGACAGGTGAGGTGAAGGTGAGGATGACCTCAAGGGTGAGGAATCAGTGAGGAAAAGACAAGTGAGGGAAAGTGAGGGAAGACAAAGGTGAGGGAGAATGGGGAGACAAGGGAGGGAAGGTAAGGGAACAAGGTAAGGGAGACACGGTGAGGGAAGGTGAGGAGACAAGGTGAGGGGAAGGTGAGGAGACAAGGTGAGGAAAGTGAGGAAAGACAAAAGTTGAGGGAAGGTGAGGGAGACAAGGTGATGGGAAGGATAGGGAGACAAGGTAGGGAGACAAGGTGAGGGAGGACAAGGTGAGGAAAGTTGAGGAAGGACACAAAAGTGAGGGTAAGGTTAGGGAGGACAAGATGAGGGAAGGTGAGGGAAGACAAGGTCGTGAGGGAGACATGGTGAGGGAGGGAAGGTGAGGAGAGACAAGGTTGAGAGAAGGTAGGGAGACAAGATGGGGAAGGTTGTCAGGGAGACAAGGTGAGGGAGACAAGGTGGGGAGGGAAGGTGAGGGAGAACAAGGTGAGGGAAGATGAGGGAAGGTGAGGGAGGGATAGGTAGAGGGAAGGAAGGCGAGTGGAAACAAGAGTGAGGGAAGATGAGGGAAGGTTGAGGGAGGGAAAGGTGAGGGAGACAGGTGGAGGGAAGATTGAGGGAGACAAGGTGAGGGATTTGAGTGAAGGTGATGTAGACAAGGTGAGAGAGGCAAGTTGAGAAAGGTGAGGGAATACAAGGTGTGGGAAGTTGGGACGACAAGGTGTGGGTAGGGAGAGAGAACAGGTGGAGAAAGTGAGGGAGGACAATGTGAGCGAAAGTGAGGAAGCAAAGGAGCCGGATGGTGATGGGAGACAAGGTGAGAGAGGTGATGGAGACAAGGTGAGGGAAGGTGAGGAGACAAGGTAAGGGAGACCAAGATGGGGAGACAGGTTTGGGGAGACAAGGTGAGGAGACAAGCTTAGGGAGACAAGGTGAGGGAGATAAGGTGAGGGAGACAGGTGAGGGAGACCCAAAAGGGGTGTGGAGACAAGGTGGGGAGACAAGGTTGAGGGAGACAAGGTGAGGAGGAGACAAAGGTGAGGGAGACAAGAGTTCAGGGAAACAAGGTTGAGGGAGACAAGGTGAGGGAGACAAGGTGAGGGGAGACAGATGAGGGTAGACAAAAGTGAGGGAGAACAAGATGAGGTGAGACAAGGTGAGAGGAGACATAAGATGAGGGAAGGTGAGGGGAGACAAGGTGAGGGAGACCAGGGAGGGAGACAGGTGAGGTGAAACAATGTAGGGAGACAAGGTGAGGAGACAAGATGAGGGAGACATGATGAGGGGAAAGGTGAGGGAGACGGAGACAAGGTGAGGGAGACAGGTGAGGGAGACAAGTAAAGGGAGACAAGGGGAGGCGAGACATGGATGAGGGAAGGTGAGGGAGACAAGGTGAGGAGACATGTGAGGGAAACAAAGTGAGGGAGACAAGGTGAGGAGGGGACAAGATAAGGGGACAAGGTGAGGGGGAGACATGATGAGGGCAAGGTGGGAAGTGAGGGAGGACAAGGTGAGGGAGACAAGGTTGAAGGAAACAAAGTGGGGAGACAAGGTGAGGGAGGACAAGATAATGGGAGACAAGGTGAGGGAGACAAGATGAGGCGAAACTCAAAGTGAGGGAGACAAAGATGAGGGAGGTTGAGGGAACAAGATGAGCGGAGGTTAGGGAGACAAGTAGGGAAGGTGTGGGGAGAGGGACAAGGTGAGGAAGGTTCAAGGGAGGACAAAATGAGGGAAGGTCAGGAATGAAGACAAGGTGAGGAAATTGAGGGAGACAAGGTGAGGGAGGTGTGGGAGACAAGGTGACGGGTAAGGTCGGGAGACAAGGCTGAGGGAAAGGTCAGGGGAAACAAAGGGTTTGAGGGAAGGTGCGGGAGACAAGGTGAGGGAGACAAGTGAGAGAAGATGTGGGAAGGTGGAGGAGACAAGGTGAGGGGAGAGGCGAGGGAGAGAGACAAGGTGAGGCAAGGTGAGGGAGACAAGGTGAGAGAAGATGTGGGAAGGTGAGGGAGACAAGGTGGAAGAGAGACAAGGTGAGGGATGGTGTAGGGGACAAGGTGAGGAAGGTGGGGAGACAAAGGTGTTGGGAAGATGAGGGAAGGTGAGGGAAAGTGAGAGGGACAAGGTGAGGGAAATTGAGGGAAACAAGGTGAGGCAAGGTGAGGGAGACAAGGTGAGGCAAGGTGAGGGAGACAAGGTGAGAGAAGATGTGGGAAGGTGAGGGAAGGTGAGGGAGACAGGTGAGGCAAGGTGAGGAGAGGACAAGGTGAGAGAAGATGTGGGAAGGTGAGGGAAGGTGAGGGAGACAAGGTGAGGCAAGGTGAGGGAGACAAGGTGAGAGAAGATGTGGGAAGGTGAGGGAGACAAGGTGAGGGAAGGTGAGGGAGACAAGGTGAGGGAAGGTGAGAGAGACAAGGTAAGGGAAGGTGAGGGAGACAAGGTAGGGAAGGTGAGGGAGACAAGGTGAGGGAAGGTCTGGGAGACAGAAGGTGAGGGGAGGTGGGGAGACAAGGTGAGGGAGGTGAGGGGAGACAAGGTGAGGGAAGATTAGGAAAGGTGAGGGAGGGAAGGTGAGGGAGACAAGGTGAGGGAAGATGAGGGAAGGTGAGGGAGACAAGGTGAGTGAAAGTGGGGAAGACAAAGTGAGGGAAGGTGAGGGAGACAAGGTGAGGGAAGGTGAAGGAGACAAGGTGAGGGAATGTGTGGAGACAAGGTGGCGGAAGGCTCGAGCGAGACAAGGTGAGGGAAAGTGAGGAAGGACGAGGTGAGGGAAAGTAGAGGAAGACAAAGTGAGGGAAGGTGAGGGAGACAAGGTGAGGGAAGGTAAGGGGAGACAAGGTAAGGAGACAATGGTGAGGGAAGGTGAGGAGACAAGGTGAGGGAAGGTGAGGAGACAAGGTGAGGGAAAGTGAGGAAGACAAAGTGAGGGAAGGTGAGGGAGACAAGGTGAGGGAAGGTAAGGGAGACAAGGTAAGGGGACAAGGTGAGGGAGACAAGGTGAGGGAAAGTGAGGAAGACAAAGTGAGGGAAGGTTAGGGAGACAAGATGAGGGAAGGTGAGGGAGACAAGGTGAGGGAGACAAGGTGAGGGATGGGAAGGTGAGGGAGACAAGGTAGAGAAGGTGAGGGGAGACAAGATGAGGGAAGGTGATGGGAGACAGAGTGAGGGGAGGAGACAGGTGAGGTGAGGGAAGGTAGAGAGGGACAGGTGCAGGGAAGATGAGGGAATGTGAGGAAGGAAGGCGAGGAAACAAGGTGAGGGAAGATGAGGGAAAGGTGAGAGACGATTGTTGGGAAGGTGACGGGGAGGAAGGTGAGGGAGACAAGGGAGGGAACGATGAGGGAGACAAGGCGAGGGAAAAGTGAGGAAGACTGATTTAGACAAGGGAGTGAGGCAAGTTGAGGAAAGGTGAGGATACAAGGTGAGGGAAAGTGAGGAAGACAAGGTTAGGGAGGTGAGAGAGACAAGGTGACGAGAAAGTGATGGGAGACAAGGTTGAGCGAAAGTGAGCGTGCAAGACAAAGTGCAGGGACGGTGAGGGAGACAAGGTGAGAGAAGGTGATGGAAGACAAGGTGAGGGAAGGTGAAGGAGACAAGGTAAGGGAGACAAGGTGAGGGAAGGTGACGGAGACAAGGTGAGGGGAAAGTGAGAGGGAGGACAAAGTGAGGAAGGTGGAGGGAGGTCGAGCGGTGAGGAAGGTGAGGGAGACAAAAGGTGTGAGGGATAAAGTTGAGGTAGACAAAGTGAGGAAGGCGAGGGAGACAAGGTTGACGGAAGGCGAGGGAGACAAGGTTGACGGAAGGCGAGGGAAGGACAAATGGTGACGAAGGCGAGGGAGACAAGTGGACGGAAGGCGAGGGGTGACAAGGTGGACGGGAAGGGAGGGAGACAAGGTTGACGGAAGGTGAGGGAGACTAGGGGACGGAAGGTCGTGGAGGGAGACAAGGTAAGGAGAAAGTGGAGGGAAAGACAAATGAGGGAAGGCGACGGGAGACGAAGGTGACGGAAGGTGAGGGAGACAAGGTAAGGGAAAGTGAGGAAGACAAAGTGAGGGAAGGTGAGGGAGACAAGGTGACGGAAGGTGAGGGAGACAAGGTAAGGGAAAGTGAGGAAGACAAAGTGAGGGAAGGTGAGGGAGACAAGGTGACGGAAGGTGAGGAGACACAAGGTAAGGGAAAGTTGAGGATGACAAAGTGAGGGAAGGTGAGGGAGACAAGGTAAGGGAAAGTGAGGAAGACAAAGTGAGGGAAGGTGAGGGAGACAATTATTTTTGAAGAACATGTTACTGTCTCTCATTAAGTGCACTTAACTGCCTTAATAACTAACATGTTCATTACACAAGACATATATACTTATTAAACATTTCAAACAGAAGAATTAATTTAGATTTGTTAAGAACTCCGATCCACATTCTCTTTACCTACCATGGCAAGGATCATCAATTGTACTCCCCTCCCTCCCTCCCTCCCCCCCCAAAAAAAAATCAAAAAGACAAAGTTGAATATAACCTTTGTATGAAATACCGAATATTTGATTGGTATGAGTACCCGAGCTGGTACTCCCGTAGTTGTAACTGTCTCAACGAGACTCACGAAATCGTAATGACAAGATTGCAAAAAAACCATACCACGGGCGGGATTTGAACCCGCGGTCAGAAAGTCTCAAAACTCCAGACCGTCGCGTTAGCCACTGGACCAGCTAGCCACAATAAGATTCGTCCAACTAGGTATATTTCTACACCATAGGAATCTTATTGTGGCTAGCTGGTCCAGTGGCTAACGCGACGGTCTGGAATTTTGAGACTCTCTGACCGCGGGTTCAAATCCCGCCAGTGGTATGGTTTGTAACTGTCTTGTTTGTATATTGTGTGTGGAGTAAACGATAACGTAGTAGTAGATAAGTACATTTACTGAGCAACTTGCAATGTAGACCGACAGATGGTGTAGTAGCCAGGATGATTACTTCCAGCAGTTCAACTTGTACTCAGACGCTGATCAATCTAAGAGGTTAAAGCTTGAAGCATTATTGTCACTTTCATCCCTGGCAACACCCCCCCCCCCACTCTTCATAGATCTAAACTTACTCCCTGTTCAGAACATCCACACTTACTACTGTGCAATCTACGTCTACAGGACCTTAAATTCCAATATTAACCTTGACCTAAAACGCTTTCTTGATTGTTGTGACAGGACCCACAGGCATAACACCAGACACAAACATCTCTATGACATTCCCCGTGTCCGACTAAACCTTTACAAAAATTCAATGTGTGTCAAAGGGCCTAAAATCTGGAACACCCTACCTGAAAACTCTAGAACTGCAGACACATTCATCACTTTCAAAACTACAGTTAGAAAACATCCTATCTCCCTGATACACCCCGTCAACTAACTACATGATAACCACCTGGTGGTTCACACTTACACTCACTCACCAATTGACTATAAACACAGAAATACGAATTTTAATCTTAAAATAATGAATCCTAACTAGTCATAAGTTTGCCTATGATACTCCAATATAGACACTTTGTATTGTGCCAAAACATACGTATGCATTCACACCACTAAACTCACAAACTATAATGTAGTCACTTAGCCTTAATACCATAATCTGTAATAATTTAAAGTTTAGAATTTATCTAAGTCTGCCCGAAATGCCTAGCCATGCTAGGTGTCCTAGTGGCCCCCTCTGTAATTAGTATTTTAAAACATGTAAACCACACAATATTCAAAATCTGTAAACCCCACATTGTAATCCTTATAGAGAATAAACTTGATTGATTGACTGATTATCAGCTTGATTTTCCACTTATTGACGAATATAGGAATGTGTAATTATGACTGTTTATATATTGTTCATGACAATTTATAAATGTTTACCAAAATGTACTCTTGGTATCCCATTTAGGGAATGGTACCTAAGCTTTTATGTATTCATGTGATATTGTGCTACCGCCGTCCACACCATGGTTATTGAGTGCACAATAAACTACGAGCTTCGACAACAAAATTGAATCTAGTCTACTCTCTCTCTCTCTCTCTCTCTCTCTCTCTCTCTCTCTCTCTCTCTCTCTCTCTCTCTCTCTCTCACTCGTTCAGTAATTCAACTGGCAAGAAAGTCCCTATGAATGAAATAAAGTAAAAAGCAATTGCCCATTGTACATTCCCCCCCCCCCAAAAAAAAAAATAAAAAAATAAATTATATAGAGGAGCATCCTTCTAGCATCCAGACAGTATTTACCCTCAGAGAATTTTCGCTCAAGTCAACAGCTTTTATACAGCAAGAGTAACTATGTCAAGACAATATTTTCACTACAGTTCGCACTCCCAAAAGGGCGGTGGTGTAATCTTTTAAATGAACAACGAACTACGCGACGTTGAAGCTCATAAACAAGATGACGAAACATACGAGAACGCTATGTGAGAGTTATTTACATTAAGAACGACAAATTGTACTCAGCGCAGTTTATCTTACTTGTTAAGTCTGAGAGAGAAGAAAAACGATACCTTTTTATACGATGAAATTAAGAAAAAATAATAATGATAAGACAGTGATAATGTGTGATTCTGAATGTTTCTAATATAAACGGGGGGTTGAATCAGGAAACCAAATGCATCCTTGGGGCATGAGTAGATGAGTGTCTATGTTAGAAAGCTGTCTTCCTAACCACTGACAGACCTACATTTTTGGGGCCCTGAATCTTGAGCTGTATAGTGTTCCTAACACAGGCTCTCACCTTCACAACTCCAAGGAATATAATGTACTGGGTGGTCGCTTTCTGAAAACAGATTGTGGTGACCTAATCCACTCAGACAATGTCAGGGAGGGATTAAGAAACAGTGACCACAGTATTATCTGGACACAGTGGCTACAGTATTATCTGGAAACAGTGACTAAAGTATTATCTGTAACAGTGACCACAATACTATCTGCAACAGTGACCACAATATTATATAATTCAAAATAAATGTAAAATCTGTTAATAATAACAAGATAACGAGGGTTTCCTGCAGGGGAGCAACAGACCATGATGACATGTGCTGCAATAACAGTAACTTTAATTGGATCAAACTACGTAATGCAGACGAGAGAGAAAAATGTTTAAAAATACTTATTAATATCAAGAAAGAGTAGATGCATTTTAGTGGGTACGCGATCAGAGAGAGAGAGAGAGAGAGAGAGAGAGAGAGAGAGAGAGAGAGAGAGAGAGAGAGAGAGAGAGAGAGAGACAGAGACAGAGAGAGAGAGAGAGAGAGAGAGAGAGAGAGAGAGAGAGAGAGAGAGAGAGAGAGAGAGAGAGAGAGAGAGAGAGAGAGAGAGAGAGACAGAGACAGAGACAGAGAGACAGAGAGAGAGAGAGAGAGACAGACAGACAGACAGACAGACAGACAGACAGACAGACAGACAGAGACAGATAGACAGGCAGACAGACAGACAGAAAATGATAAAGGTATATACTCAAATATCCCGCACGTAGAAGAGAGAAAAGCTTATGACGACGTTTCGGTCCGACTTGGATCATTCACAAGTCACACAGACAGAAGAGAATACATATATAGGCGAGGGGGGAAAAGGGACGGGGGAAACAGAGGAAGAAAGAGAAGTAGTGGAAGTGATAATAGTGGTAGTGGAAGTAGCAGTGGTAGGAGAAAGTAGGGGATAGAACGGGGAGTGAAGGGAGGTGAAAGTAGTAGTAATAATAGGAGCAGAAAAGGTAGGAGCAGTAACAGTAGTAAAGGAGTAGTAGTCACAGTAGCAGTAGAAGTGGGGTAAGTCTAAGGAAGAGAGAGAGAGAGAGAGAGAGAGAGAGAGAGAGAGAGAGAGAAAAAGGTGTCCTTTGTATCCGTACCTCAAGGCTGCTGAGCCATAGTATTGTATGAGGAAGACATAGGTGTATCTCAAAAGCTCTCAGGAGACATGAGTAGTGTAACTCAAGTCACTCAGCAGACCATGAAGCTATACCTTAACCCTCCCAAGAGGTTTAATAGCTGGAGATCAACACAATCAAGATTTTCAGATGTTTCAGCTCAACACAACTTAAACAGAAACCGATTTTGCAGTTGGTAATACACTTTGGCACTTAAACAGCTCTTACCCACTTCGAACCTTTCTATAAGTGGTGGAAAACCACCGTTGAAAGGTTGAATTCCATCACAGGAAGCATTCTCTGGATATCGCACAGAAATTAAATTAACAATTTAACAAAATCAGCGAATTGATTAACAGCTTAAAACAACATGACCCTTCCTTTGAGCAAAGCACATGAGCACTAAAGTTTCAAGACCTTCAGAAGAGTCATTCTCAAGAAATCTCAAAAACACTACAAACTTCAGAAACAATGAAAAATTGGTACCGACACAATTCATTCAAATTCAAATTCAAATTCAAAGTTTATTCTCTATAAGGATTACAATGCTGAGTTTACAGAAATTTGGTTATTGTTTGGTTTACATGTAGTAAAATTGTGATTACAGAGTGTACCACTAGAACGCTTAGCATGGCTAGGCATTTCGGGCATACTTAGTTTTATTCTTAATTGTAAAATATTGTAAATATTGTAAAATATGAACCTCTCTCTCAGTAACATACACCAGTGTTGATAGTTTGAAGCCAGTCAGAAGAGACGTTCTTTAGTTATCACATGGATATCTTTATGAAAGAAAAAATACCTGATAACCACTATATATAACCCATCTTGGTTGATACGTGATAACTAATGCGCAATAAAGGTCGATTTAACAATGATGAAATCAGTGAAAAAGGGGCTCCTACTGGGGACAAAATAAATTTATTTTCTATAAGAAATACAGAACATAATTCAAAGAATAATTCAGTGTTAAAGTTTGTTATAAAGGATTATTTCTTACAGCGGTTCACCTCCCCGCCTATATATTTACGTTAGGTATCTGGTCGGAAAACGCGCAAGCCGGAAAACAAAGCAGCAACGACACTTATGTGTTCGTTTTCTGCTTTGTGGCTACCTCTACCATCAATTTTCCTTTTCTTTAATTATTCATAACTGATTGAGCGGAAAAATTGGATGGTTGGAAGAAGGAATTATAGTCATTGGAGAAACACGAAATCACACCTTGTTTTTTATCCGCGGTGGTTTATCTCGATGAGGAAATTGTACTGACACCAATGTGTAAAAGTTTATGGATAAGGATTCAGGTGAAACCTGAGAGGCGTGAATAAGTCTGGAGGTGGGAAGTACAGTGCCTGCACTCTGAAGGATGGGTGGGATGTTACAGTCTGGTGGTGGGAAGTACAGTGCCTGCACTCTGAAGGATGGGTGGGAATGTTACAGTCCTGGAGGTGGGAAGTACAGTGCCTGCACTCTGAAGGATGGGTGGGGATGTTACAGTTCTGGAGGTGGGAAGTACAGTGCCTGCACTCTGAAGGATGGGTGGGAATGTTACAGTCTGGAGGTGGGAAGTACAGTGCCTGCACTCTGAAGGATGGGTGGGAATGTTACAGTCTGGAGGTGGAAGTACAGTGCCTGCACTCTGAAGGATGGGTGGGAATGTTACAGTCCTGGAGGTGGGAAGTACAGTGCCTGCACTCTGAAGGATGGGTGGGAATGTTACAGTCCTGGAGGTGGGAAGTACAGTGCCTGCACTCTGAAGGATGGGTGGGAATGTTACAGTTCTGGAGGTGGGAAGTTACAGTGCCTGCACTCTGAAGGATGGGTGGGAATGTTACAGTTTGGTGGTGGGAAGTACAGTGCCTGCACTCTGAATGGATGGGTGGGAATGTTACAGTCCTGGAGGTGGGAAGTACAGTGCCTGCACTCTGAAGGATGGGTGGGAATGTTACAGTCCTGGAGGTGGGAAGTACAGTGCCTGCACTCTGAAGGATGGGTGGGGAATGTTACAGTTCTGGAGGTGGGAAGTACAGTGCCTGCACTCTGAAGGATGGGTGGGAATGTTACAGTTCTGGTGGTGGGAAGTACAGTGCCTGCACTCTGAAGGATGGGTGGGAATGTTACAGTCCTGGAGGTGGGAAGTACAGTGCCTGCACTCTGAAGGATGGGTGGGAATGTTACAGTCCTGGAGGTGGGAAGTACAGTGCCTGCACTCTGAGGATGGGTGGGAATGTTTACAGTTCTGGAGGTGGGAAGTACAGTGCCTGCACTCTGAAGGATGGGTGGGAATGTTACAGTTCTGGTGGTGGGAAGTACAGTGCCTGCACTCTGAAGGATGGGTGGGAATGTTACAGTTCTGGTGGTGGGAAGTACAGTGCCTGCACTCTGAAGGATGGGTGGGAATGTTACAGTCCTGGAGGTGGGAAGTACAGTGCCTGCACTCTGAAGGATGGGTGGGAATGTTACAGTCTGGAGGTGGGAAGTACAGTGCCTGCATCTCTGAAGGTGGGTGGTGGGAATGTTACAGTTCTGGAGGTGGGAAGTACAGTGCCTGCACTCTGAAGGATGGATGGGAATGTTACAGTTCTGGTGGTGGGAAGTACAGTGCCTGCACTCTGAAGGATGGGTGGGAATGTTACAGTTCTGGAGGTGGGAAGTACAGTGCCTGCACTCTGAAGGATGGGTGGGAATGTTACAGTCCTGGAGGTGGGAAGTACAGTGCCTGCACTCTGAAGGATGGGTGGGAATGTTACAGTTCTGGAGATGGGAAGTACAGTGCCTGCACTCTGAAGGATGGGTGGGGATGTTACAGTTCTGGAGGTGGGAAGTACAGTGCCTGCACTCTGAAGGATGGGTGGGAATGTTACAGTTCTGGAGGTGGGAAGTACAGTGCCTGCACTCTGAAGGATGGGTGGGGATGTTACAGTTCTGGTGGTGGGAAGTACAGTGCCTGCACTCTGAAGGATGGGTGGGAATGTTACAGTTCTGGAGGTGGGAAGTACAGTGCCTGCACTCTGAAGGATGGGTGGGCAATGTTACAGTTCTGGAGGTGGAAGTACAGTGCCTGCACTCTGAAGGATGGGTGGGAATGTTACAGTTCTGGAGGTGGGAAGTACAGTGCCTGCACTCTGAAGGATGGGTGGGCATGTTACAGTTCTGGAGGTGGGAAGTACAGTGCCTGCACATCTGAAGGATGGGTGGAATGTTACAGTTCTGGAGGTGGGAAGTACAGTGCCTGCACTCTGAAGGATGGGTGGGCATGTTACAGTTTCTGGAGGTGGGAAGTACAGTGCCTGCACTCTGAAGGATGGGTGGGCATGTTACAGTTCTGGAGGTGGGAAGTACAGTGCCTGCACTCTGAAGGATGGGTGGGAATGTTACAGTTCTGGAGGTGGGAAGTACAGTGCCTGCACTCTGAAGGATGGGTGGGCATGTTACAGTTCTGGAGGTGGGAAGTACAGTGCCTGCACTCTGAAGGATGGGTGGGAATGTTACAGTTCTGGAGGTGGGAAGTACAGTGCCTGCACTCTGAAGGATGGGTGGGCATGTTACAGTTCTGGAGGTGGGAAGTACAGTGCCTGCACTCTGAGGATGGGTGGGGATGTTACAGTTCTGGAGGTGGGAAGTACAGTGCCTGCACTCTGAAGGATGGGGGAATGTTACAGTTCTGGAGGTGGGAAGTACAGTGCCTGCACTCTGAAGGATGGGTGGGAATGTTACAGTTTGGTGGTGGGAAGTACACGTGCCTGCACTCTGAAGGATGGGTGGGAATGTTACAGTTCTGGTGGTGGGAAGTACAGTGCCTGCACTCTGAAGGATGGGTGGGAATGTTACAGTTCTGGAGGTGGGAAGTACAGTGCCTGCACTCTGAAGGATGGGTGAGGATGTTAACAGTTCTGGAGGTGGAAGTACAGTGCCTGCACTCTGAAGGATGGGTGGGCATGTTACAGTTCTGGAGGTGGGAAGTACAGTGCCTGCACTCTGAAGGATGGGTGGAATGTTACAGTTCTGGAGGTGGGAAGTACAGTGCCTGCACTCTGAAGGATGGGTGGGCATGTTACAGTTCTGGAGGTGGGAAGTACAGTGCCTGCACTCTGAAGGATGGGTGGGAATGTTACAGTTCTGGAGGTGGGAAGTACAGTGCCTGCACTCTGAAGGATGGGTGGGCATGTTACAGTTCTGGAGGTGGGAAGTACAGTGCCGCACATCGAAGGATGGGTGGAGGATGTTACAGTTCTGGAGGTGGGAAGTACAGCGCCTGCACTCTGAAGGATGGGTGGGGATGTTACAGTTCTGGAGGTGGGAAGTACAGTGCCTGCACTCTGAAGGATGGGTGGGGATGTTACAGTCCTGGAGGTGGGAAGTACAGTGCCTTCACTCTGAAGGATGGGTGGGGATGTTACAGTTCTGGAGGTGGGAGGTACAGTGCCTGCACTCTGAAGGATGGGTGGGGATGTTACAGTTCTGGTGGTGGGAGTACAGTGCCTGCACTCTGAAGGATGGGTGGGGATGTTACAGTTCTGGAGGTGGGAAGTACAGTGCCTGCACTCTGAAGGATGGGTGGGGATGTTACAGTTCTGGAGGTGGGAAGTACAGTGCCTGCACTCTGAAGGATGGGTGGGGATGTTACAGTTCTGGAGGTGGGAGGTACAGTGCCTGCACTCTGAAGGATGGGTGGGGATGTTACAGTTCTGGTGGTGGGAGGTACAGTGCCTGCACTCTGAAGGATGGGTGGGGATGTTACAGTTCTGGAGGTGGGAAGTACAGTGCCTGCACTCTGAAGGATGGGTGGGGATGTTACAGTTCTGGAGGTGGGAAGTACAGTGCCTGCACTCTGAAGGATGGGTGGGGATGTTACAGTTCTGGAGGTGGGAAGTACAGTGCCTGCACTCTGAAGGATGGGTGGGGATGCTACAGTTCTGGAGGTGGGAAGTACAGTGCCTGCACTCTGAAGGATGGGTGGGGATGTTATAGTTCTGGAGGTGGGAAGTATAGTGCCTGCACTCTGAAGGATGGGTGGGGATGTTATAGTTCAGGAGGTGGGAAGTACAGTGCCTGCACTCTGAAGGATGGCTGGGGATGTTACAGTTCTGGAGGTGGGAAGTACAGTGCCTGCACTCTGAAGGATGGGTGGGGATGTTACAGTTCTGGAGGTGGGAAGTACAGTGCCTGCACTCTGAAGGATGGGTGGGGATGTTATAGTTCTGGAGGTGGGAAGTACAGTGCCTGCACTCTGAAGGATGGGTGGGGATGTTACAGTTCTGGAGGTGGGAAGTACAGTGCCTGCACTCTGAAGGATGGGTGGGGATGTTACAGTCCTGGAGGTGGGAAGTACAGTGCCTGCACTCTGAAGGATGGGGGGATGTTACAGTTCTGGAGGTGGGAAGTACAGTGCCTGCACTCTGAAGGATGGGTGGGAATGTTACAGTTCTGGTGGTGGGAAGTACAGTGCCTGCACTCTGAAGGATGGGTGGGGATGTTACAGTTCTGGAGGTGGGAAGTACAGTGCCTGCACTCTGAAGGATGGGTGGGGATGTTACAGTTCTGGAGGTGGGAAGTACAGTGCCTGCACTCTGAAGGATGGGGGGATGTTACAGTTCTGGAGGTGGGAAGTACAGTGCCTGCAATCTGAAGGATGGGTGGGAATGTTACAGTTCTGGTGGTGGGAAGTACAGCGCCTGCACTCTGAAGGATGGGTGGGAATGTTACAGTTCTGGAGGTGGGAAGTACAGTGGCTGCACTCTGAAGGATGGATGGGGATGTTACAGTTCTGGAGGTGGGAAGTACAGTGCCTGCACTCTGAAGGATGGGTGGGGATGTTATAGTTCTGGAGGTGGGAAGTACAGTGCCTGCACTCTGAAGGATGGGTGGGGATGTTACAGTTTCGGAGGTGGGAAGTACAGTGCCTGCACTCTGAAGGATGGGTGGGGATGTTACAGTCCTGGAGGGTGGGAAAGTACAGTGCCTGCACTCTGAAGGATGGGGGATTGTTACAGTTCTGGAGGTGGGAAGTACAGTGCCTGCACTCTGAAGGATGGGTGGGAATGTTACAGTTCTGGTGGTGGGAAGTACAGTGCCTGCACTCTGAAGGATGGGTGGGGATGTTACAGTTCTGGAGGTGGGAAGTACAGTGCCTGCACTCTGAAGGATGGGTGGGGATGTTACAGTTCTGGAGGTGGGAAGTACAGTGCCTGCACTCTGAAGGATGGGGGGATGTTACAGTTCTGGAGGTGGGAAGTACAGTGCCTGCACTCTGAAGGATGGGTGGGAATGTTACAGTTCTGGTGGTGGGAAGTACAGCGCCTGCACTCTGAAGGATGGGTGGGAATGTTACAGTTCTGGAGGTGGGAAGTACAGTGGCTGCACTCTGAAGGATGGATGGGGATGTTACAGTTCTGGAGGTGGGAAGTACAGTGCCTGCACTCTGAAGGATGGGTGGGGATGTTACAGTTCTGGAGGTGGGAAGTACCAGTGCCTGCACTCTGAGGATGGGTGGGGATGTTACAGTTCTGGAGGTGGGAAGTACAGTGCCTGCACCCTGAAGGATGGGTGGGGATGTTACAGTTCTGGAGGTGGGAAGTACAGTGCCTGCACTCTGAAGGATGGGTGGGGATGTTACAGTCCTGGAGGTGGGAAGTACAGTGCCTGCACTCTGAAGGATGGGTGGGGATGTCACAGTTCTGGAGGTGGGAAGTACAGTGCCTGCACTCTGAAGGATGGGTGGGGATGTTACAGTTCTGGAGGTGGAGGTACAGTGCCTGCATCTGAAGGATGGGTGGGGATGTTACAGTTCTGGTGGTGGGAGGTACAGTGCCTGCACTCTGAAGGATGGGTGGGGATGTTACAGTTCTGGAGGTGGGAAGTACAGTGCCTGCACTCTGAAGGATGGGTGGGGATGTTACAGTTCTGGAGGTGGGAAGTACAGTGCCTGCACTCTGAAGGATGGGTCGGGATGTTACAGTTCTGGAGGTGGGAAGTACAGTGCCTGCACTCTAAGGATGGGTGGGGATGTTACAGTTCTGGAGGTGGGAAGTACAGTGCCTGCACTCTGAAGGATGGGTGGGAATGTTACAGTTCTGGAGGTGGGAAGTACAGTGCCTGCACTCTGAAGGATGGGTGGGGATGTTACAGTTCTGGAGGTGGGAAGTACAGTGCCTGCACTCTGAAGGATGGGTGGGAATGTTACAGTTCTGGTGGTGGGAAGTACAGTGCCTGCACTCTGAAGGATGGGTGGGAATGTTACAGTTCTGGAGGTGGGAAGTACAGTGCCTGCACTCTGAAGGATGGGTGGGAATTTTTCAGTTCTGGAGGTGGGAAGTACAGTGCCTGCACTCTGAAGGATGGGTGGGAATGTTACAGTTCTGGAGGTGGGAAGTACAGTGCCTGCACTCTGAAGGATGGGTGGGGATGTTACAGTTCTGGAGGTGGGAAGTACAGTGCCTGCACTCTGAAGGATGGGTGGAGATGTTACAGTTCTGGAGGTGGGAAGTACAGTGCCTGCACTCTGAAGGATGGGTGGGAATGTTACAGTTCTGGAGGTGGGAAGTACAGTGCCTGCACTCTGAAGGATGGGTGGGAATGTTACAGTTCTGGAGGTGGGAAGTACAGTGCCTGCACTCTGAAGGATGGGTGGGGATGTTACAGTTCTGGAGGTGGGAAGTACAGTGCCTGCACTCTGAAGGATGGGTGGAGATGTTACAGTTCTGGAGGTGGGAAGTACAGTGCCTGCACTCTGAAGGATGGGTGGGAATGTTACAGTAGTTCTGGAGGTGGGAGGTACAGTGCCTGCACTCTGAAGGATGGGTGGGGATGTTATAGTTCTGGAGGTGGGAAGTACAGTGCCTGCACTCTGAAGGATGGGTGGGAATGTACAGTTCTGGAGGTGGAAGTACGTGCCTGCACTCTGAAGGATGGGTGGGAATGTTACAGTTCTGGAGGTGGGAAGTACAGTGCCTGCACTCTGAAGGATGGGTGGGAATGTTACAGTTCTGGAGGTGGGAAGTACAGTGCCTGCACTCTGAAGGATGGGTGGGAATGTTACAGTTCTGGAGGTGGGAAGTACAGTGCCTGCACTCTGAAGGATGGGTGGGGATGTTACAGTTCTGGAGGTGGGAAGTACAGTGCCTGCATCTGAAGGATGGGTGGGAATGTTACAGTTTGGAGGTGGGAAGTACAGTGCCTGCACTCTGAAGGATGGGTGGGAATGTTGCAGTTCTGGAGGTGGGAAGTACAGTGCCTGCACTCTGAAGGATGGGGGGAATGTTACAGTTCTGGAGGTGGGAAGTACAGTGCCTGCACTCTGAAGGATGGGTGGGATGTTACAGTTCTGGAGGTGGGAAGTACAGTGCCTGCATCTTAAGGATGGGTGGGAATGTTACAGTTCTGGATGGTGGGAAGTACAGTGCCTGCACTCTGAAGGATGGGTGGGAATGTTACAGTTCTGGAGGTGGGAAGTACAGTGCCTGCACTTCTGAAGGATGGGTGGGAATGTTACAGTTCTGGTGGTGGGAAGTACAGTGCCTGCACTCTGAAGGATGGGTGGGAATGTTACAGTTCTTGGAGGTGGGAAGTACAGTGCCTGCACTCTGAAGGATGGGTGGGAATGTTACTGTTCTGGAGGTGGGAAGTACAGTGCCTGCACTCTGAAGGATGGGTGGGAATGTTACAGTTCTGGTGGTGGGAAGTACAGTGCCTGCACTCTGAAGGATGGGTGGGCATGTTACAGTTCTGGAGGTGGGAAGTACGTGCCTGCACTCTGAAGGATGGGTGGAATGCTACAGTTCTGGAGGTGGGAAGTACAGTGCCTGCACTCTGAAGGATGGGTGGGAATGTTACAGTTCTGGAGGTGGGAAGTACAGTGCTGCACTCTGAAGGATGGGTGGGAATGTTACAGTTCTGGGAGGTGGGAAGTACAGTGCCTGCACTCTGAAGGATGGGTGGGAATGCTACAGTTCGGGTTTGAGTGGGAAGTACAGTGCCTGCACTCTGAAGGATGGGTGGGAATGTTACAGTTCTGGTGGTGGGAAGTACAGTGCCTGCACTCTGAAGGATGGGTGGGAATGTTACAGTTCTGGAGGTGGGAAGTACAGTGCCTGCACTCTGAAGGATGGGTGGGATGTTACAGTTCTGGAGGTGGGAAGTACAGTGCCTGCACTCTGAAGGATGGGTGGGAATGTTACAGTTCTGGGGTGGGAAGTACAGTGCCTGCACTCTGAAGGATGGGTGGGAATGTTACAGTTCTGGAGGTGGGAAGTACAGTGCCTGCACTCTGAAGGAATGGGTGGGGATGTTACAGTTCTGGAGGTGGGAAGTACAGTGCCTGCACTCTGAAGGATGGGTGGGAATGTTACAGTTCTGGAGGTGGAAGTACAGTGTCTGTACTCTGAAGGATGGGTGGGAATGTTACAGTTCTGGAGGTGGGAAGTACAGTGCCTGCACTCTGAAGGATGGGTGGGATGTTACAGTTCTGGAGGTGGGAAGTACAGTGCCTGCACTCTGAAGGATGGGTGGGAATGTTACAGTTCTGGAGGTGGGAAGTACAGTGCCTGCACTCTGAAGGATGGGTGGGAATGTTACAGTTCTGGTGGTGGGAAGTACAGTGCCTGCACTTGAAGGATGGGTGGGGAATGTTACAGTTCTGGTGGTGGGAAGTACAGTGCCTGCACTCTGAAGGATGGGTGGGAATGTTACAGTTCTGGAGGTGGGAAGTACAGTGCCTGCACTCTGAAGGATGGGTGGGAATGTTACAGTTCTGGTGGTGGGAAGTACAGTGCCTGCACTCTGAAGGATGGGTGGGGATGTTACAGTTCTGGAGGTGGGAAGTACAGTGCCTGCACTCTGAAGGATGGGTGGGAATGTTACAGTTCTGGTGGTGGGAAGTACAGTGCCTGCACTCTGAAGGATGGGTGGGAATGTTACAGTTCTGGAGGTGGGAAGTACAGTGCCTGCACTCTGAAGGATGGGTGGGAATGTTACAGTCCTGGAGGTGGGAAGTACAGTGCCTGCACTCTGAAGGATGGGTGGGGATGTTACAGTTCTGGAGGTGGGAGGCGCCATCACCATCAAGTTTTTTTCAATATCATATTCCCGTAGAGAGACACTTTCAATAAAATAAAACAAAAATCTATTATTATTATTATTATTATTATTACTATTATTACTACTAGTACTATTACCATTATTATTATTATTATTATTATTATTATTATTATTACTTCTACTACTATTAATATTACTATTATTATTATTATTATTGAGAATAAAGACAATTACGAGAGGAAACGTTTCGCCACGGATACCTTCTTAGGACTAAAGAAGCCGCTCGTGGCGAAACGTTGCCTTCATCAAATGTGCTGGAGTGTGCACAAGTGTCCTCGTTCACAGCGTGACGGTAACACCATGCCATGTGTTAGTGTAAAGAAAAAAAAAGTTATAATTCAATGACTGGAACAATACAATGACTGGAACAATACAATGACTGCAACAGTACAATGACTGCAACAGTACCATGACTGGAACATTACCATGACTGCAACAATACCATGACTGGAACATTACCATGACTGCAACAATACCATGACTGGATCAATATCATGACTGCAACAATACCATGACTGCAACAATACCATGACTGGAACAATACCATGACCGGAACAATACCATGACTGGAACAATACCATGACTGGAACAATACGAAGTGTAACACAGATATAAAGGATTCTTCTGTCTACCAGAACCCCTGGGCCACTGTAGAATCCATCTCAAAAATTCCTACTGCCTTTTCAATGCTCAAGTTTACCTTCATCGACATTACCATGGCTTCCCAAGCTCTTGCCATTAGACTGGCAGTCTCTTATTACAATGCAAATCCATATCACACTGAACCTGTCCGATACAAACACAACACACCTTGCTGGACCTGCTACTCTTACTTGCATCTATCCAAGGACTGTCCTAACAAAGGCAAGAAATTCTGCTCTAACTGTGGCTGTGAAGAGCATGACTTCAAGACGTGATCCACAACCTCTCCTCCAAAATGTCTTACCTGTAACAGTAATCATCGCACTCTTGCAGCAAAATGCCCATGAGGAAGGAGATAATAAAAAAAGTCAAGAAGAACAAAAGGAGGTGACCTCCACTAAATCTCCAACGTAAGCTGCCATAATTAAGATTCAAGCGGACACAACAAAGATTCTCAAAGCCGCTCAACAAACGCCCTCCACCAACAACTCCTCTCCACTTCCAGACGGTACTTCTTCAAAAGTGCTGTACTACATGGTGTATGCATACCACAATAAGTGAACTCTTCCGCCTAAACAATATGCCAAGTTTCAACTTCCCTGACTCTACACCTTCGACCAACATCCTCAAGATTATCCCCAACGTTGTAAACTTCACCGGACCTGCAGACTTGACACCTTCATCTACCCACAGCAAGGTTTATGAACCATCTCCAACTATTAACAACAATGTCTCTAACCAACAACCAGCCGACATGCCATCACCAAATCTCACCACTGCTTCTGACCAACCACTGCCATCGCCTCAAGACTCCCGGCCCACCCTTGTTATAATAACAGAAGAAATAGGTGAAGCTGAATCATCTAACGAATCCACCAACGAAGAGGAAGAAGACCCTTGCTGCGATTTAGGAATATGCTGTGAAAATCTGGACTTCTGCACAATCCCTTCAAAACGCAAGGATTTGTACTGCAAGGAACTGTACACATTTCTACAAGAAGGAACTGTCTAGTATACCTGTAAACAACCACATAAAATCCCACTAGAACAAGTACTACAAGGAATTATGGATCATTCTGCTGACCGCAGGAGCAGTTAAACTGTCTCACCTCTCCAAAGCAGCCTTAAAAAAAAAGGCACTTTCAAGTGATGAACTGAATCCAGCTGCTACAGTCAGCACCTCTTCCCAAGAGCTGCCACCTCCTGTACCATGTGTCCCGAGACCCTGCCAGGCGCCCAGCCAACCCTATCACCTACTCCACTCACCTGTCAGCACACACTGCCTGCCTCTCTGCTCTTCTGCATTACCCATACAATGCCATGCTACTGGGTCTAGTCCAGGCTCTTTATCTACAACTGCAGACATTCCTCTCCAGTGCTAATCTTCGCATGTTCTCACGCTCTAGGGCGCTGTAAAACCATATATTTACTGTTTTATTGACTTTTTTTTATTATTTTAGGCATGACATTTTTTTTCAAAATTATATAAGGAACATGCTACATATCATAAAAACCGAATACAAACAGCTATAAGGGAGGAATTGACAAAGCAAACATGTCCCGTAGCTCGATTGCTAGCGCAATCGACTCACACAATGAGGTCCGAGGGTCGAGTCCTGGCACAGGTGGAAACATTAGGACGTGTTTCCTTAAGGGACCTGCTGTTCATGTTCACCTATCAGTAAAATAGGTGCCTCTATTAGTCGACTGGTATGAGTCGCATCCTGAGGACAAAACTGACCTAATTTGCCCGAAATGTTCTTCATTACAAGGGGTTTTCTATATAGTGGTAAGTCATTGATGTCAGCTAGGCCTATATACCTCGTACATGTACTTGTGGAAATAAAGATTATTATTATTATTATTATTATTATTATTATTATTATTTTAGAGTTATGCAGATACATCTCCTCCATCCAGATAATTTGAAAGTCTTTTCATATTTTCCATTCTTGGCGGGGAGTTTATTCTTTCTCATCAACGTTATAACGAAACGACGTTGAACGACACGACGTTGAGGAGGACTTCCTGTATCTCATAATCTGTCTTAGTCTCCGGCTTAATGAATGTAGTTTGGGTTCTTTTCTGAAGAGTTTGCTATCGAATTCTGGTAACCATTCAGCTGTGGTGTCACCCTGCAACTCTCGTCAGTGCTACAACGGCTGTTGTTTTATAAACCTATAAATGCAAGTGTGCTCCGTGATTGAATGTGGTTTCGCTAAATTCTCCCCTTCAGTTCATGATTACTGTTGAAATTCATGATGGATAGTGCACCTAGGAAGCGTGTAAGTATTGTAGCTCTTACAAAACATGCTGATTTGAGTACCAGACAGATCGCCGAAAATTTGAGCCTGGGAAAGTCAACTGTTGGTCGGATTCTGAAGAGAGCTGACGACATTGGTGATTGTGGAGCGCTGCATCGAGGAAGAAAACGCAATGACAAGGTTATCATAAGAAATAGTGTGAAGGATCCCAAGAAAAGCAACAAAAATCTAGAGGCATTTGGCTTCAGCTGGCGTAAATGTTGATTCTTCAACTGTTTGACGAAAGCCGGTAAAGAAACAATTATTGACTGCTGTTATGAAGAAACAGCAAACAGAGCATGTATATAGTGGAGTGAGGTGAGATGTAGCCCTGAGCAGACGACATCACCTGTTATGTGACTTGAGTCACATTACAGGTGACGTCAGGTGACATCAAACACTCAGCTCAGCGTCTCATCTAACACATGTTCCACTATGTATTTGTTCTGTTTACCTGTCTCTGTGAGCAGCGAAGTTCCTGGTGTTGGTCAGGGGCTGGTAATGACTCAGGTGCTGGTCATGACTTAGGGACTGGTCATGATTCTGGTGCTGGTCATGATCCATGGACTGGTAATGACCCAGGGACTGGTCATGACCCAGGTGCTGGTCATGACCTAAGTGCTGGTCATGACCCAGGTGCTAGTCATGACCCAGGTGCTGGTCATGATCCATGGACTGGTCATGCCCCAGGGACTGGTCATGACCCAGGTGCTAGCCATGACCCAGCTACTGGTCATGACCCAGCTGCTGGTCATGACCCAGCTGCTGGTCATGACCCAGCTGCTGGTCATGACCCAGGGGCTGGAAAGCACTGCGCTGTATAACTGTTAATCTGAACACTTTATTTATGAAAAGATTGTATGATCCTTTCGGAATTAGCGCTTTACTTTATTATATAATTATTACTGATGAAAAAACAGTGTAGTGACATCTAGCGATTAATAAAAAAAATGCAGTTACCCGCCGCAATCAGAAACAGCCAAGTTAGCCTTTGCTCTCAGAAAGAGTGCAATTTTCCCTTGCACTCAAAAATAAGGTTGCAACATCTCGCCCTCAAAACTGTATGGTTGCCCGCTCTTAGTAGTTGTGCAATTACCCGTTACACTTAGGAATAGTGCAGTCTCCCCCCTCCCTCCACCTTCTCTCAGGCTAAGAAATAGTACTGTTACCCCTTGTGATTAGAAATGGGGCAGTTGTCCATCACATTCATTAGTAATGCGGCTATTTCTGGCGTTCAGAAATAGTGCAGGTACTATTCATGCTCAGAGTGAACTTATTTCTTGCGCTCGTAAACGTTGTGGTTACCCCTCGCGCTCATGAACAATGCGCTTATTTCTCGCGGTCAGAAATGGTGAGGCTGCCCCTCGCACTCAGAAATAGTGCAGGTATTTCTTGCACCGAGAAATAGCGTCTTTACCCCCCCCCCCACCTTGCTCGTAGATACCGCAGCTATCCTTCACCCCTCAGAAATAGTGCAGCTGCCTTTAATTCTTGGAAATAGCATGGTTACCCCTCGCACTCGGAAATATAGAAGGTACCCATTGTACTCGTAACTCGGTTACTCCTTGAGCTCGGAAGTACTTTAAAGGTAACTCACTGTGCTCATAAATATTTTAGTCACCCCTGACTCTCAAAAGTACTGCGGATATTTCCTTCACATTCAGTGCGATAAACCCTCACGCTCAGAAATAGTATGGTTATCTCTTATACACAGAAAATGTGCAGTTATCCCTCGCTCATAAATAGTATGGTTATCCCTCGTGCTGAGAAATAGTGAGGTTATCCCTCAACGCTGTGTTTCTCTTTACATTTAAGTATCCCCCAACAGGCGGCACCTATTGCGGCTGTCAGAATTACATACTTCTCTCTCCTCACCAGAAGAATTTCATCCATAACTTCAGAACTCCTGGTTCGATCGGTTTGAAATTTTCCACACTTGTGAACTACGTAGTGGCTAGCTCATGCAACTACTGGGAGGGGCAGTAGTGCAGCTACTAGTTCAGTCTGGGGGAAGTTTAAGATAGGATTTTAATCTGGGGGATCTTAAGACTGGGTTTCAATCTGGGGGATCTTAAGACTGGGTTTCAATCTGGGGGATCTTAAGACTGGGTTTCAATCTGGGGGATCTTAAGACTGGGTTTCAATCTGGGGGCTCTTAAGGCTGGGTTTCAATCTGGGGGCTCTTAAGGCTGGGTTTCAATCTGGGGGATCTTAAATCTGGGTTTCAATCTGGGGGCTCTTAAGGCTGGGTTTCAATCTGAGGGATCTTAAGACTGGGTTTCAATCTGGGGGATCTTAAATCTGGGTTTCAATCTAGGGAGGTCTTAAGACTGGGTTTCAATCTGAGGGATCTTAAATCTGGGTTTCAATCTAGGAGATCTTGAGACTGGGTTTTAATCTGGGGAAGGAGTTTATGCCAGGTTTTTTTTTTTTTTTTTTGGGGGGGGGGTGAGTTTACCTGGAGGATGTTCCGGGGGTCCGGGGCCCCCAGGCCCCACGCGGGACCTGGCCATGGAGCGGGAGAAGGGGGGGCAGAATTTCAATCTGAGTGAAGGGAAGCTTAGGCCGGGATATCTATCTGGGGAGGAGCTTAAAACACACAAGCCGCGGGAACAAAAATATCAAAGTCGTTTTAAAACATATTGACAGCAGGTGAAATTTCTTAAAGTATCGTTGCTTGGTGGTCACCGATCATCATAATATAGTCCACTTACCTTGCCTTACTCCATGACTGTCAACATGGACTATATAATACCGACAAGTTGATAAGACGTATGTTATTTATCTTTACTCCGAAACGTTTCGCCTGGACAGTAGGCTTCTTCAGTCGAATACGAGAGAGGTAGCAGAAACATAAAGATGATGTAAAAAGTACATCACCCTCGAAGACGCAGTTTTGAGATGGTCAGTCCCTCAACCTGGGTGTTCCACTAAGGGCCACTGTGTCAGTGTTATGAAGCCAGTTTTGATATTGATTTCATGTGATCACTAAAGAAAGTCTCTTGTAACTGGCTTCAGAGATTGTCAACACTGGCATATGCTACTTAAAAGAAGATTTGCAACGTTATTGTGATGTCTGGGTTCAAATTTACTAATTTGATATTTTTCAAAATTTGGTATCTTCTTGTGATATTACTCTGGTATGCTTCATCTGAACGACTTGAAACTCTAACAGAGAATTAGACACTTGTGCAACATCTGGGTAACGTTAGTGTAGACGTTTTGCCAACCAGTGGCTTGATCAATACAAATTCAATTACATAATTGGAAAACAGTAGATCAATATACAAAAGATGAGTAATCAGTCCCTAAGCCTTGTAGTTGGTGAAAAGCACCATAGTCTTGAAGACGTATCATGGAGGTTTCCCTCTGGTTAGATTCAGTTCAGCTCTCCTTGGAAATGTTGTCAGTCGTGATACACGTCAGATTACCTCAGCACAACGACAGATTGATTCTCTCAGCTTTCGTTACGCTGTCAGGTGTGATGTATGCAAGACTGCCTCAGAACGACGAGTGTGATAATCAGAGCTCTCTTACTCTCGTAATAGTGACAGGTGTGATGCATGCAAGACTGCCTCAGAACGACGGCAACGACCTACCTGGCAACTTTTAATATGTAAACGAATTTGCTTCCAAAATTATGACTTCAAAACTTGTAATGTATCTTTAATGAACTCTGGAAGTGTCGCCTTCCTGTTTCCTCCTGGGTCCCCAACCCCCTCTCTTGGGTCCCCAATCCCCTCCCTTGCCTCCTCCTCCTGAACCTCATGGACCTCCTTGTCTTCTGGACTTTTCTGTCTCCTGAACCTTCCTGTCTCCTAGGCGCCCCTGCTGTCTAGACGACCGTCTTCCCCTGGACCTTTCTGTCTTTTGGTTATTCCTATCTACTCCTGAGAGTTCATGTCTCCTCCTGGGCGTCCATGTCACATTAAGCTTTCCGTAACTCAAAATAAAGAAAAGCTTTCTTTAAGAAAAGTCCACCATCGCTTAAAGTTTGAAGCCGATCCGAAGACATTTTTCAGTTATTGCTCAGAATCCAACGATTCTCAGTTGCTTACTACCTTAGAAATGTTTCACATCCGTGTCTACACAGCAGAAACTTACTGTGTACTGTGCTATCCTGTACGTAAGATACATCTACACAGACCAAACTTACAGGATACTATCCTATACTGAGATGCCTCACCCATTAAAGACTGAGGATGTTTTAAGCAGGTTCAGTCAAGTATATTCAGTGTCACTTAATGGGGAAAAATTTACAATATTTTAAACAAAAAAACTGGCCAGTAAGAATCTACATACTTTAAACATTCTGTACACCTGTTAAAAATACTACACAGCTGTTAAAAACACGACACAGCTGTTAAAAACACGACACAGCTGTTAAAAAATCACACAGCTGTTAAAACACTACAAACCTGTTAAAATACTACACACCTGTTAAAATTACACACTGTAAACCTACGACTTAAATACTACACACCTGTTAAAATACTACACATCTGTCAAGTGTAGTTATTGTCTTCACAACACACACACCTGTCAAATGTAGTTATGGGCTTCACAACACCACACACCTGTCAGTGTAGTGATTATCACAACACACACTTGTCAGTGTAGTGATGATCTCATTACACACACTGTCATGTGTAGTGATCACAACATCACACACCTGACAAATTACAACACTTCACTGTATATAGTGACATGATCATTTTTTTTAACACTCCGCTCGTCTCCCACCGATATAGAGTGACCCCCTCCCCCTCAAAAAAAGAAGAAACACTTGCACCATCATTCACTCAATCATTGCCTTCCCAGAAGCCCGAACCAATACTAGAACAAACTGTTAAGCTCTCAGCTGCATATACAGTCCACACCTTTATATGCTTCTTAATTAATGGATCCTCAATTATCAGCGTACATAGAGAATAAATTAATCTTCTAGTCACTGGAGGTCCCTCCTGACACGTTATACAAGGATGATTTATTCAGAGACTGATAAACGACAGTCTACAGTGTCAGTGAATAGCAATTTGTTCATCAAATTATTAATAGGGGAGAGAAAATAGCAATAGAGAGAGAGGAAGAGAGAAAGAGAATTTTGGGAGATGTTAAGCGAGTGTTTAGGAAGTTTTGAACCAAGTGAGAGAGTAACTGTGGTAGGGGACCTGAATGCTTAAGTGCGAGAAACGGTTAGAGAGGGTGTGGTAGGAAAGTTTGGGGTGCCAGGTGTAAGTGATAATGGGAAGCCTTTGACTGAACTTCGTACTGAAAGGGGTTTGCTAATAGGTAATGAATATTTTAAGAAAAAGAGGATAAATAAGTATACAAGATATGATATACGGCGTAATGACAGTAGTTTGTTAGACTTTGTATTGGTAGATAAAAGACTGATGGATAGACTTCATGATGTGCATGTTTATAGAGGGGTCACAGATATATTAGATCATTGTTTAGTTATAACTATAGTGAGATGGGATACAAGGAGAATGGCATCAGCAAGTAAGAGAGGTGAATGTTTATATACTAAAGGAGGAAGTTCAACTAATAGGCCTTCTGCGTGGGTTGTGGTATACCTTTACCCTTGAAGAGTTTCTAGAGTTAATCTACTCTCGGAGCCCGGCCATTGGTCAGGCTCATCTGGTGCTTGCCTGGGGTGATGACATAACGGGGAGAAACCACCTTCCTGATCGCGCAGCGACCAAAATGCGTTTAAATTTTTAAATAATAGTCCCCGGGATTTTTTTTCTCCTCTATGTTAATGTCTGTCAGGTTAATTCCTCTCCCGGTGCCGTGCTGCTGAGCCTCCAGCACGTCAGGAGCGGTGTGTCTTGTTTAACTAGTAATTGAAAAAGGATGGTATTCAAGCATGAGTAAGAGAAGGAAATACATGAATGGTATATAATACCGACAAGATGAAGAATTAGACACAAGTGCAACATCTGGGTATCTTTATTTGTAGACGTTTCGCCATCCAGTGACTTTATCAATACAAGGACATAATGTGAAGAATGTAGACCTATATACATGAGGTAATCATCGTAGTCTTCAAGACTACGGTGTTCTTCACCAACTCCGAGGTTGAGGGACTGCTTACCTCATCTTTTGTATATAATTCTATCTTCATATTATGTAGCTGTAGTGTACTGATAAAGCCACTGGATGGCGAAACGTCTATAAATAAAGATACCCAGATGTTGCACTTGTGTCTAATTCTTCATCAAGTGAAGGTAAACATTAATGTTGGTTGAGTGAGTCGGGAGTGAGTGGATGTTTTAATACTGTGTTCAGGAGCCTGGCTCTGGCCTGGTCTGGGGCTTCATGTGTCCCGCTGTCGTAGCCTACAGCACGTTGGCTCTTGTAAATGGCATGAAGTAGATCATTCAATGTGATAGTGGAGTGGCTTTATGTGGTGCTGCCCGCTAGCTCAGGTGCTTTTGTGAAGTGTTGGTACAGTTGCAATGTTGCTCCATCCAGACACATCTTGTTCTGCTGCCTTCCATAACCTACCTCACGCGCGGCACACTCGCACAAACGCATACTCTCTCTCTCTCTCTCTCTCTCTCTCACAGACTCACACACACACACAAACACACACACACACACACACACACACACACACACACACACACAGGTATGACAAGGCTCTTAGAGCAGGGAGGGTTGACCTAGTAGAGACCAGCGGATAGGCGGGACCAGGTGCTGTGAATCGACCCTTGCAACCACAAATAGGTGAGCACACACACATACACATATACACATACACACTATAAACTAAGACTCGACCTCTGCAGTTACGTAAAGATGAGTATATTCTCTCTCGCTCACTCTCTCTCTCTCAGGAAACCTTCCAGCACAGAAAACAATCTCCAGGACTGGATCAGTGACTGTCACTGAGAGGAAGTAGTGAGTGTACACTAGGTGTGAATGGTGTACGTCAGGGATCACACAGAATCTTGTAAAAGGACTACGACGTTACTTCAGAATTTTAAAGGTTGTGAATAACGCCAATCCTGGCTTGTGTAGGTGACTGCCGCAGCCATCCCAGATGTGCACATGTGAGGAACATTGTTACACCTATGAGGAAGATGTGAACATACGTGAACAAAATGTGCGCACAGGTGAGAAAGATTTGTACACGTGCGAGAAACATGTACACACGTGAGGGAAGCTGTACACACATGAGAAAGGTGTACACACAACAGAGACTTGGAATACCTGCTAAAACTGTCAATAAAAACCACCAATGGTTTTTATAACTGGATGAGAGTGCCTTGACGACGGCCAAGGGCTCTTGATCTTTGCAACTGGAGCAACCTTCCTCTGCCTCGGATTAAATCCGATCGCCCTTTATTCTCAACACGATGAATAACCCACGACGAGTTCATCGAGTCTACATGAATGCAAGAAATAATAATACTGATATAATAATAATAATAATAATAATAATAATAATAATAATAATAATGTCTCACAAAAGAGCAATAAAAATCGAGAAAGTTGTCGTTGATGGGGATACTCTTCAACACATCTCCATCAATAATAACGTTCATTCTTTCGTGAATAATATAGTATCTATGTTCCAGTAATTATTGAAATTTCTAGGTTAAGTCAATATTTTTTTCCCCTTTATGTTAATGTAGAAATGAATATTTTTGTACTAAAAGGACCTTAGAAAACTTACTTAACCTTATTGTAACAAGCGCAATTTAATTTAGCCTAATCCAACTAAATATATTTTAGATAACTTTACAATACTTTAATAATTAACACAATGAATTATATTTTTTTCGTTAGGTTCAGAATGATTTCTGCGAAATTATTGCATACACAAATTTTCGCTTGCCTTATTCGGCAAGAAGAGCGTTGCTATTTAAGCCAAAATCGCAAGTTTTACCTATTCGACACGACATATATATATATATATATATATATATATATATATATATATATATATATATATATATATATATATATATATATATATATATATATACAGGGAGGTACCACCTCTAGAACTGTCCTAGGGACCCTCATCCTCAGAGATAAGAATAAACTTGCTTCAGGGAAAATTCAAGGTTCTCCCTGAACCACCCCCTATATTTAATTAATATATATTTTATTTTAAGACAAAATACACTGACAAAACATTCACAAAGATACAATAGAAAGTAAAATAACATAGGTAACTCAGAGCTACATCTCGAATACTTCGTCCATCTGAACGCTTTTGGCTGCTATCAGATCTACATAGTTGGGGTGGCTCCCTTATTGCTGCGCATCCGGCTGTTGTGAGGCTCCTCTTGATAATGTTATTAACCTTGTCGTATCTTGCAATCCTTCCCTCGGATTTACGGCACACAAGACAGTGGTGCCCGAATCAGTCTGATGTTTCACTGCCGCAAATACATCCGTGTTCGGCGAGAATAGTGGCAAGTCGAAGGACAACACCAATGAGGATGGTCTGTGGGTCGAGGCGTGTGCCAAGACTGGAGTTGGGAACAGCCAATAGAAAGTCCCTTACATGGTGAGCTCTCACTGCCAGGAGGTGGGCTCTGTCCTTCCCCGACAGACCTTGAAGCAATGTTGAGGCTATATTCTCCACTACTGGACCATCCCAGTGTGACTGTAGTTGTTGAGAGGTGCCGGTCTAGTTTCAGAGCCCCTCAAATTATCCCAGATCATGGTTCCATCAACGAACTTTTGTTCATGGACTCCAATCTTGTCCCCAAGATATTCAGGGAGAATCGCTGCTACAAATCCACTGGATGCAACACAAGAGGACAGGAAAGCAGGTAGCGCAATCTGTGATGATTTGCGGACACCAATGCCTCCTAGACTGACTGGAAGTGTTGCTTGGTCTCACTGCCCATCTTCTAAAGAAAGGTTAAGTACTTTCGTAAAAATATTCCTCAGGATACCGTCGTATTCGTGCAGTATAGGGTTATAACCCTATACCTTCAAATGGAGGTACACATCTTATGAAATATGTCAACCTGTGCAGATTCAAGCACTTTGTGAGAAGGTACAAGGCATCGTGGGTGTCAAGATTGCCAATTCGTTGTTCCATCCTCCTCAACTTTTCCAGCTTCTTCCTGAGAATTGTGTCAATGGCATCACTTATCAGATGGTGCTCCAAGCAAGACGCTATTTGTGGGGACAATGACTGATGCTCCTGGTAGTTATGGTCTCACTGCGTCGATTGATTGACTGAGATGATTCACATTTGGATGGACTCAGGATGAGACCCATTTCCTGTCCCCGTGTCAACACCTGTGTAAGATCATCTAGAAGGAGCTCCTTTGTACCTGCTAGTATGCCATCATCCAGGAACCAGATGTTTAGCTCACTGGTCAGTCTGACTGTGATTTCCCTAACCGCTATACAGACTGAAATGATGCGAGAGGATTCCCTTGCTGGACACCCGCTGATGATGAGATTTCATGCTCTCCAAACAGAAGCATTTATTCCTAGCTGAAACAAAAGGGAAGGAGACAGGTCTTTTATATATATATATTATATATATATATATATATATATATATATATATATATATATATATATATATATATATATATATATATATATATATATTCTTGAGACCTGAAACTGCGGAACGGAAAAATGAAATCTGTATGCTGATAAAAGTGATAAAATCACCTTTACATCTGATGATTCCTTAACTGCATCACACAGTGATGGAGGATCGATCCTCCGTTCGCTTCTTTCAGAGAGGATGTTGGTAACTGACAAAAGGGACAAAAGACAGCTAAGAACAGCTACCAATGGAGCCAGTAAAGTCAGAAGGGAAGCAAGGAAAAAACAAGGATAACAACAGGCGAGTACAGCTAAAGACAATATCACATAAGGTTGAAGGAGAGGGAGGGAAGTTCATGTGGCAGACATGTTTGAAGTGGCAGGCACAGGTTGGTAACACGTCTTGCTAATTAGAGAACTTTAACAAGTTGTGACTTGATAAAGCTCTACACACAGCTAAGCTTTATCCCAAGTAAAGCATCTTCTGCATAATAAGTTTGTTTTTAACTATGTGATAAATGTTAAGAACAACTGGGAGGAACTCAACGACGATGACATGGATGACCTGCGAAAAAATCAATGAAATGTTCAAAGAGGAATATACGATCCAAATTAAAAAAAAAAAAAAAAAAAAACAGCATTACAGAAAAATGAAATGGAATGAAATATTGCAATGAAAAGACATAAACGTTTATATGAAGAGTCTGAAGCATATTAAAAAATAATTCAGTTTATTAATAACAATAAAAATGCTTTCAAATGAGCTGATGCAGGTAACAGCTCTTAGCTTGTCAATAAAGTTAGGGATCCTTAACCTGTAAATAGCTTGTCAATAAAGTTAGGGATCCTTAACCTGTAAATAGCTTGTCAATAAAGTTAGGGATCCTTAACCTGTAAATAGCTTGTCAATAAAGCTAGGAATCCTTAACCTGTAAATAGCTTGTCAATAAAGCTAGGGATCCGTAACCTATAAATAGCTTGTCAATAAAGCTAGGGATCCTTAACCTGTAAATAGCTTGTCAATAAAGCTAGGGGTCCTTAACCTATAAATAGCTTGTCAATAAAGCTAGGAATCCTTAACCTGTAAATAGCTTGTCAATAAAGCTAGGGATCCTTAACCTGTAAATAGCTTGTCAATAAAGCTAGGAATCCTTAACCTGTAAATAGCTTCTCAATAAAGCTAGGGATCCTTAACTATAAAGCTGTCAATAAAGCTAGGAATCCTTAACCTGTAAATAGCTTGTCAATAAAGCTAGGGATCCGTAACCTATAAATAGCTTGTCAATAAAGCTATGGATCCTTAACCTGTAAATAGCTTGTCAATAAAGCTAGGGGTCCTTAACCTATAAATAGCTTGTCAATAAAGCTAGGAATCCTTAACCTGTAAATAGCTTGTCAAAGCTAGGGATCCTTAACCTATAAATAGCTTGTCAATAAAGCTAGGAATCCTTAACCTGTAAATAGCTTCTCAATAAAGCTAGGGATCCTTAACCTATAAATAGCTTGTCAATAAAGCTAGGAATCCTTAACCTGTAAATAGCTTGTCAATAAAGCTAGGGATCCTTAACCTGTAAATAGCTTGTCAATAAAGCTAGGGATCCTTAACCTGTAAATAGCTTGTCAATAAAGCTGGGAATCTTAACCTATAAATAGCTTGTCAATAAAGCTGGGAATCTTAACCTATAAATAGCTTGTCAATAAAGCTGGGAATCTTAACCTATAAATAGCTTGTCAATAAAGCTGGGAATCTTAACCTATAAATAGCTTGTCAATAAAGCTGGGAATCTTAACCTATAAATAGCTTGTCAATAAACTGGAATCTTAACCTATAAATAGCTTGTCAATAAAGCTGGGAATCTTAACCTATAAATAGCTTGTCAATAAAGCTAGGAATCCTTAACCTGTAAATAGCTTGTCAATAAAGCTGGGAATCTTAACCTATAAATAGCTTGTCAATAAAGCTGGGAATCTTAACCTATAAATAGCTTGTCAATAAAGCTGGGAATCTTAACCTGTAAATAGCTTGTCAATAAAGCTAGGAATCCTTAACCTGTAAATAGCTTGTCAATAAAGTTAGGAATCTTAACCTATAAATAGCTTGTCAATAAAGCTAGGGAATCTTAACCATAAATAGCCTTGTCATAAGCTGGAATCTAAACGTAAATAGCTTGTCAATAAAGCTAGGGAATCCTAAGGTAAATAGCTTGTCAAAAGTAGGAAATCTTAACCGTAAATTAGTATCAATAAAGCGGAAATCTACCTGGATAAAAAGAGACTAAGTTCAATAAAGCTGGAATCTTAACTATATCTACTTGTCAATAAGCTGGAATCTAACCTATAAAACCGCTTGTCAATAAGCTGGAATCTTAACCATAAATAGCTTTGTCAATAAAGCTGGACTCTAACCTATAAATAGCTGTACTAATAAAACTGGGAATCTAACCTATAAATAGCTTGTCAATAAAGCTGAATCTAACCTATAAATTAGCTTGTCGAATAAGCTAGGAATCCTAACCTGTAACAAAGCTTTCAAAAAGGCCTGGGAATCTTAACCAATAAATAGTCGTCAATAAAGCTAGGAATCTTAAACTTAAAATAGCTTGTCAATCAAAGTGGAATTTAACCTATAAATACTTGTCAAAAAGTTGGAGAATAACTTAACTATAAAATAAAATGAATCTTAATAAAAGTTTCAATTTTAGCTGGAATTCTTAGCACTATTAAATACTTTCAATAAAGCTGGGAACTTAACCTGTAAATAGCTTGTCAATAAACCATGGAAATCTTAACTGAATAGCTGTCAATAAAGATTAGAATCCTTACTGTAAATATTGTCAATAAGCTAGGTATCTTAACCTAACCTTTTCAAACCGTGTAAAAACAAGTACAACAATTAAATGAGGTGTAGAGCAACTGAGTCGATGACAGAACAAAAAGAAATTAGATTTAATAAGAAATCACATGGATAAAGGAAGAGACAAAGTTCAAAAATAATATCTTTATTTCTACATGTACAATGACATACTAATATATAGGAAGCCGCTTGTTATGCTGAGCATTTCGGGCAAATTACGTCCATTTTGTCCCGGGATGCGACCCACACCAGCCGACTAACACCCAGGTACCTATTTTACTGATGGGTGAACACAGAAAACACGTGTAAGCAAACACACCCAATGTTTCCACCCTTGCCGGGAATCGAACTACGGACCCTGAGCGTGTGAAGCGAGAGCTTTGCCAACCAGGCCACGGGCCACAAGAGCAAGACAGAGTAAATATCCAGTTCACATTCGTAAAAGCAACTTAAAAATAAAAAGACAAAATTCAAAGAATCAACAGATACAACGACAAAAATTGGAGAATAAATAGCAAAAAAATATATCTGTAAAAGAGTTCAATTTCCGCTGAGCAAATTCCTGCACATCTAATATATGAAGCCATTATGACAGCCACATAAACTATCCATGAAAAAATGAATGGGCAAATTGCATTTATTTTGGATGTGAAGAAATCTTTTGGAAGTTTATCTTACACAAAACTCAAATGGAAACTACAAAACAGTTTTAATATATTGTCAACTACTACAGCACATGAGAAATTTTATATTTAAAAGCCGCTGATAATATTTCAGATTTACATAATTGACTTGGAAGAAGTAATCTAAACAATATGACAATGTTTGTTAATTATACTGAAGTAATATGAAAAATACGTAATAGATATATATGACAGCAAGTGAATATAAAGACACTTTGATAAAAGGAGAACGTGGAGTGACAGGGGGAAAATAAAAATATAAGTAGATAATTGAACAATAAAAGGGGGAAAATACACCAGAATAAAAAGAAAAGTTTGCTTGTAAAAGATTAAACCCATCAAGGAGAGAGGGATTTGGCCCCTGCCCGAAATTAAACCCCTTTTAAAGGGGTGGAAAAAGACATAAAACTTTTTAAAAAAGGGGGAAACAGCAAGTTTTTAGAGTAATTTACAGCACAGGTTGATATACCCTTTTTACTAAATAAAATTTGAAAAAAAGGGCGTCATCGGTTTTGGGGACTGTACCCCACACACACAAAACCACACCCCTTTCTCTCACATTTTCTCTCTCCCCCCTTGGTCTTATCCCTCACCCCCATACCCCCCTCTCTCTCCCTCTTTCACCCCTTTCTCTCTCCCCCCTCGCACCCTCTCCCTCCTACCTTTCTGTCTGTGGAAAAAAAAAAAAAAAATGGGGGCCCTAAGAGGGAAAAAAACCAGAGATCGGGTAAACAAACCAGGGGGGAAAAGACTGGAGTTAGAGCTCCAAAAAAAGGGGGGAAGATGGGGAAGGGAAAAAAGAAAGGCTTGGGTAAGAAAATGGAGGACGAAGCTAAAGTGCAGGAAGGGGGGAAGTACAGGCTTAGCACAGAAGCTAGGATACAGTGCTTAAAGAGAAACAAAAAAGCCTAAACAGTTAGGAGACAAATAACAATTCAGATGTGACACGGGAAATTCAATGTCAGGCACAGAAAAGGGGGAAGAAAACAACAAGGAACATGAGTACACGAAGGCCTTACAACCCACGTGGGGCCAAAGGAAAAGACGGGGAGCACACTAAATCAAATGCAGGTCCAAAGAAAATAATATGCTATATCAGAGTTTCTAACACCCAAACTGCAGTAGAAAGGGGACAGCGGGTCAAAAAACAGTTCATGAGAATGAAGTTTCGATATACAGGGGCTGAAGGCAAGAACATGTCAAGGGAAGGAAAAAAAAATGCCTCAGAGGAAGCAATGGAACTCATGGGGGGAGGAAAGGCGAGGAGTTTTTTTGTGTACGGGCTCCCAAGGAAACCCAAGGGGGCAAATTTTAAGAAATAAAACAGGGGGAAAAAAAAAAAGATTGAAGGCACAGAAAACAAAAGGGGAGGGGATATACCCAGGTGAAAAATTTTCAGAGAATTTGGTGGTTTGCGAAAGGAAGGGTAGGGCCCGTCAGAGTAAATTTCAAGGGAAAACAGTTCGAACCAGGATCGCAAGAGAAGCAAGACTAGGGACAAACAGGGGACCAAAAGTATACCTCGACCCAAGAACACAAAAAAAGGACTACCTGAAAGAGAGGGGACAGAGCCAAGGGGGAAAAGAGAGGGAATGACGAAAATAGCAACCCAGACACAGGGGGAAGGGCAAAACACCCCCCCCCAAAATCTCCCACCAAAAACCCAACTGCGACATTCCCAAACCAACTGAGCAACCTATACTACAACCCACTCACTGTTCCCCCCTGCCACCAACCCCCCTATCACAAAACCCACCCCCAACCTGTCCCTTATGGGCTTCGACCCCCCCCATATACAAAACCCCCCCTACACCCCAGCCCCATAAGGCCCCCACCAAGGCTCCCCCCCCCAACCCCAATTTTCTTGAGACCACAATGTAGAAAAGAAAAAGAAAGTTTGGTACCAAACCGGATGGAATAACGAATAAACATGAGGAGTGGAACGAAAGAATCAGTGAAAAATCCCCAGACATCATAGCAGTCACAGAAACAAAACTCGCTGAGACAATAACAGACACAATCTTCCCAACGGGATATCAGATCCTGAGGAAAGATAGAAGGAGTAGAGGGGGAGGAGGGGTTGCACTGCTCATAAAACACCGATGGGGATTTGAGGAAATGGAAGGCATGGACATGACTGGAGAAAGAGACAACATTGTAGGTACAATTCAGTCCGGAGAACATAAACTAGTCATTGGAGTGATGTATAACCCACCACAAAAACTGCAGGAGGCCAAGAGAGGAGTACGAAGAAAACAACAGGGTGATGGTGGACACACTGGCTGAGGTGGCAAGAAGAGCTCACTCGAGCAGAGCAAAGTTACTGATAATGGGCGATTTCAACCACAGGGAGATCGACTGGGAAAACCTGGAGCCACATGGGGGTCCCGAAACATGGAGAGCCAAGATGATGGATGTGGTACTTGAAAACCTCATGCTTCAACATGTCAGGGACACAACCAGAGAGAGAGGGGAGGATGAGCCAGCAAGACTGGATCTTGTGTTCACCCTGAGCAGTTCAGACATTGAGGAAATCACTTACGAGAGGCCCCTTGGAGCTAGCGATCACGTGGTTCTGAGTTTTGATTATATAGTAGAGTTACAAGTGGAGAAGGTAACAGGAACTGAAGGGGACAGGCCAAACTATAAAATGGGGGACTACACAGGTATGAGAAAACTTTCCTGCAGGAGGTTCAGTGGACAGAGAAATGGTAGGAAAATCAGTAAAACGAGATGATGGAATATGTGGCAACAAAGTGCAAGGAGGCAGAGGAAAGTTTGTTCCCAAGGGAAACAGAAATAATAGGAAGACCAAAACGAGTCCTTGGTTTACCCGAAGGTGTAGGGAGGCAAAAACTAAGTGCAACAGAGAATGGAAAAGGTACAGGAGGCATAGGACCCAGGAAAACAAGCAGATTAGTAGAAGAGCCAGAAACGAGTATGCACAGATAAGGAGGGAGGCCCAGCGACAGTATGAAAACGACATAGCATTAGGAGGAAGACAACAGTCAAGGACCAGGTGATAAGGCTGAGGAAAGAAGGTGGAGAACTCACAAGAAACGATCAAGAGGTATGTGAGGAGCTCAACACGAGATTTAAGGAAGTATTTACAGTAGAGACAGGAAGGACTCTGGTGGGACAGACCAGATGGGGACACCAGCAAGGAATACACCAACAAGTGTTGGACGACATACATACAGATGAGGAGGAGGTGAAGAAACTGCTAAGGGACATCGATACCTCAAAGGCAGTGGGACCGGACAACATCTCCCCGTGGGTCCTTAGAGAGGGAGCAGATATGTTGTGCGTGCCACTTACCACAATCTTCAACATGTCCCTGGAAACTGGGCAACTACCTGAGGTATGGAAGACGGCAAATGTAGTTCCCATTTTTAAAAAAGGAGACAGAAAAGAGGCACTAAACTATAGACCTGTGTCATTGACGTTTATAGTATGCAAAATTATGGAGAAGATTATCAGGAGGAGAGTGGTGGAGCACCTGGAACGGAACAAGAGTATAAATGCCAACCAGCACGGATTCACGGAAGGCAAATCCTGTGTCACAAACCTTCTGGAGTTTTATGATAAAATAACAGAAGACACGAGAGAGAGGGGTGGGTTGATTGCATCTTCTTGGACTGCAAGAAGGCCTTTGACACAGTTCCTCACAAGAGATTAGTGCAGAAGCTAGAGCATCAGGCGAATATAACAGGAAGGGCACTGCAATGGATCAGAGAATACCTGACAGGGAGGCAACAACGAGTCATGGTACGTAATGATGTATCACAGTGGGCACCTGTGACGAGCGGGGTCCCACAGGGTCGGTCCTAGGACCAGTGCTATTTTTGGTATATGTGAACGACATGATGGAAGGGTTAGACTCAGAAGTGTCCCTGTTTGCAGATGATGTGAAGTTAATGAGGAGAATTAAATCTGATGAGGACCAGGCAGGACTTCAAAGAGACCTGGACAGACTGGACACCTGGTCCAGCAAATGGCTTCTCGAATTTAATCCTGCCAAATGCAAAGTCATGAAGATAGGGGAAGGGCACAGAAGACCACAGACAGAGTATAGGCTAGGTGGCCAAAGACTGCAAACCTCACTCAAGGAGAAAGATCTTGGGGTGAGTATAACACCGAGCATGTCTCTGGAAGCACACATCAATCAGATAACTGCTGCAGCATATGGGCGTCTGGCAAACCTGAGAACAGCACTCCGATACCTTAGTAAGGAATCGTTCAAGACACTGTACACCGTGTATGTCAGGCCCATACTGGAGTACGCAGCACCTGTTTGGAACCCGCACTTGATAAAGAACGTCAAGAAACTAGAGAAAGTACAAAGGTTTGCGACAAGGTTAGTTCCAGAGCTAAGGAGAATGTCCTATGAAGAAAGATTAAGGGAAATCGGCCTGACGACACTGGAGGACAGGAGGGTCAGGGGAGACATGATAACGACATATAAAATACTGCATGGAATAGACAAGGTGGACAAAGACAGGATGTTCCAGGGAGGGGACACAGAAACAAGAGGCCACAATTGGAAGTTGAAGACACAAATGAGTCAGAGAGATATTAGGAAGTATTTCTTCAGTCATAGAGTTGTAAGGCAGTGGAATAGCCTAGAAAATGACGTAGTGGAGGCAGGAACCATACACAGGGAGAGAGAGGGCCCGGTAGCAACCGGTGAAGAGGCGGGGCCAGGAGCTAAGACGCGACCCCTGCAACCACAAATAGGTGAGTACAAATAGGTGATTACACACACACACACACACACACACACACACACATACAAACGTATGATAAGCCATCTATGTATCATAGGTACTGCACGAGTTTAAAGACTAAATGTCATAAGTCTTGGAATGGGAGGGGACAGTAAAATAGCATGCTGTGAAACAATCGGGAAGCACCGTGCCAGAGTTACAACAATACCTAACTTATTAACGAGTCCTTTTTGGTGAAAGTTTTGAGAAAATAACTTAGGAATACAGACCTTAAGAACTGTGAGTACACGGAAGTTATCGAGGAGATACCTTGTCTAGGTACGGAAGCAGGGAAGGATTCAGGAGAATTCAGTAGCCTTCACCAGATGAATGAACTTATCTGTACACTAAATGATAGCACCAGGGAAGATTTTTCTAGGCTAACGGCCGTCTGACTATGGACTGCTATGTGGCGACAACAAACAAGTATAATATATAACTTTATTGTAATAATCTTTCACAGTTAGTAGCTTCAGATGCAGAATTTCATTCAGTTTCCTGTGGTATAGGGTAGCATAAAAGGCACTCAATGTGCGCCCCTCTGGTTGCTCGGCAAACATCGATGTGATAGTCCAGTTCGGTCCAGACGCTCTGCAGTATATCTGGTGTTATCATGCGAACTGCTTCAGTGATCGAAATTTTCAGCTCCTCCAGGGTTGCAGGTAGTGGTGGTACATAAACTGTGCTCTTCACGTACCCCCAAAGAAAGAAGCCACAAACAGCTAGGTCCGGTGACTTGCAGGTAGTGGTGGTACATAAACTGTGCTCTTCACGTACCCCCAAAGAAAGAAGCCACAAACAGCTAGGTCCGGTGACTTGCAGGTAGTGGTGGTACATAAACTGTGCTCTTCACGTACCCCCAAAGAAAGAAGCCACAAACAGCTAGGTCCGGTGACTTGCAGGCCACTTGCAGAGGTCACAGGATCTAACTGTTTGTGACTACTTTCTTTGGGGGTAAGTGAAAGCCAAGGAGGTGATAAGAAACAGTAAGAAAAAATGGTGAAAACAGACAATAACGTAATGGAAGGCAACGAGAGGAAGAAAAAGAAGGTTACTGATGATCTACAAACTCAAGAAAGATGAAGGAGGGCCAGGAAGTAGAAGACGGGATGTCAAGAAACGTGAGATCAAATCGATTATCGGGTTCACAGGATGAAAGAAAGAGATGGTGCAGATGGCAAATTTTCAGAGGCTCTGGAGTTTTCCTCACGACAAACAACGTCCAAACTAACTTTCTGGTCACAAATACCTTGAAATAGGATCCTCTGGCAGAAAATGTTCTTGAAGACCACACTATGACTACAGTCGTGCATACCTGGAATGGGACAGGACGGCAGCGGAGATGGAACAGATGAGAAAGGAGGTGAAAATCTTCTCAGACACAGAAAACGGTAGCAGAGGAGGGAGCATCCAACCTGAAGGAACTCCTCAAGGAACCCTTAAGGAACCCTCAAGGAATCTTCAAGGAATCCTTCAGGGACCCTCAAGGAATCCTCAAGGATCCATAGCAGTAGTTGCAGGATACACAACCTGCCGCTTCACAGCAAGAGATCTATGTAAACCGTAACATGAAGACAACAACAAAGCTGTGGTTGACAGCATAGAAGCAGCAGGTAGAAGTGAGCACAGGACTAAAGCAAAGCTATTTATCATGTAGTGATTTCAACTATAAAGAAATTGATTGGGAACTGGGAGCCACATGGGTGCCAGACAAAGGAAGGGCTAAGTTGATGAAGGTGGTTACAGAAAGCTTTATGTAGCATGTTAAGGACACAACAAGTGAGGAAGGAGATGAGCCAGCAAGACTGGACCTAGTATTTACTTTAAGTACAGCTGATATAGTAAAAATAGAATACGAGAGCCCCCTGGGCGCTAGCAACCGTCAACCGTACAGAACTGAATATGGATTTCCTTGTGGAACTAAATGTAGAGTGAGGAACGATAAGTGGGGAGCGCGAGAAGGCAGACTGTAGAAGAAAGAACACTGAAGGGAGGAAGGAATTCATGAATGAAGTGCAGAGGGAAAGGGAACTGTAAGGAAAGTCAGCAGATGAAATGATGGATCACCTAGTTGGAAAGTTCCGGAAAACAGAGAATTTCATATCCACAAGAGAAGGGGAAAATTGAAAATGCAAAGATTGCCTTGGTTCAATCAGAGGCAAAAAAAAAGAGATAATCATAAGAGTGTAGAAACACTTACAGAAACCGCAAGTCAGATCAGAACAGAAGTGAGAAGATCAGCTAGAAACGAATATGCAAGAATGAGGAGAGAGGCTGAGTGACAGATTAAGAATGACATAACGCCAAAAATGCTTCCTACCCACATCAAAAGAAAGAAGACCGTAAAAAATCAGGTAAATCGACTGAAAAGGGCTGGAAAACTCACGAAAATTGACAAGGAACAAACGATATAAAGCTATCTTCTCACTAGAAACGGGCAATGCCAGAAGACCTAGGGAAAGGAGCGCAAGGACAGGTACTGGACACTAAACACGCCACAGGGAAAGAGATCAAAACACTCTGGATGACTCTGGATACTATATAGGCAATGAAACCTGACAAGGTATCTTCATGGGCTCTGAGAGAAAAATCTGAAACATTATCAGAACCACTAGCTATGTCCTACATGTTAATGGATATGGGACAGTTGCTAAAGATCTGGAAGATAAAGAATGCATCCTTGTATTTCAGAGAGATAGGCAGGAAGCATTGAACTACAGACCAGTTTCACTGACATGCACACCATGCAATGCAAGATAATGGAAAAGGTAATTAGAAGGAGTGTGTCTGAACATTTGGAGAAAAGTGGTTTCATAAACAATAATCAGCAATGGTTCAGAGATGGCAAATCTTGTCTTACCAACCTATTTGAACTGTATGACAATGTGACGAAAGGGAAACAAATGAGAGTGACATGGGTGGATTGCATTTTCTTAGACTGCAAGAGAGCATTCGATACAGCACCTCACAAGAAATTTGATCAAAACAAAACCTTGAGGTCCAGGCAGGAATAAAAAAAATGCACTCAGTGGGACAAAGAGTATTTTAGAGGAAAAAAGCAAAGAGTGACTGTCCTGGAAGAGATGTCAGAATAAGGCAGAGTAACAAGCGGGATTCGCAAGGATCGGCGTTACGACCAGTACTGTTTTTGATTTATGTGAATAACACACCCGAGGGATTGAGTTAAAGGTATCCCTGTTTTCTGACTACATAAAACTAACGCGAATAAAAACAGACGAGAGTAGGTAAAGCTGAATAATAGATCTGGAAGAGCTGCAAGGTTTTTGAGTTAAGCAGTTGCTTGAATTCAACTCCTGCTAATGCAGATATGAAGATTAGGGAAGAGGGCAGAGACTGCAGACCTTATTCAGAGAGAAAGACCGTGGAGCAAGTACAATACCTAGCATATCGCCAGAGACTCGCATCAACTGAATAACCTCTGCAGTCAATGATCAGTAGCCTTCAGAAATCTCATCAGACTTTTAAACAACATAAGTCGAGCCTATCGTGGAGAATGCAGCACCGACATGAAACTCTCACCTGGAAGATTATGTTAAATTGGAGAAGATGCAGAGACGTGCGACGAGACTAGTTCCAGAAATAAGTTTTGTGAGGTACGAGGATAAGCTCATTGAATTGAATTTGAATCACTGGAGGACAAAAGAACCAAGGAAGACATGATAACCTACAAGACAACTCTTAGGAATTGATAGGGTAGGCACAGACAGACTGTTGGAGAGGCAGAAAACAGGTTCTAGAGGGCACAGCTGGAAGTTAAAGACATAAAAGTGCCACAGGAAAAAGTGGTAGAGGCACTTTCCATATCTAGTTTTAGGAACAGGTATGATAGTGCCCATGTGGATAAGAGAGAGTGAATCTAGCAGGCGGCAAGTTGAGAGGTGGGGCCAGGAGCTAAGACTCGATCCCTGCAATGACATTAGAGGTGAGTGCATACAGATGAGTACAGAGAGTGCTGAAATGTGATGTCAGTATGCTTCTGACTGAATGACGAGAAATACCCCCCCCCCCCGACACACTTCAAAGTTTGATGAGATAAGTGGTAACTCGAATTCATCTCCAGTAAATACAATGTTATGAAAATTGGGGAAGGACAAGAAGACCAGGTACCGAGTATAGACTTGGGGGAGACTGCTGAACTCATTCAAGGAGAAGGATCTACGGGTGAGCATTGTGGCGAGACTGTTGCTGGAGCCATACATCAACTGAATAACCTCTGTAGCTAATTATCGTTTTGCAAATCTTCCTGTAGCCTTCAGAATTTTCAACAGAGTCATTCATGACCCTTTATACAATGTATGGCAGGACCATCTTGGAATATGCAACATTAACATGGAATACACACCTCTTAATGTTACTAAACTGGAGAAAATGGTGAGGTATGCAAAGAAACTAGTTAAAGAGCTGAGATGAAACAGCTTCGAGGAGAGGCTGAAGTGCCTGAATCTGACGCTTTTAGATAGAAAAACTAGAGACATGACAACGACATTTAAAATATTCAGAGCACTTGACAGGATGGACAGGGATAGACTGTTCGAGAGGCAAGGAATGAATACACGAGGATACAGATGAAGTTAAAAACACAAAGACTTACAGGAATGCCAGTATTTCTTCAGCCTTAAGATGGTCAAGTGGAATGATCTGGAATGAAGTGGAAAGTAATGCCGAACAGTTAAAACCAGTCAATTAGCAAGAATTCATTTAAAATTAAGTCCTTTCTAAAAAAATTCTCTTATACGTTTAAAGATATATTTTTTCAGTTTATGTTAATGTAAAAATTAATTTTGTAGCAAAAGAACCTTAGAAATTTACCTAACCTTATTATAACAAGCGCAATTTAATTTAACCTAATAATAAACAAACACAATGATATATAATTTTTTCGTTAGGTTCATTATGATTTTTGCGAAATCACTGCATGCACAAATTTTCGCTTGCCTTACTCGGCAAGAAGAGCGTTGATATTTAAGCCAAAATCGCAAGTGCACGAGATATATATAATATATAATTAATATAATATATATATATATATATTATAATATATATATATATATATATATATATATATATATATATATTATATATAATATATATATATATATATATATATTATGTCGTGCCGAATAGGCAGAACTTGCGATCTTGGCTTAAATAGCAAGGCTCATCTTGCCATATAGGACAAGCGAAAATTTGTGTATGCAATAATTTCGCCAAAATCATTCTGAACCTAACGAAAAAAATGTATTTCACTGTGTTTGTTTAGTATTAAATTGTTGTAAACAAATCTAAAATATATTTAGTTGGGTTAGGCTAAAATAAATTGTTCTTGTTATAATAAGGTTAGGTAAGTTTTCTAAGATTCTTTTGGAGCAAAATTATAATTTTTTACATTAACATTAATGAAAAAAAATATCTTTAAACGTATGAGAGAAAATTTTAGAAATGACTTAATTTTAAATGAGTTCTTGCTAATTGACCAGTTTTACATATTCGGCACGACATATATATATATATATATATATATTATATATATATATATATATATATATATATATATATATATATATATATATATATATATATATATATGAGAAGATAGAGTTATGTGGAAGATAACTAAGTATGGACAAAAATAATTTTATTTTATTTCTGGAGGACTGAGAAGAAAGTCTACAAAATAACATTAATTAAAAAGGAGAAACAATTATATTCAAACAAACTGCCCAATAACAGCATAATTTTATAATAAAATGCTACATACAAGACGACACGAGAAAAACGAGATCACGAAATAACGAAAGAATAATACAAGAGGAAATGAAATCTTTAAAAAAAAAAAAATCTGTTAAGAGACAATCAGACAATGTAACACAAGGTATAGAAAAAAGGTCATCAGTGGTGGTATCGCAGGGCGCCTATGTAAATGACAGATGAATATGTAAATATGGATGTAAATGTCATTATAAAGGCTCCCAAAAATGTGGTAATATGCAAGGAACCGGAAAAGTGCCGCTGTGGGAAAGTGTGTAGATTCTATCACCTGGAGAAGTCTCAATGCTATGATCAATGTTCTTCGTTACTCATCAGACAAAGTGAACATTTCAAACTTATTTTTTTAGATGTGAGGATAATAGAAGACAAAAAGAAGGAAACATCAAAGAGAGACTAAACAGCCAGATGAACACATGGAAAAACCAACAGATGGGATAACATGAGTCACTGGAAAGAACATAACAGGTCACACACACACACACACACACATAGCCAGGAGCTATGACTCGATCCCTGCAACCACCAATAGTTAAGTACACACACACACACACACACACACACACACACATAGCCAGGAGCTATGACTCGATCCCTGCAACCACCAATAGTTAAGTACACACACACACACACACACACACACACACACACACATAGCCAGGAGCTATGACTCGATCCCTGCAACCACCAATAGTTAAGTACACACACACACACACATAGCCAGGAGCTATGACTCGATCCCTGCAACCACCAATAGTTAAGCACACACACACACACACACACACACATAGCCAGGAGCTATGACTCGACCCCTGCAACCACCAATAGTTAACACACACACACACACACACACACACACACACACACACACACACACACACACACACACACACACACACGTGAAAATATTACAAACATTAACAATGCTACGTAGAGCCTGAATGTATTACAAATAGTGCGATATAGTGGACAAAACAAACACAGCAGCACCAGTAGAAACAATAGTCGACTCACCAACAATCTTGCCAGTATTAAATTCACCACTAACAAAAACAACACAAATACAATAACTTCCTTTATCTCTGTAAATATACAAGGCATCAACAAAAAAAAGTTGCGTACATAAATGGCCTTTGCACAGAAACAAATGGGATATCTGGAGCTTTATTTCGAATAATATACTAATGATTTCTTACAAGGCGAAATATGAATAACAAAATTTAATTTGCAAAGATGTAACAGAGGGGAAAAAATGCAAAGAGGATTATGTCCACTTGCACTGAGCTGTTAAAATTATCAAGTAATATAGTCAAAGAGCTTGGAATAAAATGTTAAAACAAGTAATATAATCAAAGAGCTTGGAATAAAATGTTAAAACAAGTAATATGGTCAAAGATCTTAGAATAAAATGTTAAAACAAGTAATATGGTCAAAGATCTTAGAATAAAATGTTAAAACAAGTAATATAGTCAAAGAGCTTGGAATAAAATGTTAAAACAAGTAATATAATCAAAGAGCTTGGAATAAAATGTTAAAACAAGTAATATGGTCAAAGATCTTAGAATAAAATGTTAAAACAATTAATATGGTCAAAGATCTTAAAATAAAATGTTAAAACAAGTAATATGGTCAAAGATCTTGGAATAAAAGTGGAATAATAAAAACCAGGTGATTATTCTCAAACACAAGACACCATCAGCAACAGTGAAGAATGTGATGTAATGGTTTACAAAACTCACAAGTTAAAGAATAAAACACTTGTGCAACATTTAGGAATCTTTACTAAGGAAACGTTTTCCCGGCCAGCGCCTTCTTCAGTCTAAAACAGAAGAAACAAAGATAAAGATGAGGAGTAGTTTGAGGTAATCAGTCCCTCAGCCTAAAGTCCATGTGTTCAGTCCATCACTCTTGATAAGGCACTTTTATCAAGACTGATGAACTGAACACATCGACTCCAGGCTGATGAAGTAATTGCCTCAAACTCCTCCTCATCTTCCACCATTCTCCTCTGTATTGGACTGAAGAAGCCACTGGCTGGCGAGACGTTTCCTCAGTAAAGATTCCCAAATGTTGTCCCCGTGTCTCATCCTTCAACAGTGAAGGGATTCAGTGAAAATATATGACGGGAAGTTCAACACGTAATATTATCCTCCAGCGAGATTTCATTTTCCTAAATTTAAAATGGAGGAGAATGGACAACATTTTACCAGAAATTGCACCTGCAAGTACTCTAGCTTAACAGGTTCGTACCAGACAACTCCTAAAACTGTACAAAACGTTTTCTTTCCTCATCAAAACTGTACAAAACGTTTAATTACTCATCAAGGTAAATGGTTCAGAGAACCATTTACCTGAGGAGATTGATGGACTGATTAAATCGACTCCAGACTGAGGGACTGATTACCTCAATCCCATTCTGATCTTCACCATTCTCCTTTGTACTGAACTGAAGAAGCCACTGTGTGGCGAAATGTTTCCTCAATAAAGACATCCAAGTGTTGCACATGTGTCTAATTTATCAAACTATCAGATATGAAAATACTCAACACAAAGAAAAAAAAGTCACAATACCATGACTGGAACAATACACAAATAACCCGAACACAGGAGAAAGAAGCTTACGACGACGTTTCGGTCGTCGTACTAACAGAAAGGAGAGAAGGAACCAGTATATATAGGCCAGCTGGGAGGGGCAGGATAAGAGAAGTGGTAGTAGTAGTAGTAGTAGTAGTAGTAGTAGTAGTAGTAGTAGTAGTGGTGGTGGTAGAGGTAAGGCTGGGAGTGGAAGTAGTAGTAGTAATGGTAGAGGTAAAGCTGGTAGTGGAGGTGGTAGTTGTAGTAGTAGTGGTAGAGGTGGTAAGGCACCATGGTAGTGGAAGTAGTAGTAGTAGTAATGGTAGAGGAAAGGCTGGTAGTGGAGGTGGTAGTTGTAGTAGTAGTGGTAGGGGTAACGCTGGTAGTGGAGGTAGTAGTAGTAGTGGTA
>NC_069432.1:36241207-36283707 GCF_026875155.1 Cherax quadricarinatus | reverse complement strand
TCATCGTCGAACATTTCACTACGCTCTGAAAACTTGACTGAATTTATTATTTTAATCTATGTAAAAGCTTCTTCAGTGAGTCAAATGTGTGTTTATCCTTTACTTCCGTGTACATATTCAATACATTCTTTACTCTCCACGTGGTGATATTCACATATACTCCTCCTCCTCCTCTTTACGGATCATAAAAGCCTTTAAACACCATCTCGTATACCAAAGACTAAGATCAAGAGAAGCAACTGAGAAACAATCTACACGTATTTCAGTTAGGATAATACTAATTGCTCTTCATCTGTAGGTACGTTGTAATGACTCCAGACTCTGATTTGTAAACACTCGTCTCCTGTACTGTGAGGGACTGACTTCACCTTCAGGGTGAGCCGAGGTTTATAAAATCGCAGGAGAAATACAAAAGAGAATCATATCCATTAACATTTGGTTCTCCACTCAGGAAATGATAAGAGGGAACATCAAAGCAGTTATCATAAGAACACTTTTCAAATATTTAATAGTCTGATAGTATTTGCCTCTTGTATTCTCCAGAAGTCAAGGCAGCCCGGCTTCCTCTCGGTCAACCAGCTCCATTTCTGGGATTATTAGAAAAACAGTTGATTTGTGTTTGAGGTAAACTAGATCCTCATTCTAGTCTCGTATTTTCTTTCCCCTTCCACCTTCTCCGGGCTGGTTCATTAACTCAGCCTTCTCCTGAGTGAGGGAGACGGAGGAAAAGGCGTGCCTGATGTACAAGCTACACGCTCTGACAATAACTGATCGGCCACTGAACAGCAGCTGTGCAACCTTGTGTCTAATTACATTCAAAGTTTGCAATGTAATTCCGTATGGTTTTTCCCCCACCTGCGGCCACAGAGCAACCTATAGCTAAGTCTTGATCAACCTGCAGTCACAGTAAGTGGTAATAATTGATCAATATATGATACTAAATTACGTTATTTCCCACATGGAAGCTATCACAACCATCTACGACTCATTAACTTATTCTCTTGAGCTATTCTTGCTATCTTCCACTATTACTACTATTAATACTACTACTACTACTACTACTACTACTATCACCTCACCACATACGAAGCCCAAATTCGATAAAAAAATATTTCCATTTAAGATGAATCAACACTTCTGGGTTTGAAACCGAGCAGAAGTGGCATTTTCTAGTTAATACAAGGAAACCAATTTGATAAAATTGACAATTTAAAACTTAGATAACTCAAAGAGAAAGCCAAACTTTCTTTTAATGAGGTCATTAACACAAAGTTTGAAGTCTATCAGAAAAGGCATCCTCCAGAAATTGCACTGAATCTAAGAATTTAGTTTTTTAACAGTATCATTAAAATTTCGAATTTGCACTAACATAATGGAAACTTCTAGGGCGTCATCCTTCTTATGTGATGTACGTATTAATTGTTTGAAACCGATAATTTTTATAACTGTAATCATGGGAGTCAGCTAAACCCGTAGGAATATACAGCGCATGTCGGGAAGGGTGGGGTGGGTGGGGGGGGGTGGAAGGTATTCAGGCTCAATTCAAGAAACTGGAGCACAGATTTAATTCCCAAGATCAAGAGCCCCTCACCATCGTCAAGACATTATCGGTTGAACAGAAATCAGTATCACTGTTAAATAAAATTGGAAAAAATTGGAACTGATGGGGAGCGCAAAAACGTGAACTTTATTTTCTAGAAAACATTATATTAAAATTAAAAATTTGAAGCCGATCAGAAGATATCGTAAAAATTCCAAATATCGCAAGTTTTTTCCCTTTAAATTTAATACATTGACCAGTATGTCTCCTTACAAAATAAATTTAATGGATACTATCCTAGCCTTAAGATGCATCAGTCATTAAGTATGGAAGCCATTCAGAGGTGGCAGACTCAAATATATTTACAGAGACTAAACAGGAATCAAAATTTCACACTGTTTTACGCATAAAATTGGCAGATGTGCACCTCAGCGCTTGAATTTCACTATCATCGAATTAGGAGTCACCTTTCGTAAACGCTGGATGCTACGCTGCTGAGGATTGTGGAAGTTATCGTAACTTTTCTAGAATGTTGGGAATAAGTTATACAATTACAGTTACTCTACGTCACTACAACTATATATTAAAAGAAAAAAACCTACATCAGTACAGAGTGTATCTCACAATAACCTTGACTCGACATCACTACACCAGCAACTGTTCCTACGCCAGGGAACATAAATATGGTCGTCTACGATTGCTACATTCAAATTCCGAGAAAACTGCAGTGTCGCTACATCAGTGCTGTGACTGACAACCTGTGTCCTCGCAGAGGCTACCAAGACATACTAACATGTGATCACAGACTCGGGTACTAACATGTGATCACAGACTCGGGTACTAACATGTGATCACAGAGACTCGGGTACTAACATGTGATCACAAAGACTCGGGTACTAACATGTGATCACAGAGACTCGGGTACTAACATGTGATCACAGATTATTATTATTACAATCATGGGGGAGCGCTAAACCCGTAGGATTATACAGCGCATGTGGGGGGGATAGAAGGTATTCAGGCTCAATTCAGGGAACCGGAGCACAAATCCAATTCCCTAGATCAAGAGCCCCTCACTAGCGTCAAGGAACCTCCCTTGAGGGGTTGTGATCACAGAGACTCGGGTACTAACATGTGATCACAGAGACTCGGGTACAAACATGTGATCACAGAGACTCGGGTACTAACATGTGATCAAACTAAGACACATGTGCAACATCTGGGTATCTTTATTGTAGACGTTTCGCCATCCAGTGGCTTTATCAATACAAATTCCAGGACATAACTTGAAGACAGTAGAACTATGTACAGAAGATGAGGTAATCAATCCCTCAACCTTGGAGTAGGTGCGAAGAACACCATAGTCGTGGAGATTCTGAAGCAGAAGAAAGGAGCCTGGCGCTTATCTCTTTGGGAAGGACCTACTTCCACTGGGGAATCCCGCCTACCAGTGACTATGCCCTCGTCTGCTACACCTGACGTTACTATATAAGCGCCAGGCTCCTTTCTTCTGCTTCAGAATCTCCACGACTATGGTGCTGTTCGCACCTACTCCTAGTTTGAGGGACTGATTACCTCATCTTCTGTACATAGTTCTACTGTCTTCAAGTTATGTCCTAGTTATGTCCTAGGCTGGAATATTGCTGCACACTAACAGCACCTTTCAAGGCAGGTGAAATTGCCGACCTAGAAAATGTACAGAGAACTTTCACGGCGCGCATAACGGAGATAAAACACCTCAATTATTGGGAGCGCTTGAGGTTCCTAAACCTGTATTCCCTGGAACGCAGGAGGGAGAGATACATGATATATACACCTGGAAAATCCTAGAGGGATAGTACCGAACTTGCACACGAAAATCACCACTACGAAAGCAAAAGACTTGGCAGACGATGCACCATCCCCCAATGAAAAGCAGGGGTGTCACTAGCACGTTAAGAGACCATACAATTAAGTGTCAGGGGCCCAAGACTGTTCAATGCTCCCAGCACACATAAGGGGGAATTACCCAAAAGACCCCTGGCAGTCTTCAAGCTGGCACTGGACAAGCACCTAAAGTCAGTTCCGGATCAGCCGGGCTGTGGCTCGTATGTTGGTTTGCGTGCAGCCAGCAGCAACAGCCTGGTTGATCAGGCTCTGATCCACCAGGAGGCCTGGTCTCAGACCGGGCCGCGGGGGCGTTGACCCCCGGAACTCTCTCCAGGTAAACTCCAGGATGGCGAAACGTCTACAATAAAGATACCCAGATGTTGCACATGTGTCTTAATCTCATCTTGTCGGTATTATATACCATTCTTACATAACATGTGATCACGGAGACTCGAGTACAAACATATGATCACAGAGACTCGAGTACAAACATATGATCACAGAGACTCGAGTACAAACATATGATCACAGAGACTCGAGTACAAACATGTGATCACAGAGACTCGAGTACAAACATATGATCACAGAGACTCGAGTACAAACATATGATCACAGAGACTCGAGTACAAACATATGATCACAGAGACTCGAGTACAAACATATGATCACAGAGACTCGAGTACAAACATGTGATCACAGAGACTCGAGTACAAACATATGATCACAGAGACTCGAGTACAAACATGTGATCACAGAGACTCGAGTACAAACATATGATCACAGAGACTCGAGTACAAACATATGATCATAGAGACTCGAGTGCAAACATGTGATCACAGAGACTCGAGTGCAAACATGTGATCACAGAGACTCGAGTACAAACATGTGATCACAGAGACTCGAGTACAAACATATGATCACAGAGACTCGAGTACAAATATATAATCACAGAGACTCGAGTACAAACATGTGATCACAGAGACTCGAGTACAAACATATGATCACAGAGACTCGAGTACAAACATATGATCATAGAGACTCGAGTGCAAACATGTGATCACAGAGACTCGAGTACAAACATGTGATCACAGAGACTCGAGTACAAACATATGATCACAGAGACTCGAGTACAAACATATGATCACAGACTCGAGTACAAATATGTGATCACAGAGACTCGAGTACAAACATGTGATCACAGACTCGAGTACAAACATGATCACAGAGACTCGAGTACAAACATGTGATCACAGACTCGAGTACAAATATGTGATCACAGAGACTCTGGTACAAACATGTGATCACAGAGACTCGGGTACAAAACTTCTGATAAACACTATTCTGGGTTACTTTAGGATAAATCTCCTACATCACCTGCCGCTGCTGACCTAACAACCTGCTAGTTGCAGCTGCTGCATAAAAGTATAACAGTTGTGTGCAAAACTATTGGGGTAAATAAAAAAGCTTCCAATTCTGTAAAAATTTCAATCAATCCTGCATTTTGAAAGCGAAAATTTATAAAATATCTTAATATTTAATTAAAATCCTTGATATTTTGAAAAAAAATCACTTTTTTTCAGGTTTCGAAGTTTCAGAGCAACTTCAGGCGTTTTCTTACGAATCTGAAGTTTTATCTACAATGTAAAGGCTAAAAAACGTCATGAATCTGCGTTGTCTCGCAGGTTCACTGTGCCAGCAGCAAAGCTGCGGTAACAGGTATTTTAGTGAGTTAGCTGACAGCTGCGTGCATACACAACCCCGCCACCGTACCAGCTGGGTGCATCACCAACTGGGAGCACCATCAGCTGGGAGCACCTTCAGTTGGGAGCACCACCAGCTGGGAGCATCATCAACTTGCAGCACCATCAGCTGGGAGCACCGTCAACTGAGAGCACCACCAGCTGGAAGCACCATCAGGTGGAAGCACCGTCAGCTGGGAGTACCATCAGCTGGGAGCACCACCAGCTGGGATCACCATCAACTGGGAGTACCATCAGCTGGGAGTACCATCAGCTGGGAGCACCATCAGCTGGGAGCACCATCAGCTGAGAGTACCATCAGCTGGGAGTACCATCAGCTGGGAGCACCGTCAGCTGGGAGGAGAGCAGCCCAGGTGGTGAGCGGGCCTCAGAGTGTACTGAGTCAGCAACACTTCTGGGTTCAACATGCTGTAAGACGTTCATCTCCGCCAGAAACGATGTGAAGGGCGAAGATGCTCTCATTTATTGCCTTCTGGAGTGACACTCAGCACTGCTGAGGTGCCTCGCTGGGTGCCATGAATGTGCCACCAGTTCACGCACACAACAGCCACGACCCCATGTGACACACACACACACAAACACACACACACACACACACACACACACACACACACACACACACACACACACACACACACACACACACACACACACACACACACACCTTGGGTTTAAACTTAGGATGTACGAAGAGTAGGAGAAAAAAAGATAATACGAAGAAAATAATGGTAGCAGGTGAGGCACAAGATAAAAGGGTCATTGTCACTGTCACTGAGAAAAAGGTGCATCATTTGGAAGAAAAGATAAATGGAAATAGGTGTGAGGTGGAGATAGTTTTAAGTTCAACAGGTGTAGATTCAGAAAAGAACGCTGGGGGGGGGGGGGAAGCAAACAAGACTTTTGCAGAAATACTCTCAAGAAACTGGTAGGTGAAGGAGATGATATCGAGAGCAGTAAAGCAGCTGATAACTAAAGACAATGAACTCTGGAGGGAGAATGAGTGTGAGGAGAATAGGAGGCCAATGATAATTATCTATGGTGTCTGGGAGGGTGAAGGGACAACTGAGATACTGGCACCGGACAAAAGATGTTTATGATATCACTGAACATACAGATGCTAAGGCAGAGGTGACAAATTTTCAGAGGATAGGAAAGTCCACAAGGGACAAAATACGACCGACTACACTGACCCTAGCAACAGAAACGGCACGAGATAGAATCTTGAGAAGGAAATCGCTGCTGAGGGGAATCAACAGACATGTATACCTCGACTGGGACGGAACATTACAGGAGAGAGAGTAACTGAAAGAAAGAATAAGAAACATTCAAAGAGAGGATGGAGAACCAGTGAGTGCAATGACAGGTACAGAAGCTTCGCCTCCAAGAGAACACCATGCTCAGCCCCACCAGGTGGAAGCTCTGCCTCAAGGGAACACCAAGTTCTAACACAACACCACTTTCAGCCCTACCAGGTGGAAGCTCTGCCTCAAGGGAACACTAAGTTCTAACACAACACCACATTCAGCCCCACCAGGTGGAAGCTCTGCCTCAAGGGAACACCAAGCTCTGATACATTAACGCTGAACAAACCAGACTCTACAACCATCCTCCCCCACCTACACAACAAATCCTAACCCTTACCAGTTCAGGATTCTTTCTCATATACCTCCCCCTTCCCTTCCCTTCTCAGAATTAGAAGGCGACAGACAGGTGGCAACGAACTATAGACATGTGTCACTATCATGCATAGTATATAAGGATAAGGAGAAGATTATCAGGAAGAAAAGTAGCAGAGCACCTGGAAAGAAGTGGTTCATAAACAACACCCAGCATAGTGTTCAAGATGATGAATTTTGTCTCACTAATCTACTTGAGTTCTATGATAAGGTAACGACGAGAGTTAGGCAGAAGAAAGAGGGATGAGTGGACTGTACAGTATTTTTGGATTTCAAGAAAGCGTTCGATACGGTACCCCACAAGAAGCTGGCACAAAAGCTAGAGGAGCAGGCAGAAATTACAAGGAAAGCATTACAGTTGATCAAAGAATATTTAGCGGCAAAGAAGCAACCAGTTACTTTCAGGAAGGAGGCGTCGGAAAGGGCTAGTGTAAAGAGTGGGGTTCCATAAGGGTCAGTACTTGGACCGGACCGGTATTGTTTCTAGTGTACGTAAATAACTAACATAATGGAAATTGACTTAGAAGTGTCCCTGTTTGCAGACGATGTGAAGCTAATGAAGAGAATACAAACAGAAGCAGACGAGGAAAGATTACAGTTGGACCTCGACAAGTTGCAGGACTGGTCTGACATGTGGTTATTGGAATTTAACCCTAGCAAATGCAAAGTTATGAAAATCGAAGAAGGGGGTAAAGACGCCCGGAAACAGTGCATAGGCTCTGGGGACAAAGGCTGCAAACCTGCCTGGACGAGAAGGCAGTCGGGGTAAGCATTGTTCCGAGCATTTCCCCTGAGGCGCACATAAACTGAATAACCGCTGCAGTAAACGGTAGACTGTCAAATTTTTAGGGTGGCTTCTAGGAACCTCAACAAGAAGACATCCATGGTCTTGTGCACGGCATATGTTAAACCCATATGGAAGCATGCAGTGCCAGTACGGAATCCGCATCTTGTAAAGTATGTCAAGAAGCTAGAAGGCATCCATAGACCTATGCACGGCATATGTTAGGTCCATACTGAAGCAGACAGCGTTAGTACGGAACCCGCATCTTGTAAAGTATGTCAAGAAGCTAAAAAAAAAGTGCAAAGGTTTGCTACGAGATTAGTCCCAGGCTGAAGGTTATGAGCTATGAAAAACATTACAGGAGTTAAATCAGACAACACTAGAGGATAGAAGGATCACGAGAAAAATAATTAGAATATATAAAATACTGGGTGCGTAGAGAGGGTGGACAGGGCGAATCTAAGAAACGGGAATGAAGTAGACGAGAGCACAGCTGAAAGTTAATAACACAGATTAGTTAGAGGGATGTTAGGAACTACTAATTTAGACTTAAGAGTTGTCGGGAAGTGAACCGACCTATACAGCAAAATGGTAGAGACAGAATCCATCTACAGCTTTAAGAATAGGTATGACTATTCTCACGCACCTAGGAGTAAACCCAGTAACGTCCAGTGGAGAGGCGGGACCAGGAGCTAAGACTCGGTCCCTACAACCTCAAATATATGAGTACACACACGCACGCGCACACACACACACACACACACACACACACACACAAAAAAAAAAAAAAAAAAAAAAAAAAAAAAAAAAAAAAAAAAAAAAAAAAAACATACAGACACACAGACACACAAACACACACATACACACAATACTTAGAAAACTATTGATAAAAGTGCTCGTGGAAAAGAAAAATGTTATTGTAATTATAGATTTTAAGTATAAAGAAAGTAAATGTGAGAGTGTACGAGGCAGGAACTGCTCAACAGGTTTCCCCAACATTATGACACTGTTTACGAAAGAAGTTTTTACTCGAATTGAGGAAGATATTTCCAAAAAAGTAAACAGAGTAGACTATCCACTTGAAAAGTAGACAATGTAGACTATCCACTTGAAAAGTAGACAATGTAGACTATCCACTTGAAAAGTAGACAATGTAGACTATCCACTTGAAAAGTAAATAATGTAGACTATCCACTTGAAAAGTAGACAATGTAGACTATCCACTTGTTAAGTAAACAATGTAGACTATCCACTTGAAAAGTAGACAATGTAGACTATCCACTTGAAAAGTAGACAATGTAGACTATCCACTTGAAAAGTAGACAATGTAGACTATCCACTTGTAAAGTAAACAATGTAGACTATCCACTTGAAAATTAAACAATGTAGACTATCCACTTGAAAAGTAAATAATGTAGACTATCCACTTGAAAAGTAGACAATGTAGACTATCCACTTGAAAAGTAGACAATGTAGACTATCCACTTGAAAAGTAGACAATATAGACTATCCACTTGAAAAGTAGACAATGTAGACTATCCACTTGAAAAGTAAATAATGTAGACTATCCACTTGAAAAGTAGACAATGTAGACTATCCACTTGTAAAGTAAACAATGTAGACTATCCACTTGTAAAGTAAACAATGTAGACTATCCACTTGTAAAGTAAACAATGTAGACTATCCACTTGAAAAGTAGACAATTTAGACTATCCACTTGTAAAGTAAACAATGTAGACTATCCACTTGAAAAGTAAATAATGTAGACTATCCACTTGAAAAGTAGACAATGTAGACTATCCACTTGTAAAGTAAACAGTGTAAACTATCCACTTGTAAAGTAAACAGTGTAAACTATCCACTTGTAAAGTAAACAGTGTAAACTATCCACTTGTAAAGTAAACAGTGTAAACTATCCACTTGTAAAGTAAACAGTGTAAACTATCCACTTGTAAAGTAAACAATGTAGACTATCCACTTGGAAAGTAAACAGTGTAAACTATCCACTTGTAAAGTAAACAGTGTAAACTATCCACTTGTAAAGTAAACAGTGTAAACTATCCACTTGTAAAGTAAACAGTGTAAACTATCCACTTGTAAAGTAAACAGTGTAAACTATCCACTTGTAAAGTAAACAGTGTAAACTATCCACTTGTAAAGTAAACAATGTAGACTATCCACTTGGAAAGTAAACAGTGTAAACTATCCACTTGGAAAGTAAACAGTGTAAACTATCCACTTGTAAAGTAAACAGTGTAAACTATCCACTTGTAAAGTAAACAGTGTAAACTATCCACTTGTAAAGTAAACAGTGTAAACTATCCACTTGTAAAGTAAACAGTGTAAACTATCCACTTGTAAAGTAAACAATGTAGACTATCCACTTGGAAAGTAAACAGTGTAAACTATCCACTTGGAAAGTAAACAGTGTAAACTATCCACTTGGAAAGTAAACAGTGTAAACTATCCACTTGTAAAGTAAACAGTGTAAACTATCCACTTGGAAAGTAAACAGTGTAAACTATCCACTTGGAAAGTAAACAGTGTAAACTATCCACTTGGAAAGTAAACAGTGTAAACTATCCACTTGTAAAGTAAACAGTGTAGACTATCCACTTGTAAAGTAAACAGTGTAAACTATCCACTTGGAAAGAGGGATCATATTCTACTGGAAATAAGAAAGGCTGTTAAATATGATTATTTAAATTAAAAAAGCATTAATAGACTAGATTATAAATAAAGCGACATAATACTTTAAAAAATAAGTATTTTAGCGAAACTAAATGAAATAATATATTACAAGGTTAGACATGAATAATCTGTAGGAAGAATTCCGTTATATAATGTATAGGGAAATAACAATAAATTGAATATAAAACGTAATCATGAAGAAATGAATGGAAAGTGTTGGAGAGCTTTTGAAAAAAAAATGAAAGGGATTGGAATCAATATAGGAAGCGATCCAATCCAGAAAGTTACGAGAGTCAGACTACAAATGAAAATACAAATTCAAGGAGAGAGGAAGAAAGAAGACTTTGAAAAGGAAATAGTAAGACAAGAACAAGGAAGAGCCAAATATTTTATTTAGGTTTGTAGAAAGTAAGCTAATTGGTAAATACAAAAATATGATGAATTAAGATCAACGGTAAAACTACTGAAGTATATTTAGGAAGAAACGTGAGTGGTATTAAACAGAGAGTTACAGTCTGTTTACATAAGATATTTTAAAAGTAGCGCAATTTCATCCCTTAAAAAAACACGTTACGGGTAGGGTTAAAACCCATGGCGAGTAAGATTCGTCTGTAAAACTTGCATTTGTGGTCACAGTGCCAGCCTATGCTAACCTCCCTATGCTGTATAAATATACCTAGTTGAATGAATCTTATTGTAGCCAGCTGACCCAGTGGTTTACGCACTGGACTGGAGTTTACGACTCACTTGCCATGGGTTCAACCCTCACCCGTACCCTGGTTTGTTTGCGGTCGTGTTATTATGATTTCGATAGTCTTAATGCCTTAAACTCCTACGGGTCATTCATGGAGTGTTGAAAGCTCGATCCTTCTTGCGGAAAGCACGACACACTCTTACTGTCTGTTCATACTTATGTCATGAAAAAAAGGGACAACTAGGTGAGTACAAATACTAAGTCTATTATGTACACAGTAGACAGAGGATCAAGACTTCACAACGTCTTACGCTGAATGATCCACATAGGTTTAGCTTTTAACATACCTGGAGTTTACCTGGATCTTTTCGGAGGTCAACGCCCCCGCTGCCTGGTCTGAGACCAGGTCTCATGGTAGATCAAGGTCTAATCAACCAGGCTGCTACTGCTGGCCGCACGCAAGTTGACGTACGAACCACAGCCCGGTTGGTCAGGTACTAACTTTAGGTGCCTGTCCAGTGCCTTCTTGAAGACAGGCAAGGGTCTATTGGTAATCCCCCTTATGTATGCTGAGAGGCAATTGAACAGTCTTGGACCCCAGACACTTATTGTGTTGTCTCTCACTGTACTCGTGGCGCCCCTGCTTTTCATTGGGGGAATGTTGCATCTCCTGCCGAGTCTTTTGCTGTCATAGGGAGTGATTTTCGTGTGCAGGTTTGGTACCAATCCCTCCAGGGCTTTCCAACTGTATATTATCATGTATCTCTCTCGCCTGCGTTCGAATTATTATTATTATTATTGTCATAACTCCAACAAGGGATCTGTGAGTGTGTGAACCCAGCAACATAACCTGGGTTCATACACTCACTGCTCTTCTCCGAGATCCAAGGTTCGAACCTATAGCATTAGTTGACAGAGAATACTGGAATGACTGAAGCGGAAATAAAGAATTTACTAATGGATGCTTGCAAGAAAACATAACTAGAGGGGAGAGGAAACCTTAGTTTATAAGAGAATGTAAAGAAAATTTATATTATCCATGTCTGATTTTTTATGATTTTACTTCTGGAAGGAAAAACTGACAGACAAATGGAAGAGTGCATCCATTGTGCCGACATTTAATACAAAAAATAAAAATGATAGGGAAGACCCTGTAAGCTATGGTTCAGCGTCGTTGACGAATGTCTGAAGATCAGAGGAAAGCTGATTTAACACATAAGAAAATAGTTACATAGTAACTGATAAACAATCTGATTTTCAGTCTCCAGATGGCGTGTTAGCTCGTTCATGGAATTTAATGTAGATAAATACCGTGCAATAAAAATGGGAGAAAGCAAAATCAGGCCACTTAATGAATAAAACTTTGTGTGACAAAATTGTGAAAGTGTCAGACAGCAAGAGGGTCTTAGCAGTTATAGAAACAACAAAAATGTCACCGGAAGATCATATGGACGAAAGTGTGAGGAAGTTCAGATATTACTCTGGCGAATCATAAAATAGCTTTCATATATATGGATGGAGAAATGCTAAAAAGTCTGACTCATATACTATAGGGGTCCGCAACCTGCGGCCCGCGGGCCGCATGTGGCCCTTCTAAGAAACGGATGCGGTCCTCACATGAAATTATGCATTCACTTTTATATAGGTTGTACACTGCAGTGTCAACAAAACCGTGGGCCGTCACACATTTGACCATCAAATGTGGCCCACTTGTGTAGGAAGATTAAGGACCACTGTATTAGACCAAAGGGGATTATACAGCTGTTGTTTAGTCCCCGCACCTAAAAAAAAATACTTGAGATTAATTACATAAGTTTTGATAAAAGTTGAAAAAATTAAATATAGCAACGCAGACTCATAGAAAGAGAGAGACATAATCTCCCACATGTAAGGTCATAATGTTGGCAGAATTACCGACAATATGTTAGATAAAAGGACACAAGTGCAACTGATGCGACATTTTTGTGTAGCAACGTTTCGCTCTCCATGAGCTTTGCCAAGCTGTTACAAACAATACAGTGACACAGAGGGAATATATAGGTATAGTGAGGTACAAAGCACTTCACTGTACTTATATATATACGCCGATGCGTATTCCTATTTTGGCTTGACTTATAAACAGCAATTTCAGCATTTCTCCTTCCACATATTTGACAGCCATTTTGTAGTTCGCCAGCATTATAGTATATGAATTTCCCACAGTATAGTGTATATGATCATCCGGTGACAATTTTTGCCCCATAGCTCGAGTGCCAGAGCACTCAGCTCACGCACTGTGGTCTTTGGCTCGATCCCCGGTACGGGGAATAGTGTGGGTCGCACCCTGGGGACAGAATTGACATAATTTGCGCGAAATGCTCTGCATAACAAGTGGCTTTCTATACAGTAGTATGTCATTGATATCAGCTAGGACTGTGTACCTTGTACATGTACTTGTAGACATTATTATTATTATTATTATTATTATTATTATTTATTATTAACAGTAGCACTCAGGTCGCTCTCCGCATCTGTTTCCAATATTTTCTCAGTCTATATTTGCCACGTGACCTGATATTCCTTTCTCCCATTTTCATTACATTGCATTTATCTACGTTAAATTTCCATTATCCATTATTCCATTTGTTCTGTTTATCCAAGTCATCTTCTGAAGATTTGTAGTTAATTTTAAAATCTTTGCATCATCTGAAAAGGATATTCATATAGTTTTATTCCTTCTGGCAAATCATTTATAGAAATTAAAACCATTTTTTTTCGGAGGGGGGGGGGAGCAGTTACCCATACTTGTGGCACCCCTCTTGTGACATCTCCCCACTCAGATATTTTATCTTTTATATTTGGTCTCATTTTCCACTTAAATGCAAAATCTCTCATCCACTGTAACGGTTAACTTTTTTTTTTTTCATCCTATATTTTATAGTTTTGAAATTCGTTCTTCACGGGAAACTATCATAATTTTCTCAAAAACTGGATAAATAAAATATGCCCATCCATTTTATCCTTTAAACAAATTCCGTAACTCAGTGCGAGTTGTGGTTTAATGGAAAAATATTTTATTCTTTCTGTGTTTAAATGTATACAAGCATTGACAATTTATCTCAGATATTTAGAATATGATAAATGATGTAGAATATTCAATACATGCATCAAGTCTCAGCTGTCCTTCATGGCCTTGCAAGGATGAGTAAATTCATCTCATGTGAACAGGTGTGATGAGATGTAAATGTTAGTGTGCTCATCATCATCATTACTGTCATCATCGTCATCATCATCATCATCATCGTGAGTGGGCGCTGGACAGCCTCGGTGTGTCATTTTCCTTTCTTAAATGTGGTAACCTAAATGCGAAGTAATATTCAAGAAGTGAACTCGTAAGTTATTTTTGAAGATGTAACGCAACTTTCTCAGGTCTAAAGTTAAATAATCTACCAGTAAAGCTTAAGATTACATTTGCTTCTTTTACAACCCCAGAACACTGTCTACTGAGCTTTAAATTACTTATGTTTCCAGCGCCAATACACGCAAAACTTTCTCAGAATATATTTCTTCTTGTTGACGAATTTTCAACTCAAAGATTATCACTAACACACACACACACACACACACACACACACACACACACACAAGTTCTTTTAGTTCCCGAATCCATATTCCTTTCTATCGTTCGTAAAAAAAAAATATCAAGTCTGAATCGTAGATTTCGCTAAATCTTCTTATACGAGCTAAAGTTATAAAGTTTTAAGAATTTTCCATCTATTAAAATATATAGCTGTAAATAATCAGTCTCCTTAAATCCTGTGCCCCTACTCACCTAGCCCTAAATATGTACCTAAATATTTGTGGATAGTCTCAAGTCACCTTTTTGTACTCATCAGTCTCATCCATATTTTGAATAAGACTCGTCTCAGGCGTTTGTCCTGCCCTGTAGCAGTAGCTGGTCTCTGCTTCATCTTCAGGTTAGGTTAGGTAAGTTAAGGAACAGGACAAGTGTTTCCTGACGCGGGGGTCTTAGTCGTATGATGACCCGCAGCTGGATCTTTTTGGTCATCTGATCGAGGCCTTCCTCTAGCTTACCCGTCCAGACCTTTAAAAATTATGGTTAAGATTATAACCATTATATATAACCTTGAGGGAGGCGTCTCCGACTAGGCTTACTAGACTGGGAGAGAAAGAAGACTGCTCGTCGACACTGACTTCCACAAAACACCGTCAGTGACAACGCTAAGAGAAGCATGACCAAGTTAATCCCCCGTACCAGAAACTTTTCCTATAAACCATCGAAATAATGTACTAATAACGGGTTGTGGTTAGTCTGAGTGGTCGCTGACTCAGAAAAAATAAAAAAATAGTATTACAAGCATTTAAGCATTCTATTGTTTGCATAGTTGAGTGATGCTCACACAATTTACTGTTATATTGAAATAAACACTGAGGTAAAGGAGTTAAAAATACAAATTACTCAATGGATTTCGCCCAGTATTTTAAAAGTCCGTTATATCCAGATCCATTATATAAAGGGGTTACTACTACAGATTGGCAGAACACTGAAGCTGCGTTCTCTGCAAAAGCACTGAGTCAGAGAGGATATTATTAAAGTGTGTAAACAAAAATATATATATAATGCTGAAAATACCTCACCCTGACAGGAGTCACAACAACTAAGTGAAGGTGGATATATTTAAATTTGGAAAGATTGGGAGAGTACTGGTTTAGCAATAGAGTTGTGAGTAGAACAGGCTGCCCAGTAGTGTCGATGAAGCAAGCACTTCATGCAGCTTTAAAAATATGTAGGGAGATGATTGGCTTTGAGAAGAGCCTGCCTAACACAGGCCTAGTATTTTAGGCTCATTCATTCTTATGTATATCTAGTACAAGGCACCTTCATTCTTGTGTTCAATATGACCTTACAAGTTTTAGCATTCTTACAGGTTCTCTTCCCAGTTGCAACAAGCGACGACACTCAAAGCTTTGGTCTTTCTTCTTCCTCTTACCTGTGCTGCTTTATTTTTTCCACTCTACTACTGATTGATGAGGAGGCTGGGTCAGGCAGGATCTATGTGGTGTCTTTTGTCTTCTTGAGAACTACAACTGGGAGGTGCAGGATCTATGTGGTATTCTTCTCTCGGAGAATTGTAGATAGAATGTGCAGGATCTATGTAGTGTTCTTTGTTTCTCTCAGAACAACAGCTAGGACGTACAGGATATATGCGGTATTCTTGGTCTTCCTGACAACTGTATCCACGACCTGCTTGACAAGGTTAGATTAGGTAAGGTTCGTTAGGAAACAGTGCCAATGATAGGGCAAAGGTGGCATCCCCTACCAGGGTGCGAGCAACGGTGATGGGTCGTATAAGAGATGGAGTAACAGTAGTAGGCGTGCCGGGAGCTAGAATACCTACCTGGAGGGTATTTCGAGGGTCAACGTCCCCACGGTGCAGTGGTAAGACGTACCGTGACCAGAGCAATGGTTGGAGTTCCTACCAGGATTGGGGCAACCTCTTGGGACCGAAGGATATGGATGTCCTCTCTCCCGAGGAAGGGAAGGCATGGGTTCGGTGAGGGGCATAATTAGGTCTACCAGAAGTTTATCTCCAAACAATGCAGACACAATGCTAACAGGACGTGAAACATTCCTTAACTGTTCTGTGGTGGTGGTCGTCGTGCAGGACTGCTCAGAAAGGACTCCTAATTAACAAGGCTTATGGGGTGTCTGTAGACAGAGGAACGGTGGAACGAAAGCCGAGGCACATAAAAAAAATGCCCTAAGGGATTTAAAATATTATTACCCCATATTATTTTGAGAGTTCTCATATATATGGGCAAGTTTCCTTAAATCACTGCTGCCTCTGCCCACCTAGCTGTAAAAATGGGTACTTGTATCTTACCCGACTGTTATAGGTCGCATCCAGGGGGAAAATGTCTTAGAAAACTCCATTTCTTCTGGAAATAATCATATCTCGTGTAAGAAAACTCCAGAAGATGCTGGAGAGATGGTATGTGTTTGCCTAATGGCATAAATAAAAAGAAGGGTTCTCCTACTTAAGGGTCAGCTCTAGACTTAAATGATGATCTATTTTTTTTTATTTACGCTTGTGACCTCATTAGCAGAGAGTGGATGTGTCTGACAAGATTAATGATCAACTGAACAAGAAAGTCCTCTCGTCCAGGTTCTAATCGTTTACTTCAAGGTCACCGACTAAACCTGCATCTGTTAAATGCAACTCTTTGCTACCAGTGAAAAATCGAACTCATTGCTATTTCCATGAATGATTTTCTCCTCTTGGTCTTGAAAGAGATCCATGATTAAGAAATTAAAAGGGGCGTTCCACCTGAATTATTTTGTATGCAGTCTTTCATCAGGCTATTAACATTGTGTTCAAGTATAGTGGAACATTGTAATGGACTTTTTTTCATAGTACTGGGCCTAATAGGTCTATACTTACGAAGAAGTCTCAGCATCTGATCTCCACTCCCGTCATTCTGAAGAAAGTCAGTGCGTCATCGAGGACTGTCTAACTTATTTCCATTGGGGTCCTCAATCTTGTCCCCCATGATGCGACCCACACCAGTCGACTAACACCCAGGTACCTATTTGCTGCTAGGTGAACAGGACAGGTGTAAGAAAACGTGCCGGAATGTTTCCACCCGCCGGGAATCGAACCCGGGCCCTCCGTGTGTGAAGCGGGAGCTTTAGCCACCAGGCCACCGGGCCGAGAGGGTCACATTCAAACAGAATGAGAAATAATTCCTTGATTTTATAGTTTATTCACTCTATTATTACTTTTGCCTGTTGGTGGTGGGCGGTGGTTCGTGTAGTGGAAGTCTATAGAATTTCACAAATTTCTGGAAATAGCATTATAACATAATTCTTGACCGGTTGCTAACCAAAGTTTTGAGAGATCAAATACGGTGACGAAGTCAGTGAGGAATGTGCTAGCTACTGTTTCAAAATCACTGCAGATAACCTAGATTAGGAAGTACAATGAGTTAGGTGGTTCACCAACACAAGTACAAGATGAGTCGTTGAATAGATAAAATGTCCATGAGTCAGCACAAAGTCTTGGTTTATCTAATGGAACATGCACTTCTGAAAACGTCTAGAGATGGTAGTGAGCCTGTGGTGTCCCCTTCCAACATTGACAATGACTCTGGCAGAAAGGGGACTTAGCTCACATGTTTTGTACATACCTGGGTGATCTGCACATGTGAAGGAGTGTACAAGATTCATGATCCATTCCAAGCCTTTCTTCTTGCCCAAGCTGTTTTAAAATGAAGTCTTTAACAATAAGCAATATCGCTCTTTCGTTAACCTCAAATTTCTGAAAGGGTGCACTCAATCTATGATTTTGAATTTCGCCTCTAGCTGCGGTAACAGTGGAGCATATACCAGTCGAAGTTCCGGTTGGAATTCTTTCAAGTCGACAGCACAGTTCTTTTCTTCTCAACCTTGTATTTTCAGTAACGCTGACTACGTAGATGTGAAAAATCACGATACTGTCTAGAATTCTGGAGCCTGCTACCCGCTGCTGCATACTGACCAGTAGCCTGCTACCCGCTGCTGCATACTGAGCAGTAGCCTGCTACCCGTTGCTGCAAACTCCCCAGCAGACTGCTACCCGCTGCTGCATACTGACAAGCAGCCTGGTACCCGCTGCTGCATACTGACCAGCAGCCTGCTAGCCGCTGCTGCATACTGACCAGCAGCCTGCTAGCCGCTGCTGCATACTGACCAGCAGCCTGCTACCAGCTGCTACATACTTACCAGCAGTCTGCTACCAGCTGCTACATACTGACCAGCAGTCTGCTACCAGCTGCTGCATACTGACCAGCAGCCTGCTACCCGCTGCTGCATACTGACCAGCAGCCTGCTACCCGCTGCTGCATACTGACCAGCAGCCTGCTACCCGCTGCTGCATACTGACCAGCAGCCTGCTACTAGCTGCTACATACTTACCAGCAGCCTGCTACCAGCTGCTACATACTGACCAGCAGTCTGCTACCAGCTGCTGCATACTGACCAGCAGCCTGCTACCCGCTGCTGCATACTGACCAGCAGCCTGCTACTAGCTGCTACATACTTACCAGCAGCCTGCTACCAGCTGCTACATACTGACCAGCAGTCTGCTACCAGCTGCTGCATACTGACCAGCAGCCTGCTACCCGCTGCTGCATACTGACCAGCAGCCTGCTAGCAGCTGCTGCATACTGACCAGCAGCCTGCTACCAGCTGCTACATACTGACCAGCAGCCTGCTACCAGCTGCTACATACTGACCAGCAGCCTGCTACCAGCTGCTGCGCCTGCATACTGACCAGCCTGCTATCAGCTGCTGCATACTGACCAGCAACCTGCTACCCTGCTGCCATACTGACCAGCAGCCTGTTACCAGCTGCTGCATACTGACCAGCAGCCTGCTACCAGCTGCTGCATACTGACCAGCAGCCTGCTACCAGCTGCTACATACTGACCAGCAGCCTGCTACCAGCTGCTACATACTGACCAGCAGCCTGCTACCAACTGCTGCGCCTGCATACTGACCAGCCTGCTATCAGCTGCTGCATACTGACCAGCAACCTGCTATCAGCTGCTGCATACTGACCAGCAACCTGCTATCAGCTGCTGCATACTGACCAGCAACCTGCTACCCGCTGCTGCATACTGACCAGCAGCCTGTTACCAGCTGCTGCATACTGACCAGCAGCCTGCTACCAGCTGCTGCATACTGACCAGCAGCCTGCTACCAGCTGTTACATACTGACCAGCAGCCTGCTACCAGCTGCTACATACTGACCAGCAGCCTGCTACCAGCTGCTGCGCCTGCATACTGACCAGCCTGCTATCAGCTGCTGCATACTGACCAGCAACCTGCTACCAGCTGCTGCATACTGACCAGCAGCCTGCTACCTGCTGCTGCATACTGACCAGCAGCCTGCTACCAGCTGCTGCATACTGACCAGCAGCCTGCTACCAGCTGATACATACTGACCAGCAACCTGCTACCAGCTGCTGCATACTGACCAGCAGCCTGTTACCAGCTGCTACATACTGACCAGCAGCCTGCTACCAGCTGCTGCATACTGACCAGCAGCCTGCTATCAGCTGCTGCATACTGACCAGCAGCCTGCTACCCGCTGCTGCATACTGACCAGCAGCTTGCTACCAGCTGTTGCATACTGACCAGCAGCCTGCTACCCGCTGCTGCATACTGACCAGCAGCCTGCTACCCGCTGCTGCATACTGACCAGCAGCCTGCTACCCGCTGCTGCATACTGACCAGCAGCCTGCTACCAGCTGCTGCATACTGACCAGCAGCCTGCTACCAGCTGCTGCATACTGACCAACAGCCTGCTACCCGCTGCTGCATACTGACCAGCAGCCTGCTACCAGCCGCTGCATAATGGCCAGCAGCCTGCCACCAGCTGCTGCATACTGACCAGCAGCCTGCTACCAGCTGCTGCATACTGACCAGCAGCCTGCTACCAGCTGCTGCATACTGACCAGCAGCCTGCTACCAGCTGCTTCATACTGACCAGCAGCCTACCAGCTGCTGCATACTGACCAGCAGCCTGCTAAAAGCTGCTACATACTGACCAGCAGCCTGCTACCAGCTGCTGCATACTGACCAACAGCCTGCTACCAGCTGCTGCATACTGACCAGCAGCCTGCTACCTGTTGCTGCATACTGAACAGCAGCCTGCTACCAGCTGCTACATACTGACCAGCAGCTTGCTACCCGCTGCTACATACTGACCAGCAGCCTGCTACCCGCTGCTACATTCTGACCACCAGCCTGCTACCAGCTGCTACATACTGAGCAGCAGCCTGCTACCCGCTGCTACATACTGACCATCAGCCTGCTACCCGCTGCTACATACTGACCAACAGCCTGCTACCCGCTACTACATACTGACCAGCAGCCTGCTACCCGCTGCTACATACTTACCAGCAACCTGCTATCCGCTACTACATACTGACCAGCAGCCTTCTACCTGCTGCTACATACTGACCAGCAATTTGCTATCCGCTGCTACACACTGACTAGCATCCTGCTATCCGCTGCTACATACTGACCAGCAGCCTGCTATCCGCTGCTACATATTGACCAGCAGCCTGCTATTCGCTGCTACATACTGACCAGCAGTCTACTACCCGCTGCTACATACTGACGAGCATCCTGCTACCTGCTACTACGTGCTGACCGGCAGCCTTCTACCCGCTGCTACATACTGACCAGCAACCTGCTAACCGCTGCTACACACTGACCAGCAGCCTGCTACCCGCTGCAACATAATGACCAGCGTCCTCAAAGACTTCTACCCACTGCTACTTACCTGACAACGTCCTGAAACCTGCTTCCCACTATTATATGTATACTGACCAGCATCCATGATCCTCCTGCCTACTGCAACACACTAGTACCCTGGAGTCTGGTACCCGCTGATAAACTAGCCAGCATTCCTGAGTCTGCTACCCGGCACTGCTCAACGGCCAACTGAAGCGTGTCCTAGACAGTTGGACTAAAGAAGTCAAAATCGGGTATCAGTGGAGGACAGAACTATTTAGCAATCTTGATTCTGATACCATAGCCACTGCTACTTGGAGGAGAGCTCAGAATATTGTGTACGTAACACTACCTTAAGTTTTCAGCGAGTATTAGAGGAACTTCTCAATGTCAGTTTAAAAACAAAGTTAAAAAGCTTGACTAATGATAGCTGAGCGCAGCAGTGCAAGATATGAATGTTCAATTGGCTCTCCCCGTGCGGTGGCAAATCTTAGGACAGTCTGTCTTTAAATATTGATTTTCTCTCCATCGATCACAGATGAGTCTCTCCGTGACTGTGTTACTCGGCACCTGTTCATTGTCGATTCCGGGGGTAACCTTCCCCGTCGACCCTGTCCAAGACCAGGCCTCATAGTAGACAGCCTGATCAATTAGGCAGTTGGTGCTGGCTGCACGCCCACGTAGTCCAATGCAGGCATCAAGGCTCGGCTGATCAGGAATCAACTTTAAGAACTTATCAAATTCCTCCTTGAAAACAGCCAGATATATTGGTAAGTCCCTTTATCTATGAAGGGGATGTGTTAGTTCTGGGCCCTTCATATGATTTTGGCTCCTTCCGGTGTCTCTAGGATTAGTTTTAATGTTTGCTGGATGCTTGAACTTTTGCCAAACTTATATGCCTTAACAACCTTGAACTCGGAGTTTTTATAATTACTTTCTTATCTTGGTGTGCTAATTTCAGTCTTGCTTTTTATTGGAGAATATATTTGCATCGTCTACTGAGCTTTATTCTATCGTAGGGAATAATTTGTGCAGTTTTGGATTAATACCTCTAGGAAATTCAAAGTATAAATTATGATGTGTCTCTCTCGCCTACATTCCAGGGAGTACAACTCAAGGAACTTTAGGCTTTCCTACAGTTTAGATGTTTAATTAAATTTATAAGGACAGTAAAAGATTTTTATGCGTCTTCCAAATGTGCGATTTTGCTTGCTTAAAAGAGGCTGTTAGTATATAGCAACATTACAGCCTAATGATAGCAAGTAACTTCAAGATTATCGTCATGCTTTAGTATTTCTTGCTGTGATAGATCTAGTTATCCATTCTATCACTTTACTAGGTGATCGTGGAATATTAAGACTTGTTGACATTCCACTGTAACTCTCTTATAAGAGGTTCGAGTTTTATACTCAGTCCAAGTTACAAATTCTTCAATTTCTCGAAGTGGAGTAACTGAAATTTGGCTTCTTTAAGCATCATATTGTTTCTGTGGTCCATTAGAAGACCAAGTTCATATCAGCTCGGAGATTTGCTGTCCTCAGTGGCTGCTACTCTCCTAGAAATTCTGGTGTATTTTGCAAAGATGTGCCGGAATTTATGCTTCTGTGTTGGAAAGGAGAATGAGAAATAATGTGTGCGAGTATTGTGCCTTGACGAGCAGTGACTGTTTATGCGACAGCCTACAAGCAGTGACTGTCTCTGTGACAACCTACAAGCAGTGACTCTCTGTGACAACCTACAAGCAGTGACTGTCTCTGTGACAACCTACAAGCAGTGACTCCCTGTGACAACCTACAAGCAGTGACTGTCTCTGTGATAACCTACAAGCACTGTCTCTGTGACAACCATACAAGCAGTGACTGTCTCTGTGACAACCTACAAGCAGTGACTGTCTCTGTGACAACCTACAAGCAGTGACTGTCTCTGTGACAACCTACAAGCACTGTCTCTGTGACAACCTACAAGCACTGACTGTCTCTGTGACAACCTACAAGCAGTGACTGTCTCTGTGACAACCTACAAGCAGTGACTGTCTCTGTGACAACCTACAAGCAGTGACTGTCTCTGTGACAACCTACAAGCACTGTCTCTGTGACAACCTACAAGCACTGACTGTCTCTGTGACAACCTACAAGCAGTGACTGTCTCTGTGACAACCTACAAGCAGTGACTGTCTCTGTGATAACCTACAAGCACTGTCTCTGTGACAACCTACAAGCAGTGACTGTCTCTGTGACAACCTACAAGCAGTGACTGTCTCTGTGACAACCTACAAGCAGTGACTGTCTCTGTGACAACCTACAAGCACTGTCTCTGTGACAACCTACAAGCACTGACTGTCTCTGTGACAACCTACAAGCAGTGACTGTCTCTGTGACAACCTACAAGCAGTGACTGTCTCTGTGATAACCTACAAGCACTGTCTCTGTGACAACCTACAAGCACTGACTGTCTCTGTGGCAACCTACAAGCACTGTCTCTGTGACAACCTACAAGCACTGACTGTCTCTGTGACAACATACAAGCAGTGACTGTCTCTGTGACAAACTACAAGCAGTGACTGTCTCTGTGGCAACCTACAAGCAGTGACTGTCTCTGTGACAACCTACAAGCACTGTCTCTGTGACAACCTACAAGCACTGACTGTCTCTGTGACAACCTACAAGCAGTGATTGTCTGTGACAACCTACAAGCAGTGACTGTCTCTGTGACAACCTACAAGCAGTGACTGTCTCTGTAACAAAGAACAAACAGTGACGGTCTCTGTGACAACCTACAAGCAGTGACTATCTCTGTGACAACCTACAAGCAGTGACTGTCTCTGTGACAACCTACAAGCAGTGACTGTCTCTGTGACAACCTACAAGCAGTGACTGTCTCTGTGACAACCTACAAGCAGTGACTGTGACAACCTACAAGCAGTGACTGTGACAACCTACAAGCAGTGACTGTCTCTGTGACAACCTACAAGCAGTGACTGTCTCTGTGACAACCTACAAGCAGTGACTGTCTCTGTGACAACCTACAAGCAGTGACTGTCTCTGTGACAACCTACAAGCAGTGACTGTGACGACCTACAAGCAGTGACTGTCTCTGTGACAACCTACAAGCAGTGACTGTGACAACCTACAAGCAGTGACTGTGACAACCTACAAGCAGTGACTGTGACAACCTACAAGCAGTGACTGTCTCGGGGAAAACCCTACAAGCGTGACTGTCTCTGTGACAACTACAAGCACAGTGACTGTCTCTGTGACAACCTACAAGCAGTGACTTCTCTGTGACAACCTACAAGCAGTGCCCTGTCTCTGTGACAACCTTACAAGCAGTGACTGTGACAACCTACAGCAGTGACTGTCTCTGTGAAAACCCTAAAAGCAGTGACTGTGACAACCTACAAGCAGTGACTGTGACAACCTACAAGCAGGGGACTGTCTCTGTGACAACCTACAAGCAGTGACTGTCTCTGAAAACCCTACAGCAGTGACTGTGAAAAACCTACAAGCGTGACTGTCTCCGTGACAACCTACAAGCAGTGACTGTGACAACCTACAAGCAGTGACTGTGACAACCTACAAGCAGTGACTGTGACAACCTACAAGCAGTGACTGTGACAACCTACAAGCAGTGACTGTCTCTGTGACAACCTACAAGCAGTGACTGTCTCTGTGACAACCTACAAGCAGTGACTGTCTCTGTGACAACCTACAAGCAGTGACTGTGACAACCTACAAGCAGTGACTGTGACAACCTACAAGCAGTGACTGTGACAACCTACAAGCAGTGACTTTTGAAACCTACAAGCAGTGACTGTGAAAACCCTACAAGCAGTGACTGTGACAACCTACAAGCAGTGACTGTGACAACCTACAAGCAGTGACTGTGACAACCTACAAGCAGTGACTGTGACAACCTACAAGCAGTGACTGTGACAACCTACAAGCAGTGACTGTGACAACCTACAAGCAGTGACTGTGACAACCTACAAGCAGTGACTGTGACAACCTACAAGCAGTGACTGTGACAACCTACAAGCAGTGACTGTGACAACCTACAGGTAGTTTTCTGTCAATTATTAATCTTTGGATTCAATTTGAATGAAAATCTAAATTCTATTCTCTCAATTTTCCAGTTATTTTTTATACTTATGAAGAGCTGAGTAAAACATGCAAATGGCGGTTAAACCCAGCAACTAGTGATTAAACCAAGCAACTGCTGGTTAAACCAAGTATCTGGTGGCTAATCCTAACAACCTGTAGATAAACCAGCAGCAGGTGGTTAACACCAAGTACAGGATATTAAACCAAAGCAACTAGAGGTTCCTCCCTTGCCATGGGGTTCATTCCTTCCCCCTGGGATTCCCCCCCTGCCCTAATATTCCCCCTGTCATGAGGTTCCCCCCTTCCCTAATGGTTTACCCCCTGCCATGAGGTTCCCTCCCTGTCACTGGGGGTTTCCCCTCCTGCCAGAGGGTTCCCCCCCTGCCACGAGGTTTCCCCCGTCGCTGGTGGTTCCCTTCTGCCACTGAGGGTTTTCACCCCCTCCCAAAAGGGTTTCCCCCTCCCTGCCATTGTGGTTCCCTACCTGCCATGATGGTTCCCTCGTCATGATGGCTCCCCCCCTGCCAAAAAGGTTTCCCCCCCTGTCACTGAGAGTTCCTCTGTAAATGAGGTTACCCCCTGCCACTGAGGGGGTTCCTTCCCGGGTCATGAGGGTCCCCCCCCGTCACTGATGGTTCATCCTGTCATGAGGGCTCCCCCCCTGCACTGAGGGCCCCTTGTCACGATGGTTCACCCCCTCCCATGGGGTTTTTCCCCTCTGTCATTGAGGTTCCCTCCCTGTCACTGAGGGTTTCCTCTCTGTCATGATGGTTCCTTCCCTGTCCTGGGTTTCCCTTTCCCTTGTCACGGGTTTCCCTTGTCCTGAGGGTTCACTCCCGTCACTGAGGGTTTCCCCCCGTCACGATGGTTCCCCCCTGTCACTGGGGGTTTCCCTCTGTCTTTGAGGGTTTACCCCCTGCCATGAGATTTCCTTCCTGTCACTGATGGTTCCCCCCCCTGTCACTGAGGGTTCCCCCCCTGTCATGATGGTTCCTCCTGTCACTGGGGGTTTCCCCTCTGTGCACTAATGGTACATCCCTCCCCACTGAGAGTTCCCTTCCGTCATGAGGTTTCCCTGCCCTGCCCTGAGGGTTCCCTCTCTGTCACTGTGGTTAAACCCCTCCCCGGGAAAATTTCCCTTTCCCTGTCATGTGGTTCACCCCCTGTCACTGTGGTTCACTCCCTGCCACTGTGGTTTCCCCTTCCCTGTCCTATGGTTCACCCCCTGCCTTTGAGGGTCCTCCCTGTACTGATGGTTACCCCCTGCATGTGGTTCACCCCTGCCTTTGGGGGTTCACCCCCTGTCACTGTGGTCCTCCCTGCCTTTTTGGGGTTCCCTCTCTGAAAAGATGGTACCCCCTGCCTGATGGTTCCCCCCTGCCATGACGGTTCATTCCCTGCCATGATAGTTCCCCCCCTGCCCTGAGGGTTCCCCCCCTTAAAACTGATGGTTCCCTCCCTGCCACTGGGGTTCCCTCCCTGTCATGTGGTTCCCCCCTGTTCATGATAGTTCCTTCCCTGCCACTGAAGTTTTTTCCTTGGCACTGTATTTCCCCTCCCTCCCATTTATGGGTCACTCCCCCCACTGACTTTTCCCTCCCTGCCAGTGATGGTTCCCTCCCTCCCTCTTGGGTTTTTCCTCCCTGCCAGAGGCGTTCCCTCCCTCCCCAACCCTCCCACTAAAAAAATATTCTTATCTCCCTTTTTCTCCATTTGGTTGGAAAAAATCAATGAGTATTTTTTGGGGGGTTTGCGTTTTGCTGTTTTTGTCTGTGGGAAAAAGGGACGCTGCCCTCTCGGCATGGTTGTTCCAGGACAACTGTCTTGCCCTTGGGTACTTTCTAACACTCTGGTTTTAAAACAGTACTTTTTACTAGCAATTTTGCTGTACCAGCACTGTCTCCTTAAAATTGATGTAAAATATTGTAGGGTTGTCCCAACGCTGTTGTCCCAGCAGGTACTCTTGCATAACCCGTGTATTGTTGTACAGCAGCTATTTTGAACAGTCTGTTCACGCACGTAATGGAGAGAAGGTTGTCCCCGCACTACTGCCCAAACGGGCTGTGTCGTCAACATACGTCCCAGGGGTCTTGTTTTGTACTAACACTATTTACAACAGATTTATAAACATACTGTACCAGCAGTGTTGTGTCTCCCAGCACTATTGTACCGGGAAGTGTCGTGTTGTACCAACACTAATGCCCCGCGTACGTTGTCCCAAGATACTGTACAGCGTTTTGTGTCTACCAACATACTGTACCAGCGTGTTGTGTTTTACCAAAATATGTACTACTGTGTTTTTGTCCCAGCAGGTTTGTGATCCGCGATATTGTCAGCCTACTGCAAAAGTAAGGTTGTGTTGTACCGCATTACTGTACTTCGGTGTGGTGTTGTACCAGCACTACTTTTACGGTGTTTTTGTTTTTACCAACCCTTTGTACCAGAAAATTGTGTTGTCCAAAACATATGTCCCAAAAGTGTTGTGTTATACCAACAAAAATTGTACCAGCAGTACTGTGTTGTCCCAAGACTATGTCCCAAAGTGTTGTGTCTACCAGCACTACTGTCCCAACGGGGTTGTGTTGTACCAGCAATATTGTCCCAGCAGTGTTGTGTTGTCCCAAACATATTGTACCAGAAGTGTTGTGTTGTCCCAACCCCTAATGTCCAGCAGTGCGGTTGTACCAGCAGTTTTGGATACAGTACAAGCAATATTGTACCTCACTATGTAATGTAATGTTGTGTTGTCCCAGCATTACTGTACCATCGGTGTGGCTGTAAAGCTACTACTGTCCGGGGGGCTTTTTTGTACCAACAGTGTTGTGCGCACTAGCACTACTGTACCAGCAATGTTTTTTGTCCAAAACACTATTGTACTGTGGTTGTGTTGTACAGCATTATTGTACAAGGTGTTGTTTTGTACCAGCATTTTTGTAAAAGAGTGTTGTGTTGTCGCGCAATTGTCCCAGTAGTGTGTTACCAGTTATTGTACCAGCGGTTATTTTCCACCCTATTTACCGTATTGTTGTGTTGTACCAGCCTATAGACCAGCAGTTTTGTGTTGTACAGCAAATTGTCCAGCAGTGTTGTTTTGTCAGCATATTGTGTTAGTTACCAGCTTTTTTGTCCCAGTTGTTGGTTGTGCCAGCATTTTTGTACCAGTAGTGTTGTGTTGTGCAGCATCATTGTCCCAGTAGTGTTGTGCCAGTTTTTTTGTACAGTAGTGTTGTTTTTGGCCGCCATTGTACCAGTAGTGTTGTGTTGTGCCAGCATATTGTCCCAGTAGTTTTGTGCCAGTATTATTGTCCCCAGTAGTGTGTGTTGTGCCAGCATCATTGTACCGTAGTTTTGTGTTGGCCAGTATTATTGTCCGTAGTGTTGTGTTTCCCAGCACATTGTACCAGTAGTGTGTCCCAGTATTATTGTCCCGTAGTGTAGTGTTGTGCCAGTAATTTGTCCCAGTAGTGTTGTGTTGCCAGTTTATTGTCCGTAGTGTTGTGTTGTCCCCAGCATCATTGTACAGTAGGTTGTGCCAGTATTATTTACCGTGTGTGTGTTGTGCCGTTCATTTACCGTAGTGTTGGCTGTGCCGTATTATTGCCCAGTGTGTTGTGCCACATCTTGTACCATAGTGTTTCCCAGTTTCATTGTACAGTAGTGTTGCGCGGGCCCAGTATTATTGTACGTAGTGTTTTGTCAGCATTATTGTACAGCAGATTGTTATCCCGACTATTGGTTTTACCAGCAGTGTTGTGTTGCTTTTTAACTGGTTTATGACGGGTAAAATGTATTTTAATGACCCTCTTTTAAAATCGTATTTTTTAAACATAACAAATTAACAAAACTCTTGCACCATTATCTTGTCTTCATTTATTTTAAAAGTTTTTTTTTCCTCATCCATTATTCCCTGACGCGGTCTGCATGTATAAAGCTGCCGTACTCAAACCGGCTGTCAAGCGTGTAACCGCTTTTAAGAACGGAAAATCGACCCCTCCACACCCATTAAGCTGAATGACCCACACGGGTTAATCTTATACGTATAAAAAAAAACTAAGAATTCTCTTCCCTAACGTTACCAAAATTTTTAATCCTGGAATTTCTAAAATTGACGCGAGCAATGGTCAAAAATTAATAGAGGTTGCCACAGCAAAAATTACATACTAAATCAGAGACTTTTTCCAGTTTTCATTCCATATCCGACATGACGGCTAATCATAGCAGTGTATTTTCTTTTAGGGATACAAAAATTTGTATGAGGTAGCCCCACTGAGGCACAGAAAACCTTCAAGCTCATTTTAAAACCGGTTTCCAAGGGCACAAAAAATAGAGTTGAATGAGGAAAAAATTTCAGTTCCTCGGCTACAAAAAAAAATGAAAAAAAAGGTTGGAACAGAGTTAAAGCTATTTAAATTATGGCGAGAGCAGAAAGAGGAAATGGGGGAGTGATAAAAAGTGATAAAAATAATAAAAGTAATCTTTATTTCTCAAGTACTGTTAACGTACACAGCCTAGCTGATATCAATGACATCTATATGGGAAAGTTTCCCTAGCAGAGCATTTCGGGCAAATTGGTTCATTTTTTTTCTCGGATGGGGCCCCACCCCGTCGGCTAACTCCGGTACCTATTTTATGCAAAGTAAACAGTGATAACAGGTGTCTTAAGGAAACACGCCCGAACTTTTCCCACTGTAGGGGTTTCCCAACCCCAAAAACACTCGTGTGTGGCTGATGCTCTACCAAACCCAGCTAGGGAACCAAAAGGATCACAAGCAGTGGTGTTACCACAACTGCAAGTAAAAAATGTATGTGGATAAATAGAACCTTTAAAACAGAAAATGTTTTAGCCAGTGATTCCCTAAGTCACTGTTTTCTCTAGCCTGAATATTTCTGCAGATAACAGCCTACCCTTAACGCAAATACCAGAAAAGAAGAAAAGTGTTGGAACCTTACTGCCCGAAATTCAGTGAAGCACCTAAATTTTCTTAACACCTAAGTCCCCTTTGGGTGTACTCCTGATACGTATGAGAGAAAGATACAACAAAATAAACATCTGGAAAATTTTGGAGGGGTTATCCAAATCTGTCACAGAAATTACTCCCCAGGAACAAATCTCGGTAAACTGTAAAAATCTCATTGGTACAATTCTGAGTCACTAAGTAAGTATAAATGGATCAAAAAACTCTTCAGACCCTCCCTTAATACATAAGGAGAATTTTCCCAAAAAGGTTTTGTTTGTCTTTAAGTTGGGAAAAGGGTGGTGTTTGTTAGGTCCTGATCAACCCTGCTGATGGGCTGCGCGCAGCTACAACCCAAAAGCCTGGTTTATCAGGTATCAAACCCGGACGCTTTGTCTGGAAATAGGTTGTGGGGCGAGAACCTTGAATTGTCTTTAGGTAAGCTTCGGGAACAGAAGACATGATACGGATATTACAACTAATATAACTACACCCAAGGTGAGAGGGGTTCCCTTTCGGTACAAGTTGGGTGCGAGAGTCATAAGGAAAAACCCCTAGGTGGGAGCCGGTTTGAATTTAAACAGGTTGGAAGGGAGGTTTGTAATCTCAACGGTAGGAGGCAGGTTAAATTTTACACAGGTGAAAGGCGGTTAGTAATCTACAACAGGTGGAAGGCAGGTTCGTAAGTTACAACAGGTGGAAGGCAGGTTAGTAACGAACAACAGGTAGGAGGCAGGGTCGTAATCTACAACAGGTAGGATGCAGGTTCGTAAACACAAAAGGCGGAAGGGGAAAGGTTTGTAATGTACAACAGGTAGGAGGCAGGTTCGTAATCTACAACAGGTGAAAGGCAGGTTAGTAATGTACAACAGGTGGAAGGCAGGTTCGTAAGCTACAACAGGTGGAAGGCAGGTTAGTAAAGTACAAAAAGGTGGAGGAGGTTTGTAATCTACAAAGGAGGTGCAGGTTCGAAACTAAACGGTGGAAGGGAAAGGTTAGTAATCTACAACAGGTAGGAGACAGGTTCGTAATCTACAACAGGTGGAAGGAAGGTTAGTAATCTACAACAGGTAGGAGACAGGTTCGTAATCTACAACAGGTGGAAGGAAGGTTAGTAATCTACAACAGGTAGGAGACAGGTTCGTAAAATTTCAACAGGTGGAAAGGAAGGGTTTGAATCTACAACAGGTAGGAGCAGGGGGCGTAATCTACAACAGGTGGAAGGAAGGTTTGTAAACTACAAAAAGGTAGGAGACAGGTTCGTAACTCAAAGGTGGAAAGGGAAATTGTAATCTACAAAAGGTGGAGACAGGTTTTTAAAATACAAAGGTGGAAGGAAAGGGTTTGTAAGAAAAACGGTAGGAGACAGGTTCGTAATCTACAACAGGTGGAAGGAAGGTTAGTAACGAACAACAGGTAGGAGACAGGTTCGTAATCTACAACAGGTGGAAGGAAGGTTAGTAACGAACAACAGGTAGGAGACAGGTTCGTAATCTACAACAGGTGGAAGGAAATTATAAAAGAAAAAACAGGTAGGAGGACAGGTTCGTAATCTACAACGGTGGAAGGGGGTTAGTAACGAACAACAGGTAGGAGAAGGTTGTAATCTACAACAGGCATAAGGCGGTTCTTAAAAATTTATTACACTGCCCAAAAATATGATTTAATATATTTAAACTTCAAATTAGGGAACGTGATATCGTTTTGAAACAAATTCCATAAAACTTCTTTCTTCTATGAGAAGATATTTGCCGTTGGTAATTATATAATTTCGCTCAATTTATTTACCACAGCTGTTATATTTCAAGACCTACTTAGTAAAACCAGTTTTCCTTGCACAAGCGAAAAAACACAAAACCCTCACGTGTGGTAAAATTTTTTTGTACTACCTAAATTTGCCCTTGACTGGTTTTTCAATATTTAAAAAAGTATCCCTTTTTCTGTGCCATGCATGAAAACAGATCCCGGTAATAAGGGGGGAAATTGTCCTGTCCTTCGAATGTGTGATTTTTTAGTCAAAGTCAGTCTGATTTTCAGAGCGAGTCTCAGTTATAGAGGGCCGTTTGAACATTTGCTTAGAGGGGAGAGGAGAGAGAGAGGAGAGAGGGGGAGAGAGAGGAGAGGAGAGAGAGAGAGGGGGAGGGGAGAGAGAGAGGGGAGAGAGAGAGAGAGAGAATTTTTTCTGGCCCTTTAGCGAGGTTTCCCGGCCCCGAGCGGGTCTTCCTGGCCTTTTTGGGGAGGGGCTTCCCTGGCATTTAGCGAGGTCTTCCTGGCCCCGAGCGAGGTCTTCCCTGGCCTGAGCGAGGTCTTCCCTGGTTGAGCGAGGTCTTCCCTGGGGTTGAGGAGGTCTTCCCCCTTGAGCGAGGTTTCCCCGGGGTTTTAGCAGGTTTCCTTTGGCCCCTTTAGCGAGGTCTTCCCCCGGCCCAGAGCGAGGTCTTTTCCCCGGCTTGAGCGAGGCTTTCCCTGGCCAGAGCGAAGTCTTCCCTGCCTTGAGCGGGGTTTTCCCCGGCTAGAGCAAGGTCTTCCCTGGCCTTGAGCGAGGTCTTCCCTGGCCTAGAGCGAGGTCTTCCCTGGCCTTGAGCGAGGTCTTCCCTGGCCTTGAGCGAGGTCTTCCCTGGCCTTGAGCGAGGTCTTCCCTGGCCTTGAGCGAGGTCTTCCCTGGCCTAGAGGGGGTTTCCCTGGCCTTTAGCGAGGGGTTTTCCCCGGCTGAGCGGGTCTTCCCCGGCCCTTTGGGGGGTTTCCGGCCTTTAGCGAGGTCTTCCTGGCCTTGAGCGAGGTTTCCCTGGCCTAGAGCGGGTCTTCCCTGGCCCTTTAGCGAGGTCTTCCCTGGGGCCCTTGGCGAGGTCTTCCTGGCTAGGGAGGTCTTCCTGGCCTTGGCGAGGTCTTCCCCGGCCCAGAGCGAGGTCTTCCCCGGCCTTGGCGAGGTCTTCCCTGGGCCCAGAGCGAGGTCTTCCTGGCCTTGAGCGGGTTTCCCTGGGCCTTTAGCGAGGCTTCCCGGCCTCCCCCAACTCCCCGTAAAAAAAACTGTATCACAAAGACGTGAAATTTTGGGGTCTCCGCCCCACTCAAAGAATAAAGAAACACACGAGATCCCAAGATGAGTCTCCCTTGACAGATAAGAAAAAATTTCCCCGGGTGTAAGTGCTATTTTTATCAGTGGGAAAAATTATGGTGGGTTCAAATACTAACAACTAATAAACCTTATCCAAATGGTAGTTTTAAGGATAGTGAACAGGGTTTTTATAATTATATATATTTATATAATATATATATTATATATATATATATTATATATAATATATATATATATAAAAACTGTTCATATCCTTATATTATAATTAATTTTAATATTAATATATATATAAAAATATATATATATATATTATTATATTAAATTATATTTATATTATATTGTTTGTGTGTGTTGTGTGTGTGTTGTGTTGTGTGTGTGTGTTTGTGTGTGTGTGTGTACATAAGAAACAGAAAAGGAATAGGTTTTTCCAAGGTCCTAAAATGGGGCGGACCCCACGTTGCATCTCCTGCAACTGTGGTCTTTAGTAGAGAAAAAGTTTTGCAGCATTACTGTCCTTGACACGTACCAGCTGCCAAACTGTGAAATGTTCTCATCTCCACGACCTCCCAGTAAACTGATACATCTAATTTTTTATCCTTCAGATGCGGGTCTACTGTTCACAGAGCTTCGGTTCACCTCCCCTTCCTGTCTATTTTACTGTTTATTCATGGACAGTCATTAACCCGATTTCCGCGTTAACTTGCGTCCCCCAGACCACAACACACAAATTGTCACCATTATGCCAACGAGAGGGGGAAAAATTAATGATCAATTTTACCTTTTACCATGAGATTAAGGTTTGGGTAAAAGCCGGTTGGACATAAACTCAGAAACTCGGAAACGATTTTGTTTCAAAACAAGAGCAAAAAAGTGGTTCCATATCTGTCAAGTAGGAAACTTTAAAAGGACAATTAAAGTCTTTTCCTGCGGATTACTTTGTGAAACTGTATGTTTCGACCTCCAAGTGGGATCCTCTTCAACAGGTACACGAGAGTGAAACACAGGGATATTATGTACAAAAAAAATCGTAGGTCAGGAGTGGAATCTGTCTTAACAATGTTCGTAGAAGGTTGGTTGTAGCTAGGATGGTAGTAGCTAGGATGGTAGTAGCTAGGATGGTCGTAGCTAGGATGGTCGTAGCTAGGATGGTAGTTATCCTAGTTTAGAGTATTGTTTCTTTATGGTTTCTTTGTCTCCGTCTAATTTATTTGAGGTGTAGATTCTAAAGGCCCTGGAGACAGTGGCTGAAGAAGTGATTGTAGTTGATCGAGAGTGAAAGTTCTTGATGTTGATTGAATTCTAGTTCAAGGTTGTTACTGGTGGTGTCAACGATGTCAAAGAACGATACTTGTTTATTTTCTCTCCATTTCAATGTAGGTTATATATATATATATATATAATAAAAAATAAAATATATATATATATATATATATTTTAATATATATATATATATATAATTAAATAAAAAAGAAAAAATTAAAATAAAAATATTTAAAAAACCGCCGCTCCCACCAACAGGGTAGATCCAAAAAAAAAGAAAATTTCAAAAAGAAAAAATTTTTATCTTCAAACTGAAATATAAAATTTTATATCACGGTTTTGGGTAAACTCAGAATACAACATTTTAAAAAATCTATTAAAATTTAAAAATATTTAAAATATATATATATATATATATATATATATAAAATATTAATATATATAATATATATATATATATATATATATATATATATATTATATATAAATTATATATATATATATAAAATAATATATATATATATATATATATATATATATTTTATATAATTTTTTATATTTTTTTTTTTATCACACTGGCCGATTCCCACCAAGGCAGGGTGGCCCGGGGGAAAAAGAAAAACTTTCACCATCATTCACTCCATCCCCGTCTTGCCAGAAGGGGTGTTTTAAACACTACATTTTTTAAACTGCAACATTAAAACCCCCTCCTTAAAGAGTGCAGGCACTGTACTTCCCATCTCCAGGACTCAAGTCCGGCCTCCCGGGTTTCCCTGAACCTTCATAATGTTACTTTGCTCACACTCCAACAGCCGTCAAGTTTTAAAAACCATTCGTCTCCATTCACTCCTATCAAACACCTCACGCACGCCTCTGGAAGTCCAACCCCCTCGCACACAAAACCTCCTTTACCCCCTCCCTCCAACCTTTCCTAGCCGACCCCTACCCCCCCTTTCCCCTTCCACTACAGACTGATACACTCTTGAAGTCATTCTGTTTCGCTCCATTCTCTCTACATGTCCGAACCCACCTCAACAACCCTTCCTCACCCTCTGGACAACAGTTTTGGTAATCCCGCACCTCCTCCTAACTTACAAACTACAGAATTCTCTGCATTATTTTCACACCCACACATTGCCCCAGACATGACATCTCCCTCCTCCAGCCTTCTCCTCGTGCAACATTCATCACCCATGCTTCACACCCAAAAAGAGTGTTGGTAAAACTATACTCTCATACATTCCCCTCTTTGCCTCCAAGGACAAATTTCCCTTTGTCTCCCACAGACCCCTAAGTGAAACCCACTAAACCCTTTTCCCCTCATCAATTCTATGATTCACCTCATCCTTCATAGACCCATCCGCTGACACGTCCACTCCCAAATATCTGAATACATTCACCTCCTCCATACTCTCTCCTTCCAATCTGATATCCAATCTTTCATCACCTAATATTTTTGTTATCCTCAAACCTTACTCTTTCCTTTAAAATTCACTTTAATTTTCTTCTTTTGCACACCCTAACCAAATTCATCCACCAATCTCTGCAACTTTCTCTTCAGAATCTCCCAAGAGCACAGTGTCATCAGCAAAGAGCAATTGTGACAACTCCCACTTTATGTGTGATTCCTTATCTTTTAACTCCAGCCTCTTGTCAAGACCCTCGCATTTACTTCTCTTACAACCCCATCTATAAATATATTAAACAACCACGGTGACATCACACATCCCGTCTAAGGGCCTACTTTTACTGGGAAATAATTCCCTCTTTCCTATTACTCTAACTTGACCTCACTATCCTCGTAAAAACTCTTCACTGCTTTCAGTAACCTACCTCCTACACCATACACCTTTCAACATCTGCCACATTGCCCCCCTATCCACCCTGTCATACGCCTTTTCCAAATCCATAAATGCCACAAAGACCTCTTTAGCCTTATCTAAAATACTGTTCCTTATATGTTTCAACTGTAAAAACCTGGTCCACACACCCCCTACCTTTCCTAAAGCCTCCTTGTTCATCTTCTATCCTATTCTCAGTCTTACTTTTAATTCTTTCAAATAATAACTCTACCATACACTTTACCAAGTATACTCAACAGACTTTTTCCCCCTATAATTTTTGCACTCTCTTTTGTCCCCTTTGCCTTTATACAAAGGGAAATATGCATGCTCTCTGCCAATCCCCAGGTACCTTACCCTCTTCCATACATTTATTAAATAATTGCAAAACCCCAAACCCCTCCAAAACTATATCCCCACCTGCTTTTTAACATTTCTATCTTTATCCCATCAATCCCGGGTGCCTTACCCCCTTTCATTTTACCTACTGCCTCACAACTTTCCCCAAACTCACAACTGCTCTTTCCCCACTCCTACAAGATGTTATTCCTCCCTGCCTATACACGAAATCACAGCTTCCCTATCTTCAATCAACATTTAACAATTCCTCAAAATATTCCCTCCATCTTCCCCCAAACCCTAACTCTCCATTTAATAACTCTCCTCTCCTATTTTTAACTGACAAAACCATTTGTTCTCTAGGCTTCCTAAAATTGCTAATCTCACTCCCAAAACTTTTTCTTATTTTCAACAAAATTTTTTTGATAACAAACTCACCCACTTTCTCATTTGCTCTCTTTTACATTGCTTCACCACTCTCTTAACCTCTCTCTTTTTCTCCATATACTCTTCCCTCCTTGCATCACTTCTACTTTGTAAAAACTTCTCATATGCTAACTTTTTCTCCCTTACTACTCTCTTTACATCATCATTCCACCAATCGCTCCTCTTCCCCCCGCACCCACTTTCCTGTAACCACAAACTTCTGCTGAACACTCTAACACTACATTTTTAAACCTACCCCATACCTCTTCGACCCCATTGCCTATGCTCTCATTAGCCCAAACTATCCTCCAATAAACTGTTTATATCTTTCCCTAACTGCCTCCTCTTTTAGTTTATAAACCTTAACCTCTCTCTTCCCTCATGCTTCAAATTCTCCTTTTATCCCATCTACCTTTTACTCTCAGTGTAGCTCAACTAGAAGTGATCTGATATATCTGTGGCCCCTCTATAAACATGTACATCCTGAAGTCTACTCAACAATCTTTTATCTACCAATACATAATCCAACAAACTATTTTCAATTTTCGCCCTACATCATATCTTGTATACTTATTTATCCTCTTTTTTAAAATATGTATTACCTATAACTAAACCCCTTTCTATACAAAGTTCAATCAAAGGGCTCCCATTATCATTTACACCTGGCACCCCAAACTTACCCACCACACCCCCCTCTAAAAGTTCTCCTACTTTAGCATTTTAGGTCCCCAAACCCCAAATTTCTCTCTCACTTGGTTCAAAGGCTCCTATACTTTTACTTAACATCTCCCAAAATCTCTCTCTCTCCTCTGCATTCCTCTCTTCTCCAGTGCATACACGCTTTTTATGCCCCACTTCTCGCACCCAACCTTTACTTTAATCCACATAATTCTTGCATTAACATTCATATTCTCTTTTTCCCCTTTCCATAACTGATCTTCAACTTTTACTGCTACCCCTTCCTTTGCTCTAATCTCTCGATCTCCAATTTAACCCCATTTATTTCCCCCACCGAAACTCCCCCTCCCCCCTTCAGCTTTGTTCGCTTAGGGGCCCGGACATCCAAATTCTTTTTATTCAAACATCAGCAATCATCGTTTCTTTTCATCGCACACATCCACGCAATTCAAGCATCCCAGTTTTTAAAAAATTTTTTTCTTCTTTTTTAGTAATGTCTACAGGAAAGGGGTTATACCCCTTGCTCCCGGGGTTTTTGTCGCCTCTACACACCATGGCTTACGGGGAAAGATTTTTTCCACTTCCCCATGGACAAAGAAAAAATAAAAACGAACAAGACATTAGAAAAAAGGAGAAAAACCAGAGTTGTATATATATAATAATGCATGTGCATGTCGTGAAGTGTGACCAAAGTGTAAGTTGGAGTAGCAAGATATCCCTGTTAAATAGCGTGTTTATGAGACAGAAAAAGAACACCAGCAATCCTACCATCATGCAAAACAGTTACAGGTTTCTGTTTCACAGTCATCTGGCAGGACGGTAGTACTTTCCCTGGTGGTTTGCTGTCTACCAACCTACTACCTATATATATATATTATATATATATATATAATATATATATATATAATATATATATATATATATATATATATATATATATATATATATATATATATATATATATAAGAAAGAAAGAGAAGAGAGAGAGAGAGAGAGAGAGAGAGATAGAGAGAGAGAGAGAGAGAGAGAGAGAGAGAGAGAGAGAGAGAGAGAGAGAGAAAGAGAGAGAAATTCACAATAGGAAAAGGGTTGGCAGAATGCTGCCAAAATCGGTAACGATGCTTCATTGGCGTTAAATTTGAAAAAAAAGAGAGATGCGAGAACAACGTAAGGCAACTATTAGTTTCATAGCAACAACACCAAGGACCAACACCTGTATGAATATCTTTCCACGAACAAAACACGGAATATTACACATTCAACACTAATTCCATTTTGTAACATTTTGTTTTGATGGTGTGGAGGACTGTGTTAAGCATATCTTTGCATGCTTAACACAGTCCTCCGCACACCATCAGAACAAAATTCACTAAACTATAGCTACGATGACAAACATTCACCGTCCTTAGACTCCTAGAGATTCTAGTTTAACACATAATCAGATAAAATGATCTCTCAGTCTTGTTGATGAATAAGATACGCACAATATTTTGGACATCCTTGCTGAATAATACATAGGTTGCTCATATGTAATATTCAGTATACTATCAATTATATGCTCTCTACCTACTCAGGACCCTAGCTTCTTCCAGAGTTGCTGGTCCTCACTTTGCATAGAAACAGTGACCTGACCGTGACTGCTGAGGTCACTTACCCTCGCCTAGCCTTGGCCACACTTCATTCTCTCATTAAAAATAATAGTGTCTTACTTCAAATTTTACACTTAGCCTAACTTTTTCACTGAATAAGATGTCTTGCTTGCAGTTACTATATAAATATCAACTCGCTCAATTAGCTCGATTGATAGCGCACTCAGCTCCCACACTGACGTCCTTGGTTCGATCCTTGGTACGGGTGGGAACATTGTGGACGTGTTTCCCTAAGACACCTGCTGTCCCTATTCACCTAGCAGTAAAATAGGTATCTGGATGTTAGTTGACTGGTGAGTATTATAATCATGAGGAAGCGCTAAACCCGTAGGATTATACAGTGCACGTGGGGGGGTGGAAGGTATTCAGGCTCAATTCAGGGAACCAGAGCACAGATCCAATTCCCTAGATCAAGAGCCCATCACCAGCGTCAAGGAACTCCACTGAAGGGAGTTGACTGGTGAGGGTGGCATCCTGGGGACAAAATCTAATTTGCCAGAAATGCTCTACATAACAAGGGAGATTTTTATGTCACTAATGTTAGCTAGGCCTGTATAAGTTGTATCATGTACTTGTAGAAATAAAGATTATATTTGCTATTATTATTACTATTATCAGCCCATATATGTAATTATCAACCCACATAACAATATTTCCAATCCTAACCCCCTCAACATTTTCCTCCCGCCTAGCACCAACATATCTTCTTCAATTCCTATGTTTTGGGTGCGACATTAAAACTTGGGTTTATCTTTCCAGGGATCATCACGACACATCGGATGAGCATGTCAGGGAGCCGCCTCAACACAGGCTCCCCTGTGTACATCGAGAAGCCTCAGGGGTCCCTCAAAGGGAAGTCTGTGTCGCGGCAATCCCTGCTGGAGATGGTCTCCTCCAAGATCAGCATCGGCAGCCGCAAACGCTTCTCTAGAGAATCCTTCTCAGCATCCTACGTCAACCGGGCGCACGTAGCTTCCGAGCTAGATATTAGTCGTAAGACCAGAGAGGCCCGTAAAAAGGAGATCAAGAGCCGCTTCAGTAAAGTGGAAAAATGGGAGTCCAGCACGAGTAGCTCGGAAAAGAAAACGGGTTGTAGGTGGACATTCGTGTTCGACCCAGCGGGGAGACTGTGTTATTATTGGTCGATGGTTGTTTCCTTAGCGTTTTTGTACAATCTGTGGGTCATGGTGTACCGCTTCGCCTTCCAGGAAATCACCAGAGGCACTATACTCGTTTGGTTTTGTTTGGACTATTTTGCGGATCTCATATATATTTTAGACATATTGTTTCACTTCCGCACGGGGTACCTGGAAGATGGAGTGTTGCAGACTGACTCACGCAAGTTGAGACAACACTACATGAACTCAACAACATTTTACGTTGACTGTTTATGCCTGTTACCGTTAGATTTCTTGTATTTATCCATAAACTTCAAATCCATACTGAGATGTTTTCGGCTAGTGAAGATATACAAATACTGGCACTTCCTAGACAGGACGGAGAGACACACGAACTCTCCCAATCTGTTCCGTTCAATCAGCCTCATTCACTACCTACTGGTGATATTTCACTGGAACGCTTGCCTCTTCTACATTATTGCCAAGAACGACGGCTTCAGTTTCAAGCCCGATTTCGTGCACTCGAGCAATGCGTCTGACGACGTGGTATTGGAATACCTCAAGGTGTTCTACTGGTGCACCCTTAGTCTCACCACTATAGGCGGTAACCCCATCCACGACGACGCCATCAACAAGACACACACCTTGGAGGCCCTCAACACCCGTACCAAGACAGACTACCTATACCAGATCACACAACTCATGTTCGGCCTTCTCCTCTTCGCCACTGTCCTCGGTCACATAGCCAACATCGTTACTAACGTTTCCGCTGCCAGGAAGGAGTTTCAAGGTAAGTTCCTTTCCATTTCTTTTAGTATCTGACCAGAAAATTAATTTAAGTACCTCACTGTAAGATACCCGCATAATCAATGGGTGAACTGTATTTATCAATGCGTATTTCACAAGTATGGGGAATAATAAAGAAAAATCTACCTAAATTCTTGACAGTAACATGATGCATTGAACATCTTATTGGTAAAAATTGTGCCATCCACTCCTGGGGTTAAATAACTTTTTTATTTTAACACATCAATTTTACAAGCTACCAGCTATTATCTTACCTCAGCTCATATCAAAGCCCAGCCCCATTAAGATGTACTACCACTCCCAGGATGCGACACACAACAATCGACTAACACCCAGGGACCTACTTACTGATAGCTGAACAGGGACAGCAGGTGTAAGGTGACTAACACCCTAGTACCTAATTACTGCTAGATAAACAGGGGCAGGTGTAAGGAAACATTCCCAACGTTTCCACCCGTGCCTGGAATCGAACCAAGGACGCAATTAGTATTTGAGTAGTATGCGTTGCCAACCGAGCCACGGGCCACCTGTCGCCCTTGGCTTACTGCCTCAGAAATTACCTACCATTTACATGCTCCTGGGAACTCTATGATACGTAACTACAACTGTCATACTTATTGCACAGGGAAAATGTATCTCCCAAGTTGACTTATTGTACTATATATTAATTCTTCATAATATCTGTATTAGTTATCAGTTTAAAACGTTGCCATATTAACTGTGAGTTATGTATAATAAATGTGTGATACATATTAAACATACAACATGCGGGCAGACGATGATGAGCGTGAACTACTTACAACATGCGGGCAGACGATGATGAAAAACATGAACTACATATAACATGGCGGCAGATTGTAACGAAAAACAGGCACAACATAACATGCAAGGATACGTTACCTAAATAACTCCGTTTATACCTTGTTTACGAAGACCCTTAAGGGATGCTGCCCAAAAC
>NC_069432.1:36218707-36236207 GCF_026875155.1 Cherax quadricarinatus | reverse complement strand
TGATGTATACATCATTGTATATACACACAGAAGTGTATATCTAGTGACTGCAGTATTCCTGACCGCTGGTGTACAGGTGAAATTCAGCAGTTATGATTCTCATGCAGTCGACAGGTTTTCAAGCTAACAAATCAACCATCAGAATTTCTATCAAATTAATGTACAAACTTCGTCCAGAACTGTTGAAAAGTCTCTCTCCCTCCCTCTCTCTCTCTCTTTCTCTCCCCCTGTCTCTGTTTCCCTTTCTCTCTCCCCTCTTTCTCTCTCTCTCTCTCTTTGATATCGCAAAAACAAAATCACTGACTTCACACTCATGTGCCGTTTGATGTTGTTCGTATTTGACTTGTCACTATAACTATGAAAATTTTTCCTGACGAAGGTTTATCATAGAATGACTCACTCACTGAAGTATTTGGTCATATGACAGAGACCTTCTACTGACTATCCGGTCCACAGCCCGCCAAGGGTTAAATAATAACATCATAAGATGTGATGATTGAAATTCCATCATATAAAACAAAGGTTACACTACAGAATATTACATTAGAATCTCTTTGACGGTGATTTATTAGCTAGGAAACAGTTTTTTCCTGACACAGGTCTTTGATGTTCACTTATTCGTCAGGTAACAAGACTAGTGTGTCCTGACATGGGTCTTCGTCATCTGATGACCCATAACTGGTTAAGGATCCGCTGGCTTACATGAGCCAGGTTTTACACTTCATTTATAAACACATCTCTACCTTGTAATGTCCTTCGATCGCAGTTCCCTCATGGCTATCCTCAGTATGTCTCTGCTTGACCCTGCACCCTGGCATTAGTAACAGGAGACTTAATTCGTAGCCTGTTAATAAATCCCGATAATAAATTTATTGCAGGAACCGTTTATTATTTCAATCAATACGGTATACAAAATTAAGCAAAATTGATGTGTTTTAGATATTAGTTATGAGTATCATATGACTGATGACGTGAGTCTGCGTTCCAGGTAGATGTAGCAAAGTGTTGAGAAAGTGGTTGTCTGAGTGTATTGTGGGTAAATTGAATGTACTCACAGAGGCGTGTGTGTGTGTGTGTGTGTGTGTGTGTGTGTGTGTGTGTGTGTGTGTGTGTGTGTGTGTGTGTGTGTGTGTGTGTGTGTGTGTGTGTGTGTGTGTGTTTACCTGGAGTTTACCTGGAGAGAGTTCCGGGGGTCAACGCCCCCGCGGCCCGGTCTGTGACCGGGCCTCCTGGTGGATCAGAGCCTGATCAACCAGGCTGTTACTGCTGGCTGCACGCAAACCAACGTACGAGCCACAGCCCGGCTGGTCAGGAACCGACTTTAGGTGCTTGTCCAGTGCCAGCTTGAAGACTGCCAGGGGTCTGTTGGTAATCCCCCTTATGTGTGTGTGTGTAACTTCGAACTGACTCTCCCTGCGCCTCTCACTCTCGAGCTTTCTTCAGAGATATTTTTCGAGCTCCTAAAACGCCGGCTTTCTCGTATCTTTTCTTGAGACTGCGTAACGAGTTTTCTTGCAACACGTCCTCGTGTTAATTTACTGAGCACGTAAGAAATGCTTCTTGATTTACGTGTCCACCCTGTGAAACCCCCCCCCCCCGAGCACCATTCCCCTCTCCACACCACACCCCTCCCTTCTTAAGAACATAAGAAAGAAGGGACAATGCAGCAGGCCTACTGGCCTATGCGAGTCAGGTCCAAGTCGCCTCCCGGCTTAAACCAATGACCGAACCTAGTCAGGTCAGGTCACATCCACTTAAGGAAGGGGCACGGCATCAGACCTATAAGCACAAGCTAGTCAGGTTCAACTCACACCCACCCACACCCACTCATGTACTTATCTAACCTATTTTTAAAACTACACAATGTTTTAGCTTCTATGACGACACTCGGGAGTTTGTTCCACTCATCCACAACTCTATTACCAAACCAGTGCTTTCCTATATCCTTCCTGAATCTGAATTTTTCCAACTTAAAACCATTGCTGCGAGTCCTGTCTTGGCTAGATATTTTTAGCACGCTATTTATATTCTCTTTATTTATTCCTGTTTTTTCCATTTATACACCTCAATCATATCACCCCTAATTCTAAGCCTTTCTAGAGAGCACAGATTCAGGGTCCTCAGTCTATCTTCATAAGGAAGATTTCTAATACATGGGATCAACTTTGTCATCCTCCTTTATACGTTTTCCAGTGCATTTATATTCATTCTGTAATACGGTGACCAGAACTGAGCAGCATAATTTAAATAAGGCCTAACCAAAGATATATAGAGTTGAAGAACAACCTGAGGACTCCTATTATTTATGCTCCTTGATAGGAAGCCAAGAATTCTGTTAGTTTCATTGCGAACATTCATGCACTTTTGTTTTGGTTTCAGATTACTGCTAACCAGAACTCTCAAATCCTTTTCGCAATCTGTAATATTAAGATGTACATTATTTAGTTCATATGTGGCATGGTTATTTTCCTGTCCAATGTTTAGAACTTTGCGTTTGTGTATATTAAACTGCATCTGCCACTTCTCCGATCACTGTATCAGTTTATTTAAATCTTCTTGGAGTGTTCTCATTTGAATGAATTAGGCGATCTATTTTGGTGTCATCAGCAAACTTGCTTATGTCGCTATTTATTCTCTCATCAATGTCGTTTATATAAATTGGGAACAACAAAGGGCCCAACACTGACCCCTGTGGAAGACCACTCGTGACGCGCCCCCATTCTGATTTCTCCCCATTGATGCAAACTCTGCTGCCTGTCAGCCATGCCTCTACCCAGGAAAAAATTTCTCCTATTCCGAGTGCCTTAATTTTCCTCAACAGCCTCTGATGTGGAACTCTATCGAAAGCCTTACTGAAGTTCATATACACAATATCATATTCATTACCATGATCTACCTCTTCAAATACCTTGATGAAAAAAGTTAGTAAATTCATAAGACAGGAACGCCCCTTTGTAAAACCGTGCTGAGATTCATTAATCAATTTATGCCTTTCAAGATGGTTACGAATTGCCTCGGTAATTACTGATTCCATAAATTTTCCCATTATGGAGGTAAGGCTTACTGGTCTATAGTTAAAAGCTAAGAACCTGTCTCCTGCTTTGTAAAAAAGTATTATATTTGCCATTTTCCACTTGTCCGGCACTATGCTAGTTTGTAGTGATATGTTGAAAAGACTAGCCAAAGGTTTGATAACATCCTCTTTACATTCCTTTAAAACCCTTGCAAACAGTTCATAAGAGCCTGGGGATTTGTTCGGTTTTAATTTCTCTATTTGTCTGAGGACCATGTCACTAGTTACTCTAATCGTGCATAGTTTATTATCGTCCTGTTCTACATAATTTAAAATTTCTGGAATTTCGCTAGTATCTTCCTGCGTAAAAACTGAGCGGAAATGAGTTAAAAATTTCACACATTTCTTTATCACTGTCAGTGATCTGACCTGAGTTACTTTTGAGTGGGCCAATCTTGTCCCTAATCCTACTTCTATATACCTGAAAGAAACCTTTTGGGATAGTCTTCGAAACCCTTGCCTCCCTCTGTCCCTCACACTGCCTCCCCCTCTCCACTCCATCCCTCACTTCTCTCCATGGCACTCTTCCCCTGTCACCCTAACACTTCCCTCTCCCTCTCTGGCACTCTTCCCCCTCCCTGACAACCTCCTCTCATTCCCCGGTACTCCTCCCCTCTCTGGCACCCCTTCCTCCATCCCTGACACTCTTCCCCCTCTCTCTTTGGCACCCCATCCCTCCTTACTCCTCCCTGGCACCCTTTCTCTTCCTCTCTGGCATTAATTCTCTCTCTCCCTGGCACTTTCGTCTCTGGTAAACCCTCCTCTCTTCTATGGCACCTTTCCCCTCCTTTCTCGGCACTCTTCACCTCCCTTACTAGCATCCCTCTTTTATCTTCCTGGCATCCTTCTCTTCCTTTTTGACGTTCTTCTGTTCTTGGCATCCTTCTCTTCCTTGCGTCAATCTCTTCCTCCGTGGCATCTTCTCTTCCTTCCTGGCATCTTTCTCTTCCTTCCTGGCATCTTCTCTTCCTTCCTGGCATTCTTCTCGTCCTTCCTGACATCCTTATCTCCCTGGCATCCTCTGCTCTCCCTCCCTGGCATCCTTATTTTATCTCCATGGCGTCCTCTGATCTCCCTCCCTGACATCCTTCTTTTTATCTCCCTGGCGACATCCTTCTTTTTATCTCCCTGGCGTCTTCTTCTCCCTCCCTGGCATCCTTCTCTCCCTCCCTGGTATCCTTCTTCCATCTCCCTGGGATCCCCCTCTCCCTGGCGTCTCCTGGTGGTGATTTAACCTCCCAGAGATACTGGCAACCCAGTCAGGTTATTAGGATAGGTAGTCTCGTCAGGAAAGAGGACAAGTGTTTCCTGACGTGGGTCTTTAATTAATATGATGATCGGAGGCCTCCCGCTGGCTTACCCCTCCACCCCTTTAAAAATTAAAGTTATGATTATAACCTATTATTCCGGCAGCAGCCAGAGCCGGGCGGTAGAGACATCCAAGAGGCTGCTTATTTTGTTGGATGCACCATAGACTTGTGGCTCCTCCTGAATGATGATAAATGGACTCACTGATTTTACGCTGATGACCCCACTAAAGTCCAGTAGTCTCCAACCTTTTAGTACGAAAGGGCCAATTTGAAAAGCCAAATTTAAAAGAGGGCCGCTTTCTGTAATTTTTATGAATAATAACAGTAATATTTTATAGTTGTTGACAGTGTGCAGTGTGGAACCTACATAAAAGTGAATTTATAATTTTATATGAGGGTCACATCCCTTTCCTAGAGGGGCCACATGTGGCCCTCGGCCAGCAGGTTGCGGACCCCTGTACTAAACCATTTCTCTACTTTTTCCAGCTATTTAATGTCTATTGTCTTGAGAAGAGTTCTGAGCGCAAAAGTTTTCCAGGTGTGAAATCACAAACACTCTTTAAAGGTCTCACTGGCGTGACTTGTCTTTAGAAACTCCTCATGTCACTTTCTTGACATTTGTGTAATATTAACTCTACGTCATCTGACACTATCATTTCTAAGTATTTGTTTTGCATACTGTGCTTCTTTTGAGTTCGTCTCTTTTGTTTTAAAGCCGCTGTTAAACATCATAATTTATTTTGCTTACCTGAAGTATACCTGGAGGGTTTTCCGGGGGTCAACGCCCCCGTGGCCCGGTCCATGCCCAAGCCTCGCGGTAGACCTGATCAACCAGGCTTTCTTGAAAAATTATCATATATAGAATGAAAGTTCTCTAAAATACGTCCAGAGACTAAATATCCAATATTAGATCGAAAAAAAATGAAAATATTGGCATTCAAAATTGCTGAGACAAAAAACTGATGTTGAGTTTGAAAAAAAATACACGTAAAATATTTTTTTCTCAAACGTGTCTGAGAGTTTAGTTTGCGGGGATAAAAAAGTTACTTCCTTTTATTCGCATTCGTAAATTATGGAAAAGATTTCACGTGTTATTGTAAGAAATGTAAAAACTGCATCTAACAAGACTCAATGGTATCAGAGTTAAATAAAAAAGAGGAGCCTGACATCAGAATTTTCACGTGGTAATACATGGAACTGCAGGATGTGAGGCTCCGCCCTCAAGTGAGGTGAACACACACACACTGGCTGATTGTTGTTTGTATAATTCATATTAAGCGCTAAACCCACGTGGGTCATTCAGGGCAAGGCGTGGTGGAGGATCGATCCTCTGTCTGCTGAGAGCCAGATAGATGCGTCTCAATGTTAATAAAGACACAAAATACTGTTTATCAAGCCGACGTTTCGTCTGCTAAAGACTTGATCAGTGTCTAATCCATTCTGTTTTAAAAATGATAAATTCCCTGGTCCGAAACATCTCGATAAAATGCTGTAAACCTCTGAGATACACTCACAAATACTCATACTGCACGCCAAACATTACTATAGCGAAATATCACAAACATCACATCTAATGAAAGAAATTTCAGCGGCCCAAGTTCTTCTCTCCCATAACAATATTATATTGAGAGTCTGTTTTGTCAGGGAGATCAATTGAACTTCTTAACACTGACAGACCTCGTTCTGACTCTACCACTGGTAACAATACATTCTAAATTAGTTTCGCCTTAAATTTGTAATGAGACCAACACCATGACTGTGCTTCTTGGAAGAGGATCGAACCACTACCACTTCTTGCAACGAATGACCCATACGGGTTTAATACTTTAACTACTACTACTATTACTACTACTACTACTACTACTACTACTACTACTACTACTACTACTACTACTAACCACTACTACTTCTATTAATAATAATAATACATGATGATAATATCAAGACAGATCACAGAGATTAGAACAGTTGAATAGAAGGATCTCTCCCCGCTATTTCCTCCAGTCACCTACTGAATGAAGGCTAGAAAACCGTGGCTGAAATGTTTCCATTAGTTATAGGAGAGCGTTAGTGGATGTTTAATAATAACTAAAATTTTGATTTCTATCGCTAAAACTAAAAATATTATCACCTCCACTCCTATTACTACTACTACTACTACTATTACTACTAGTTACTACTACTATTAGTTACTACTACTACTACTACTATTGCTTCTGCTACTACTACTACCATCACCACCATTATTACTACCACCACTATTAATAACAGTAGTGGGTGCACTTCTGTGTACCTCTGCAATATATAATCACATTGCATGTTTTTTTCTGTTCCAAAACTGGACGGAATATTCAACATAGGATCTAACACGTGCATAATATCAAGTCATTATTCCAAGTTTTTAACCTCGTTTTCTTTCTGCTAGTTTGTTTCCAACATTTCACACTCACATTTGATATAGTTAGATCCAAAATGGATTAATTTCCGTCTGTCAACGTTGAAAGTCATCTTTTATGTCTTCATTACTTCGCTAACCTATTCAGGTCCCTCTCAATACTCAGTCATGATATATATATGTCGTACTGAATAGGTAAAACTGGTCAATTAGCAAGAACTCATTTAGAATGAAGTCCTTTCAAAACATTTCTCTTATACGTTTAAAGATATGTTTTTCATTTATGTTAATGCAAAAATTAATAATTTTTTACAAAAAGAACCTTAGAAAACTTACCTAACCTTATTAAAACAAGCTCAATTTAATTTAGCCTAATCCAACTAAATATATTTTAGATGAGTTTACAATAATTTAATAAACAAACACAATGAAATATGTTTTTTCGTTAGGTTCAGAATGATTTTTGCAAAATTATATATATATATATATATATATATATAATATATATATATATATATATAATATATATATATATGTGTGTGTGTGTGTGTGTGTGTGTGTGTGTGTGTGTGTGTGTGTGTGTGTGTGTGTGTGTGTGTGTGTGTGTGTGTGTGTGTGTGTGTGTGTGTGTGTGTACAATAAGATCATAGTAAACAGGTGATTTCAGAATATGCAAAACAACCACCGAGAAAGAATAGAGAAATTCCAAGCGCTTTCGTGACTACTCACATTATCAAGGAACATTGTTCCTTGATAAAGTGAGTAGTCACGAAAGCGCTTGGAATTTCTCTATTCTTTCACAGTGGTTGTTTTGCATATATATATATATATATATATATATATATATATATATATATATATTATATATATATATATATATATATATATATATATATATATATTTATTATTTTTTTATTTATTATCACACTGGCCGATTCCCACCAAGGCAGGGTGGCCCGAAAAAGAAAAACTTTCACCATCATTCGCTCCATCACTGTCTTGCCAGAAGGATGCTTTACACTACAGTTTTTAAACTGCAACATTAACACCCCTCCTTCAGAGTGCAGGCACTGTACTTCCCATCTCCAGGACTCAAGTCCGGCCTGCCGGTTTCCCTGAATCCCTTCATAAATGTTACTTTGCTCACACTCCAACAGCACGTCAAGTATTAAAAACCATTTGTCTCCATTCACTCCTATCAAACACGCTCACGCATGCCTGCTGCAAGTCCAAGCCCCTCGCACACAAAACCTCCTTTACCCCCTCCCTCCAACCCTTCCTAGGCCGACCCCTACCCCGCCTTCCTTCCACTACAGACTGATACACTCTTGAAGTCATTCTGTTTCGCTCCATTCTCTCTACATGTCCGAACCACCTCAACAACCCTTCCTCAGCCCTCTGGACAACAGTTTTGGTAATCCCGCACCTCCTCCTAACTTCCAAACTACGAATTCTCTGCATTATATTCACACCACACATTGCCCTCAGACATGACATCTCCACTGCCTCCAGCCTTCTCCTCGCTGCAACATTCATCACCCACGCTTCACACCCATATAAGAGCGTTGGTAAAACTATACTCTCATACATTCCCCTCTTTGCCTCCAAGGACAAAGTTCTTTGTCTCCACAGACTCCTAAGTGCACCACTCACTCTTTTTCCCTCATCAATTCTATGATTCACCTCATCTTTCATAGACCCATCCGCTGACACGTCCACTCCCAAATATCTGAATACGTTCACCTCCTCCATACTCTCTCCCTCCAATCTGATATTCAATCTTTCATCACCTAATCTTTTTGTTATCCTCATAACCTTACTCTTTCCTGTATTCACCTTTAATTTTCTTCTTTTGCACACCCTACCAAATTCATCCACCAATCTCTGCAACTTCTCTTCAGAATCTCCCAAGAGCACAGTGTCATCAGCAAAGAGCAGCTGTGACAACTCCCACTTTGTGTGTGATTCTTTATCTTTTAACTCCACGCCTCTTGCCAAGACCCTCGCATTTACTTCTCTTACAACCCCATCTATAAATATATTAAACAACCACGGTGACATCACACATCCTTGTCTAAGGCCTACTTTTACTGGGAAAAAATTTCCCTCTTTCCTACATACTCTAACTTGAGCCTCACTATCCTCGTAAAAACTCTTCACTGCTTTCAGTAACCTACCTCCTACACCATACACTTGCAACATCTGCCACATTGCCCCCCTATCCACCCTGTCATACGCCTTTTCCAAATCCATAAATGCCACAAAGACCTCTTTAGCCTTATCTAAATACTGTTCACTTATATGTTTCACTGTAAACACCTGGTCCACACACCCCCTACCTTTCCTGAAGCCTCCTTGTTCATCTGCTATCCTATTCTCCGTCTTACTCTTAATTCTTTCAATTATAACTCTACCATACACTTTACCAGGTACACTCAACAGACTTATCCCCCTATAATTTTTGCACTCTCTTTTATCCCCTTTGCCTTTATACAAAGGGACTATGCATGCTCTCTGCCAATCCCTAGGTACCTTACCCTCTTCCATACATTTATTAAATAATTGCACCAACCACTCCAAAACTATATCCCCACCTGCTTTTAACATTTCTATCTTTATCCCATCAATCCCAGCTGCCTTACCCCCTTTCATTTTACCTACTGCCTCACGAACTTCCCCCACACTCACAACTGGCTCTTCCTCACTCCTACAAGATGTTATTCCTCCTTGCCCTATACACGAAATCACAGCTTCCCTATCTTCATCAACATTTAACAATTCCTCAAAATATTCCCTCCATCTTCCCAATACCTCTAACTCTCCATTTAATAACTCTCCTCTCCTATTTTTTAACTGACAAATCCATTTGTTCTCTAGGCTTTCTTAACTTGTTAATCTCACTCCAAAACTTTTTCTTATTTTCAACAAAAATTTGTTGATAACATCTCACCCACTCTCTCATTTGCTCTCTTTTTACATTGCTTCACCACTCTCTTAACCTCTCTCTTTTTCTCCATATACTCTTCCCTCCTTGCATCACTTCTACTTTGTAAAAACTTCTCATATGCTAACTTTTTCTCCCTTACTACTCTCTTTACATCATCATTCCACCAATCACTCCTCTTCCCTCCTGCACCCACTTTTCTGTAACCACAAACTTCTGCTGAACACTCTAACACTACATTTTTAAACCTACCCCATACCTCTTCGACCCCATTGCCTATGCTCTCATTAGCCCATCTATCCTCCAATAGCTGTTTATATCTTACCTAACTGCCTCCTGTTTTAGTTTATAAACCTTCACCTCTCTCTTCCCTGATGCTTCTATTCTCCTTGTATCCCATCTACCTTTTACTCTCAGTGTAGCTACAACTAGAAAGTGATCTGATATATCTGTGGCCCCTCTATAAACATGTACATCCTGAAGTCTACTCAACAGTCTTTTATCTACCAATACATAATCCAACAAACTACTGTCATTTCGCCCTACATCATATCGTGTATACTTATTTATCCTCTTTTTCTTAAAATATGTATTACCTATAACTAAACCCCTTTCTATACAAAGTTCAATCAAAGGGCTTCCATTATCATTTACACCTGGCACCCCAAACTTACCTACCACACCCTCTCTAAAAGTTTCTCCTACTTTAGCATTCAGGTCCCCTACCACAATTACTCTCTCACTTGGTTCAAAGGCTCCTATACATTCACTTAACATCTCCCAAAATCTCTCTCTCTCCTCTGCATTCCTCTCTTCTCCAGGTGCATACACGCTTATTATGACCCACTTCTCGCATCCAACCTTTACTTTAATCCACATAATTCTTGAATTTACACATTCATATTCTCTTTTCTCCTTCCATAACTGATCATTTAACATTACTGCTACCCCTTCCTTTGCTCTAACTCTCTCAGATACTCCAGATTTAATCCCATTTATTTCCCCCCACTGAAATTCTCCTACCCCCTTCAGCTTTGTTTCGCTTAGAGCCAGGACATCCAACTTCTTTTCATTCATAACATCAGCAATCATCTGTTTCTTGTCATCCGAACTACATCCACGCACATTTAAGCATCCCAATTTTATAAAGTTTTTCTTCTTCTCTTTTTTAGTAAATGTATACAGGAGAAGGGGTTACTAGCCCATTGCTCCCGGCATTTTAGTCGCCTCATACGACACGCATGGCTTACGGAGGAAAGATTCTTTTTTCCACTTCCCCATGGACAATAGAAGAAATAAAAAAGAACAAGAGCTATTTAGAAAAAGGAGAAAAACCTAGATGTATGTATATATATATATGCATGTGCGTGTCTGTGAAGTGTGACCAAAGTGTAAGTAGGAGTAGCAAGATATCCCTGTTATCTAGCGTGTTTATGAGACAGAAAAAGAAACCAGCAATCCTACCATCATGCAAAACAGTTACAGGTTTTTGTTTCACAGTCATCTGGCAGGACGGTAGTACTTCCCTGGGTGGTTGCTGTCTACCAACCTACTACCTATATATATATATATATATATATATATATATATATATATATATATATATATATATATATATTATATATATAATACGGCTCACGAAGATCACGACAGCCAGGAAGATGACTGGGTGGGTATTGAGAACTTTCAAAGCAAGGGAAACAATGCCGATGGTGACACTTCAAATCGCTAGTGCTCCCTCACTTAGAATATTGCTCAGTGCTGACGGCCCCGTTCAGGGCAGGAGAAATATCGGAGCTGGAACAAATACAGAGATCGTTTACTGCTCACATTGAGCCAGTAAAGCACCTAAACTACTGGGAACGCCTGCAAGTCTTGAACATGTACTCACTGGAGCGGAGGAGAGAGAGGTACATGATAATATATACTTGGAAGGTACTCGAGGGCTTGGTCCCAAATCTGCACACTGCCATAACAACATACTGGAGTGAAAGATATGGGAGGAAGTGTAAAATAAACCCAGTGAGGAGCAGGGGTGCGGTGGGGACAATAAGGGAACACTGTATCAACATCCGGGGTCCCAGACTTTTCAACATCTTACCAGAAGATATCAGAAACACTGCTGGAACAAGTGTTGAAGCCTTTAAGAGGAAACTAGACAAGTATCTTCCCCAGGTGTCAGATCAAACAGGCTGTGATGGATATGTGGGGCAGCGGGCCTGCAGCAGCAACAGCCTGGTTGACCAGGCGAGCACCAGACGAGCCTGGCCTATGGCCGGGCTCAGAGAGTAGATATACTCTCGAAATTCTTCAAAGGTATATCAAATGTATATATATATATATATATATATTATATATATATATATATATATAATATATATATATATATATATATATATATATAATTTTACCCTTTATACCCGAATTTTGTTAATTTTTATGTTAGTCCTATTTCAAGAATATTTATGTAAGTTGTGAAAAACAACTGGGCCAAGGATCGATGCCTAGGGAACGCTGAGCTTTATTCAGATACAATCAAGATTTTTCTCCCTTCAGTGCCACTGAACGTTGGGGGACTGATTACCTCAAACTCATCTTCCGCTGTTCTTCTCTATAGTGGACTGGGGAAGCCACTGGCTGGTGAAACGTTTCCACAGTAAAGATTACCACATGTTACACAAGTGTCTCCTTCTTCAACTTGTCAGTTTTATATACTATTGATAATTTTTATTTCACATCTAATAAATTTGTTTGACATGATCTTGTCTCGAAATTGATGTTGATTTCAGGTATGTAAACTCCAACTTTCCAGGAGTTTCACGATCCTGTTTCAAATAGCATCTCACAGTTTTCTTTACTAAAAAATGAGAGTTACTAGTTGCCAGATGTTTATATTAGTATTATTTTCTATTAACACATCGGCCGTTTCCCACCGAGACAGTGTGACCCAAACAAAAAGAAACACTTTCATCATCGCTCACTCCACCACTGTCTTGCCAGAGGTGTGCTGATACTACAGTTCCAAACCTGCAACACATCTCCACCCCTTCTTCAGAGTGCAGGCACTGTACTTCCTACCTCCAGGACTCAAGTCCGGCTAACCGGTTTCCCTGAATCCCGTCATAAATGTTACCAACAGCAAGTCAAGTCATAAATGTATATTAGTATTATATTGGTTTAAAGCGTTAAGCCAGCACGGATCGTTCGGCTCCAAAATACAGAGATAAAAAAAATGAAAGTGCAGTGAGTGAGAGAGAGAGAGAGAGAGAGAGAGAGAGAGAGAGAGAGAGAGAGAGAGAGAGAGAGAGAATCATCGGCAGCTGCCAGTTACCTGACTGTCTTGTAAAGTTTTGTTAAATATTATCTGCAGTAGGTATGCAGCGTCGTATATATACTTCTTTATTATAGAAGGTATATATTTTTATGTACATTTTTCCCCACAGGGTCATAGAGGTTCAGACCGCTAGAGATCATTTAGTATGAGGGTCTGAGGTATGGCCAGACACTGCCTGGCTTAGGTCAAGTGTAACAGCCACGACCTTAACGGTACAGCTCGTCATGAATAAGATATACACAATACCTGGCTATCTTTATTGGGGTGACATTTCGCCTGTGCAGGAGGCTTTTTCTAAGTAATACCAAGGCAGTGGAGAGTTGAAGAAATGGAGAGGTGTGTCTTGAGTCTCTCAGTCTTGACGTGAAGGTCTGCCCTGTTACCGTAATGGCGGCACAGGGGACACAAACCACGGTACGGGTGGGGTTAGAACCCATGGTGAGTGAATCGTAAAACTCCAGGACAGTGATGGCAGCTCAGGTCACCTGCCACTGTGTGAACTTGGCTCGGGATTCCATCGCTATGCCTCAAATTTCTAATGACGTCAGCTCATAACTTGCCACTGATGACGTTACAGGCAAATAGTCTTACCTCGGTCCCCCAGGGACTGATAACCTAACCAACCCACACCACTAGCCCTTACATCTTTCCTTTTTTTTTTCCAGCCGCTAACCTCTTCCTCCACTCTCAAACCCATTTCCTCAAATTATAATCACAACCAAGCGCTAAACCCGTAAGGGACACACAGCACAGCAGGGTACGGTGTGATAAAAGGTGAAAAATACCTGATCAGAGACCAGCGAGAGTGAAGAGTTCATATGTTTAGTAAGTTCATATGTTTAGTAAGTTCATATGTTTAGTAAGTTCATATGTTTAGTAAGTTCATGTGTTCAGTAAGATTTGTAGTTACCATGATGGTTTCGCTTCTTAGCAGTTTATAAGCAAGCAGTGTTACCTTACCCATAGTTCAGTAGTACAGCGCTCAGCTCACAACGGAAAGGACCCAGAATCGATTCCCGGGCGTGTCTTTGAATATATGGTATAGAAAACGAGCAAGTTGATGAGATACCCGTGCAACACCTGGATCTTCTATTTCTGGAAACGTTTTGCCACCCAGGGACTTCTTCAGTCCAGTGCAGAGAAAGGTGGAAGATGAGGCGTAGTTTTGGGGTAATCAGTCCCTCGGGCTGGAGTCGATGTGCTCAGTGCATCAATGTTGACAAGAGTGCAGCTTCTGGGTAGGTCTCCTTACACCTACTTCCCGTGCTCACCTACCAAGAAATAGGCACCTGGATATAACCCATTGTCGTGGATGACATCCTGAGGGATGCGGTAGAACACTTCACTCAAGGCTGAGCTTTAAACTGAGCCGAGTTAGAACAACTGAGCATGTAGACAGAACTGTTGGGCAAAAGAAAGGTTCAATTAAGCGGCCGCTGAGGCTGTGAATATTAAGCTCCTTCCTCGTTGTAATGAGCCCGGCCAGTGTTAGGGAGAGCCAGGAATAATTCTCAGCACTGAGTTTTGCATAAACTCAAAGCGTCCAAGAGATTTTCTTCCTTACCTGATATTAACCTAAGTGTAGCATATTCTTTATAATAATAATAATAATAATAATAATAATAATAATAATAATAATAATAATAATATTATTATTATTATTATTATTATTATCACTGCTATTAGTCATAGTGTTTTGCAGATGTTCGTAGTGATGTTTGTAGCTGATGCTGCTGTTCCTGTTGCTATTCCTGTTGCTGCTCCTGTTGCTGGTCATGCTGCTACTAGTAGTGACACCACTGCTGCTGCTGTTGTTGGTAGTGATGGTATTAGTGTTGTAGGTGTTGTTCCTGGTGATAGCAAAGGTTCTACTGTTGTAGCTGCCCCTGCCGCTGTTGGTAGTGATGGTATTAGTGTTGTAGCTGTTGTTCCTGGTGACAGCAAAGGTTCTACTGTTGTAGCTGCCCCTGCCGCTGTTGGTAGTGATGGTATTAGTGTTGTAGCTGTTGTTCCTGGTGATAGCAAAGGTTCTACTGTTGTAGCTGCCCCTGCCGCTGTTGGTAGTGATGGTATTAGTGTTGTAGCTGTTGTTCCTGGTGACAGCAAAGGTTCTACTGTTGTAGCTGCCCCTGCCGCTGTTGGTAGTGATGGTATTAGTGTTGTAGCTGTTGTTCCTGGTGATAGCAAAGGTTTACTGTGTAGCTGCCCTGGCTGTTGGTAGTGATGGTATTGTGTTGTAGCTGTTGTTCTGGTGACAGCAAAGGTTCTACTGTTGTAGCTGCCCCTGCCGCTGTTGGTAGTGATGGTATTAGTGTTGTAGGTGTTGTTCCTGGTGATAGCAAAGGTTCTACTGTTGTAGCTGCCCCTGCCGCTGTTGGTAGTGATGATACAACTGTTGTACCTGCTGCTGCTACTAGTGATACTATAGTTTTAGTGCTGCTGCTACTGTTATTGGTAGTTACTGTTATTGTTGTAGCTGCTGATAGTAAAGGTACTGCTGTTGGAGCTGCTCCTGCTATTGTGAGTAATGGTGTTACTGTTGTAGCTGCCGTTGCTGTTATTAATGAACGTGCTACTGCATTAGCTGTTATTGCTGCTGGTAGTGATGACAGTACTTTTAAAGCTGCTGATACTGCTGCTGCTAAAGTTGGTAATGATGTTATTTCGGTTGTAGCTACTGTTGCTGCTACTGCTGCAGCAGTACCCACAATAGTAGTCTGTTTTAGCTACTGTTGCTGCTACTGCTGCAGCAGTACCCACAATAGTAGTCTGTTTTAACTACTGTTGCTGCTACTGCTGCAGCAGTACCCACAATAGTAGTCTGTTTTAGCTACTGTTGCTGCTACTGCTGCAGCAGTACCCACAATAGTAGTCTGTTTTAGCTACTGTTGCTGCTACTGCTGCAGCAGTACCCCACAATAGTAGTCTGTTTTAGCTACTGTTGCTGCTACTGCTGCAGCAGTACCCACAATAGTAGTCTGTTTTAGCTACTGTTGCTGCTACTGCTGCAGCAGTACCCACAATAGTAGTCTGTTTTAGCTACTGTTGCTGCTGATGTTTGTAGTAAAGATACTACTATTGTTGTTATTGTTCTTGTAATAGTAAATGTACTGCTGTTGTGGCTGTTGTTACGTTGCTTCCACTGTTAGTTTATCTACTGTCATGGCTGTTATTGCTATTTTTCTGTCCTTTAATTAATGCTGTAGATAGGTAATGTGAACTCTGCTGGGACAGAAGCAACAGGAGCATAAATAACAGCAAAATCAAAAGCAGCAGTGACAGCAAAAACAACAGTAGTAGCAGTAGCACTTGAGGGAACGTTACCAGAAGCAGCGGAAGAAGGAGCAACAATAACAGCAACAGAAGAAACAACAGTCGCATAAGTAGCAGAAATAACGGCAGCAGCAGGAAAATTAACAGAGGCAACAACAGCAGCATCAAAAATAGCATCGTATGCAACAGCATATACATTTGCAACAACAGCAACATTGACAGAAATTACAATAGCAGCTACAGCACTATAAACAACAGTAACTGCAGCAGATACAACAGCAAAAGTAACAACATTAGCAGCAACAGATACAGCAGCAGATACAACAGCAGCATGATCAGCAACAATAGCAATAACAGGAGCAGAAGCAAATACAGCAGCAACAGCGGCAGATACAGCATCAGACACATTAGCAACAGATACATAAGCACAAGCAAAAGATACAGCAACAGTAACAGCAACAGCACTAGTAGAAGCAACAATAGCAGCAGCAACAGCAACAGTATACTAATATAATAATAATCTTTATTTACTACAAGTACATGTACAAGATATACAGTCCTAGCTGACTTCAATAACATACTACTATGTAGAGCGCCGCTTGTTATGCTGAGCATTTCGGGCAAATTAGGTCAGTTTTGTCCCAGGATGCGACCCACACCAGTCCACTAATACCCAGGTACCTGCTTTACTGATGGGTGAACAGGGACGGCACGTGTCTTAAGGAAACACGTCCTGTTTTAGAGCCGTACCGGGGGGTCGATCCCCGACCTCAGTGTGTGAGCTGAGTGTACTAGCGATCGAGGGCAGTAGCATCAAAAGCAGCAACAATAGTAACAGCAACAGTAATAGCAGCAACAGCAGCAGCATTAGATACAACACAAACAGTAGCAACAGCATCAAATATAACATCAACAGATACATAAGAAAAAACAAAAGGTACAGCAACAGTAGCAAGAGCAACAGCAGCAACAACAGTAGCAGCCGCAAAAGTAACAGCAGCAACAGTAGAAACAACAATAGCAAAGCAAGAATAGCATCAACAATAGTAACGGCAACAACAGTAGCATAAACTACAGCAACAGTAGCAGCAGCAGTAACAGTACCAGCAACAACAGTAGCAGCAGCAGTAACAGTAGCAGTAACAACAGTAGCAGCAGCAACACCAGTAG
>NC_069432.1:36208707-36213707 GCF_026875155.1 Cherax quadricarinatus | reverse complement strand
TTTATTATGGACCCCATACCCCTCCTGATAGGAAAAGTCCCAAGGGGCTGCATCTACTATGGGTCGCCGGCGGAAGTGTTGGATGATGAGCATCATCCTGCTTCCTCCAAGAGTCATTACCACTTACCTTGAGAAGCTTCTCTCATCTGGTACCTCCAGCTGGGACTAGCTGCTCTGAGGGACCTAGTCAAGAGTTGACACGAGGCTGGTGGTCCGCCTCTCAAACCCCAATGGGTACCACAACCAAGGTTTCTTCCGTTGTCCTCTGCAGGATCTGAGATGATGCAGGTGAGAAATGATGTGAGTAGACATATAATTTGCACTATTACAGGCAGAAGTTGTTGAGAAAGGATAGCCCACTTACAATAATAATAAATAACTGAGTCATAGATATAGCCATGTTTACAAATGAATAAAAATTATTGTTGATTATACTGCATTATCCGTTTGAGTGGCATCTGTAGACACATGATGAAATGCTTGGTTAATGTTCTCTGAACCTGACAATAATAAATGTATTCTTTATGAAACTATAAACGTTGTCTGAATCACTTTTCTTTACCAGCCTGATCAGCGCTGTATAGCCCTTGTGGCTTAGCGCTTCTTTTTTATTATAATAATAATAATTTACCAGCCTGATGCCAGGCTGCTGGGAAAGCCAGTGTCTCGATGCCTGCAAATACTATAGTAAAGATGGCAGTCATCTTAGATATCCGATTTACAAGGAATCATCCTACCAGTATCCTTATCCTCGTGGCAGTACAAAAGTGGACATCCTATACCTAAATAACACCATGTAAGCAATTCACTTGAATAAATTACTCTGTGTTCATATACAGTAGATCTGTACTGGATCTATCTGGATGATCGACGACCAGCTTGGTAGATGAATTTCTCAAATCCAAAGGTGACAGAGTGGCACCCGCTGGATTATTAACCTAGATACCGCAGAGGTTCACTATCACTTAAAAACACTTATGAACCATAATCCAGGTTCATCCATCTTTCTGGTTCATTCATCTTTCTGGGTCGTTCATCTTTCTGGGTCGTTCATCTTTCTGGTTCATCAATATCTTGAACTACGTTAGAATAGCACTCACTACCTTGAACTACGTTAGAGTAACACTCATTACCTTGAACTACGTTAGAGTAACACTCATTACCTTGAACTACGTTAAAGTAGCACTCATTTCGGGAGTCAGCTAATATTGTCCCTATTTCTTGGGTAATCTGCGCCACCTGTTAACAGTCAGGGCGGTGCTCATGGTAATTGAGCCATCATTCAACAGCCTTTGAAAGACTTGTTAGTAATTGCGTCGTAAATTAACAGCCAATGGGGCATTTGTTAGTAATTGCGTCATAAATTAACAGCCGACGGTGATTCCCTCGGAAATTGCGTCACTTGTCAACAGCCAATTTCATGTTTTGGTATTTATAAGTGATCAGCAACGAATGAGAAACTTTTAGAAGTTTTCCACTGATCAACAACTAATATCAATATATTATTACCGATATTATTATTATTATTATTATTATTATTATTATTATTATTATTGCTGTTTAGTGTCCATGTACAGTATTACATAAAGATGCATCTAACTTACATATGTAAAGTATTCGTTTCACACAGTGGTGGGGCGGGATACATAGTGTTACTATTAAAGATATAACGTCGGACACTATAAATACTCTAAAGAGCAACATATATATTTACGTGTCAGTAACACTGGCTCACGTAAAGACAAGCTAAGTCACGCTTGTCTTAGTTTCCTCTTCCAAGTGGTTTAGAGAAAATAGGAAGAACTAAAACAGCCTTGGCGAGATGAGCGCATTGTTGCACTGTCCTTTGTAGTATCCCAAAACTTAGACTGTCTCTTTGTCAAGGCTAACAACTGAATATTATTGACGATGGGAAGCATCGATGAAGTTGTCATTACGGATAACTTTAACAAGTTGTTATGGTGTCAGAGGCTCGTAGGTTTTTTCAGAGACGACTCACAGTAATCTGCCAACTATGCAGTGTAATACACTGAGTAGCATCTGCTTCAATAATACTGTAATTTGACTAATGATATGGAAAAATAAAAATTCTGAACACAGAGTTATCAGTAATGTTAATTAAGGTTAGTAATGATGTGACACAGGTCGACGATATGTGACACCTGTCATTGTTCATAATGTGACAGACAGAAAGCAATCATTAATGTCAGCCCTGAAGATTTTTAAGGATAACCATAATGTACAGAATGTCATGTTAAATATAATGTCGGTTTTTCTATGCCATACATATAATGTCATGTTATACTTGTGGTGTTGAGGTGAGCAAACGCTGTTGTTTATATGACAATCAGTTTTAGTGACAGTCCACCATGTCATCAGAAATAGCCTTGATAGTGAGCATAAGTTGTGGTCAACCCAAGTTGTGGTCAACCCAAGTCGTGGTCAACCCAAGTTGTGGTCAACCCAAGTTGTGGTCAACCCAAGTTGTGGTCAACCCAAGTTGTGGTCAACCCAAGTCGTGGTTAACACACGTCTGGATCAACACTAATAATGGTAATTGTGATATTTGTAGAACTCTTTGACCATGTAGGTCTTTCAGCGCACTTAACAACTGAACAATATCTCTCTCTCTCTCTCTCTCTCTCTCTCTATATATATATATATATATATATATATATATATATATATATATATATATATATATATATATATATATATATATATATATATAACAACAATGAAAGCATCAACAATAAAAACAAACAAGAATAAATTGCATAAAACAAATAAATATTATCATACCAAGCTAAAATAACTAGCATCAGCTCATTTCAAACCCAGCAATATCTAAAGCATACTTCCACCACCTGGGATGCCACCTTCAACAATCGACTAACACACAAGTACCTACTTGCTGCTAGGTAAACAAGGGCAGCAGGTGTAAGGAAACATACCCAACGTTTCCACCTTTGCCTCGGACACTCAAAATGTGAGCTGATTGTCTTGTGTTCGGTGATGAAAGTCAGCGTCTCAGACTGCAGACACATCGAGGCCACAACACAGAAGGCTCACGTCTGAAAGCCAAATGGCACAGGAAACTTCACACACAAACAGCTAAGAGCTCTCCCTCTCTAAAGCGCAAAATTTAACAAACTAGGAAATGTCCTAAGTAAGTAACGGTAGGAATGTTTTACCTGTGACTCGTTTCCGTAATTTTCTTACTCCCGCGGCCCCTGGGCCAGGCCTCTCTATTGACTGCCTGGTCGACGAAGCCGTTGCTGTTGGTGGTCTGTCGGTTCACATATGCAACACAGCCTGGTTGATCTGGTACACCGCGGAGATAGCGATCTTGAAGATAGTGACCTATACACAGGTTCCAACAATATATCTGCTGGAAGCAGATTGAAAAGTCTAATTCCGCGAATACTGATACAGCATTCTCGTATTGTGCCTGCAGCTCCTGTGGTTTTCACTGGATCTATCTTTACTCTCCCTCGTATTTCTATCACTCCAGTACACATGTAAGATACATCTGTATCTTATATGTACATACTTTGCATCTCTCTCTCCTCTTTTCTTTCCAGAGAGCACATTTTCATTTTTTGAGACCTCAGTAATTTAAATTCTCTACTGGCTCTAGGTGAACGGTAAACACTCTCTATTTTTCAGCTCTGCTATCTCGCTCGATTTGAACGACTCTCTCAACACTGAATGGTACTCCAAACGAGAAAGCACACGTGATTTGAATAGGGTTGTCACTGGCATTATTTCTTGCACTGAAAGTTCTCATTATCTAGCCGGCCATTTTCCTGGCCTTTACGCCGTTTGCTGCACTGTGTTCTTTAAAAGACAAACAGCTGACGTCATAATTCCTAGGTTTTTTAAATACTGTTTTCATTCCCTAGGGTGGCCCTCCTGTGATTTGTATATCGTTTTCTATCGAGTGCCTCAGTTTTTTCTTACCTGACTAATTGAAATTTGTTCTCATTAAACAACAAATATCCTTCCGCCTGCCAGAACAATTTGTTTATAAGCTCTTGAAGCGTTCAGTGTACTCTACAGAGGTGACTTTCATGTTAATTTTTGTGTCATTCACAATGGATAATACAAGCCTGAGGTCTATGTTTTCATCTATGTTATAAGAATGAGAAACAAGAGGTGGCAGCAAGACTGTCTTGCAGTACTGAACTTTTTACGATGATAAAACTAAGTTTTGCAGTGTCTTCTGTTACTGTACGTTCGAACCTCAGGCAATCGTAACCCAATTTACCTACTTTTCCTGTTGTACCTAATGATCTTATTTTATGAGCCATCACTTCACGGTCGCATCTATCAAATGAATTTTGGGTTCTTACTCAGGTAAAGTGAACCAGAATTACGAGGACACAAATCTGTTATTCCCAACCTCTACCTTCCCTCTCTCTCTCTCTCTTTCTCTCTCTCTCACACACACACAAAATAGAGAGGGAGAACTAAGATCAACACGGGGGAACAGAAACGTCATGGTCAACACTTAGTCAACTATTAAGGTTGAAGAAGGGAGGGGACGGGGATCTCACTAGAAAGGAACTGAACAAAAGATTTATGGAGATATTCTATAATCTCAGGTAGAATCAGAAACATTGCTAGAGTCAGAAACAGAAAGAGAGAGAGAGAGAGAGAGAGAGAGAGAGAGGAGAGAGAGAGAGAGAGAGAGAGAGAGAGAGAGAGTACCAACGAGTACTGGCCACAATCTAGACAACGGGAGGGGAGGTGAAGAAAGTAAAAAGTGAGAGAAGTAGATACCTCGAAGGCAATGAGACTAGACAAAATCTCTCCATGGGTCCCGGAAGAGGGAGCAGAGGACCTGTATGAACCACTAGCAGCGATCTTCAACAAATCGATTGAAACAAGGCAGCTTTCGGAGGTCTGGAAAACAGCGAATGTAGTCCCAAGAGGCCAGCACCACACACTGTACCCTAGACACCAGCATGACACATTGTACCCCAGAGGACAGAACC
>NC_069432.1:36151207-36203707 GCF_026875155.1 Cherax quadricarinatus | reverse complement strand
GTGACTCGACCCCTTTCAACCACAAATAGATGAGTACACACACACAGGAAGTTAGAGAAAGTACAAAGGTTTGCAACAAGGCTAGTCCAGAGCTCAAGGGAATGTCGTACGAGGAAAGGTTAAGGGAAATCGGACTGACGACACTGGAGGACAGAAGGGTCAGGGGAGACATGATAACGACATACAAGATACTGCGGGGAATAGACAGGGTGGACAGAGATAGGATGTTCCAGAGAGGGACACAGGGACAAGGGGTCACAACTGGAAGCTGAAGACTCAGACGAGTCACAGGGACGTTAGGAAGTATTTCTTCAGTCATAGAGTTGTCAGCAAGTGGAATAGCCTAGCAAGTGAAGTAGTGGAGGCAGGAACCATACATAGTTTTAAGAAGAGGTATGACAAAGCTCAGGAAGCAAAGAGAGAGAGGACCCAGTAGCGATCAGTGAAGAGGCGGGGCCAGGAGCTGAGTCTCGACCCCTGCAACCACAATTAGGTGAGTACAATTAGGTGAGTACACACACACACACACACACACACTAGGGAAGCAAACAGAAATAACACAAAGGGAAAGCAAAAGTGCAACAACACAGACGGCCAGAAGCCACGGAACATTTGTAAAACTAGGAAGCCTCAACACTGGGGGGTTCGTGAACTTTATATCAGGTACTGTGGAACCCAGAGAGACATAGATAACGGTGGCAGTGATATATAATACACCACTAAACAACAGGAGGACAAGGAAGGTATGATCAGAATACAGCAATAGTTCATACGTTGGAAACAGAGACAGAAAAAACATAAACTGCTAGAAGATTTCAACCTTAAGAAGACTGGTTGGGAAAACTGAGACAGTCACTGAGAGACTAATGAAAGCAGTACTGAAGAGACAGAAAACGACAAGAGATGTTGAGAAGACGAGTCACCAAGATTTGATCCATTTTTTCACCCTTAATGAATGTGACGTAAGTGACATTAGTTATGGAGAACCATTGGTTGCCAGCTATTATACAGTACTAAGTTATGGAGAACCACTGGTTGCCAGCTATTATACAGTACTAAGTTATGGAGAACCACTGGTTGCCAGCTATTATACAGTACTAAGTTATGGAGAACCACTGGTTGCCAGCTATCATACAGTACTAAGTTATGGAGAACCATTGTGTGCTAACTATCATATAGTACAAAGTTACGTAGAACAACTGGAAGGAAAGGAAAAAATGACGGAAGTGACAGAAAACTGGACCTATTCACAAAGGGGAACTATAATAGCATGAGAAAATGCCTGAGAGAAGTGCAACGGGAAAGGCAAAGCAGTTGAAGACGGAGGTAATAAACTCAAAGTGCCGAGAGGCAAAAGGAAATATTCAGATCGAAGATAAAAAAAAAAAAAAAAAAAGATCCTTTACAGTATAGGTCCCATACTGTAAAGGACCTGCCTAGTATGGGCCAACAGGCCTGCTGCAGTGATCCTCCTTTCTTATGTTCTTATGAATCAGGAATACAGAGAAGCCAACGGGAAGGTACAAAAGGACTTGGATGAAATATAGAACTCATATACCAGTAGGAAGTGGGAGAAACAGTTCGCGAGGATAAGAATGAGGCTGAGAAGTGTGTGCAAAAGATATTACATAAGAAAAAAGCACAATACCGTGACTGGAACAATAGACAAATAACCCGGTCCAAGTCGGACCGAAACGTCATCAAAGGCTTCTCCCTCTTCTGTGTGAGGGTTATTTGTGTATCTTAGCAGTGGACTGTAAAAGGTCGTCAGTGATAAAGCGGAGAGCTACATGGACACACTGTAGTCTGAACAGATCAACAGGAACAAGTATCAAGAACGAAACAAGAGAAATAAGAAAACTACTAAAGTAATACGATGCCGCAAAAGTAATGGGATCAGAACCTATCATTATGACGCTGCTGAAAAGAAGTAAAAAATACTGTGTGACGAAATAGTAAAAATCTTGAACCAATATCATCGGTCACGAAAGATGCCAGAAAACTGCACTAAGGACCATGTGGTCCCCTTATATATAGAAAAGGGAGGGTCAAATAAAATGCACCGAATTACAGGACAGTTTTTTAACATTCATCAAAAGTTCTGGACTTGACTGTGTGGAAAAAGATTATTGGAGTATGTGGAGGAAAGAAGATTCTTTAGAATAAAGCAGCGTGAATTTTGGGACGGATAATTCTATCCTGTGAACTTACTGAAATTCTGCGACAGAATCGTGAAGATAAAACAAGAGAGGAATGTGTGGGCTGCATCTTTGACTGCAAGAAAACATCTGATACGGACAGATATAAAGGTAATGAGAGGACAGAGATAAGCTCAAGGGAGGCCTCAGCAGGTTGATGTGGTATAGCAAGTGGCTACTGGAGCACAATCCAAACAAATACAACGGCAATGCAGAGAGAAGGTAAGGGTAAACTGGATAAATATTACAGCAAGGGAGCAGAAAACCTGTGAATATCAGTGAAGGAAAACCGCGTGGAGGTAAATATAACCCCAAGAATATGGCCAGGGTTACACAAACTGTATATTATCAGAAGCATGAGCAAGACTTGCAAACCTAAAAACAGCATTCAGGAATTTAACCAAAGAATCATTCAGAAATTTATACCTAACAATCACTCAGTACATAGTCTCGGTGCTTAGCTCCCGTTGATCAAGCACGTGCAGAAGCTGGAAAAGATCCGAAGGTTTACAACCAAACTAGTCATAAAACTTGGAGGAATGCACCATGAAGAGAGGTTGAAGGAACTGAACTTAAAAAAAAAGCCATGGAGGGAACAACTTGGGGTGGGGGACAATATCATAAGAGGAACAGAAATACAGATAGGGAAAATGGATTTCGAAACCAGGGGGGGACAGGGGAAGCTAATACAAAAAAACCCCAAGGGGAAATAAGGGAAATATTTCCTAAGTTCAGGGGGGTTGAGCAGTGGAATGATTTGGTGATGCTTTTGGGGGGAGGGAAACTCAAACAACTTCAAGTCAAATATGAGAAGGCCCCAAAAGGCCCCAAATTTTTGATGCCACTCTGAGTTCCCAGGAGGGGAGGGGCCCATCTCGACCCTCGCAAATACACCTTGGGGAGTACCATGTGGAACCTTGCGTGAAGCACAAACACATGCATACGCCACACAACCACACACATATTGGAAGTGAGGGCAAAAACCGTCATGCAAATGTATCTGCTGTAGGGGAGCAAGTGTGGGACGCGGGGAGGGGGAAGGATGAGGGAGGGAGGGGGGGAAGAGGGAGGGGAAGAGGGTGGGGAAGAGGGAGGGGGAAGAGGGGGGGGGAAGAGGGGGGGAAGAGGGTGGGGGAAGAGGGAGGGGGAAGAGGGTGGGGGAAGAGGGAGGGGGAAGAGGGTGGGGAAGAGGGAGGGGGAAGAGGGTGGGGGAAGAGGGAGGGGGAAGAGGGTGGGGGAAGAGGGAGGGGGAAGAGGGTGGGGGAAGAGGGAGGGGGAGAGAGGGTGGGGGAAGAGGGAGGGGGAAGAGGGTGGGGGAAGAGGGTGGAGAAGAGGTTGGGGAAGAGGGTGGGGAAGGGGGAGGGGGAGAGGGGGAGGGAGAGAAGGGGAAGAGGAAGGGAGGGAGAAGGGGAAAAGGAAGGGAGCGAGGTAGGGGGAAGAATGAAGAAGAGGAGGAACGAGAGCGAGCAAGTGGGGGGGAGACCAAGAGGGTGAGTACTGAAGGATGAGAGAGGTAGGGGCAAGCGTGGGGAGAAGCAATAAGGGGCAAGCGTGGGGAAGAAGCAATAAGGGCAAGCGTGGGGAGAAGCAATAAGGGGCAAGCGTGGGGAGAAGCAATAAGGAGCAAGCGTGGGGAGAAGCAATAAGGTGCAAGCGTGGGGAGAAGCAATAAGGGCAAGCGTGGGGAGAAGCAATAAGGGGCAAGCGTGGGAGAAGCAATAAGGGGCAAGCGTGGGGAGAAGCAATAAGAGCAAGCGTGGGGAGAAGCAATAAGGGGCAAGCGTGGGGAGAAGCAATAAAAGGGCAAGCGTGGGAGAAGCAATAAGGGGCAAGCGTGGGGAGAAGCAATAAGGGCAAGCGTGGGGAGAAGCAATAAGGGGCAAGCGTGGGGAGAAGCAATAAGGGGTAAGCGTGGGGAGAAGCAATAAGGGTAAGCGTGGGGAGAAGCAATAAGGGGCAAGCGTGGGGAGAAGCAATAAGGGGCAAGCGTGGGGAGAAGCAATAAGGGGCAAGCGTGGGGAGAAGCAATAAGGGTAAGCGTGGGGAGAAGCAATAAGGGGTAAGCGTGGGAGAAGCAATAAGGGGCAAGCGTGGGGAGAAGCAATAGGGGCAAGCGTGGGGAGAAGCAATAAGGGGTAAGCGTGGGATAAGCAATAAGGGCAAGCGTGGGGAGAAGCAATAAGGGGTAAGCGTGGGGAGAAGCAATAAGGGGTAAGCGTGGGGAGAAGCAATAAGGGGTAAGCGTGGGGAGAAGCAAGAAAGGACAAGAGGGTGGGTAAGCAGGGAAGAAAAGGTTAAGGCTGCCAAACATTGGCCAGGAAAAAGAGTGGGTCTTTTTTCTCCATTTTAACTAACCTGGATACACCAGCAGTGTGCTACTACCCAGTTCAATACAGTAGTTAGACATAGGTAACTACGTCTACAAGTTCTATATAGTACTTACACAACGGTAACTACGTCTACCAGTCATATACCATCAAGCAAGATGGGACTCTTAACTAGGTGTTGAAAAGTGTCAGTCTGTGCTGGGAGACTTCAGTAGTGTAAAGTAAAAGGACACAAGTGCAACTAATGTGACATTTTATTGGGGCAACGTTTCGGTCTCCAGGAGCTTTATCAAGCCGGCTTGACAAAGCTCCTGGAGAGCGAAGTGTTGCCACAATAAAATGTCACATTAGTTGCACTTGTGTCCTTTTACTTTACATATTGTCGGTAATTCTACCTACATCATTACGACTTCAATAGTGTCAGCCTGAGCTGGGAGACTTCAGTAGTGTCAGCCTGAGCTGGGAGACTTCAGTAGTGTCAGCCTGAGCTGGGAGACTTCAGTAGTGTCAGCCTGAGCTGGGAGACTTCCGTAGTGTCAGCCTGAGCTGGGAGACTTCAGTAGTGTCAGCCTGAGCTGGGAGACTTCAGTAGTCAGCCTGAGCTGGGAGACTTCAGTAGTGTCAGCCTGAGCTGGGAGATTTCAGTAGTGTCAGCCTGAGCTAGGAAATTTCAGTAGTGTCAGCCTGAGCTGGGAGACTTCAGTAGTGTCAGCCTGAGCTGGGAGACTTCAGTAGTGTCAGCCTGAGCTGGGAGACTTCCGTAGTGTCAGCCTGAGCTGGGAGACTTCAGTAGTGTCAGCCTGAGCTGGAGAACTTCAGTAGTGTCAGCCTGAGCTGGGAGACTTCAGTAGTGTCAGCCTGAGCTGGGAGACTTCCGTAGTGTCAGCCTGAGCTGGGAGACTTCAGTAGTGTCAGCCTGAGCTGGGAGACTTCAGTAGTGTCAGCCTGAGCTGGGAGACTTCAGTAGTGTCAGCCTGAGCTGGGAGACTTCCGTAGTGTCAGCCTGAGCTGGGAGACTTCAGTAGTGTCAGCCTGAGCTAGGAAATTTCAGTAGTGTCAGCCTGAGCTGGGAGACTTCAGTAGTGTCAGCCTGAGCTGGGAGACTTCCGTAGTGTCAGCCTGAGCTGGGAGACTTCAGTAGTGTCAGCCTGAGCTGGGAGACTTCAGTAGTCAGCCTGAGCTGGGAGACTTCAGTAGTGTCAGCCTGAGCTGGGAGATTTCAGTAGTGTCAGCCTGAGCTAGGAAATTTCAGTAGTGTCAGCCTGAGCTGGGAGACTTCAGTAGGCCAGTGAGGTTATCGTCAAGTATTGCGTAAGGGATCATCAACTACAGAAGATTTAAAGGTATCGTTCCAGAAGGGCTGGGGTCACTATCACTTGGGAATTGTCATCTCTCGGGATAACCAATCTTATACACAGGAGAAATGGAATTTTTATGAAGATATCTCCATCACTGAACAGCGGGGAGAGAGAGAGAGGAAACAAACGGGAAAAGGGGAAGAGGAATATGAACGCCATATATATGTATATATAGCATAAAAGGAGGAACACTGCAGCAAGCCTACTGGCCCACACTGTTCCACTTCCTGATAACTCTACGGCTGAAGAAATACTTCCTAACATCCCTGTGACTTATCTGACTTTTCAACCTCCAGTTGTGTCCCCCTGTTGCTGTGTCCCATCGCTGAAACGTCCTGTCCCTATCCGCCTTGTCAATTCCTCTTAGTATTTTACGTCGTTATCATGTACCCCTATCCTTCCTGTCCTCCAGTGTCGTCAGGTTGATTTCCCTTAACCTCGCCTCGTATGACATACTCCTTAGCTCCGGGACTAGTCTTGTTGCAAACCTTTGCACTTTCTCTAATTTCTTGACGTGCTTGAACAGGTGTGGGTTCCATACTGGTTCTGCATACTCCAATATGGGCGTGACATACACGGTGTAGTCTTGAATGATTCCTTATTCAGGTGTCGAAGCGCTATTTTTCGGTTTGCCAGGTACACATACGCTGCAGCAGTTATTTGGTTGATGTGAGCCTCAGGAGATGTGCTCGGTATTATACTCACCCCAAGATCCTTTTCCTTGAGTGAAGTTTGCAGTCTTTGACCCCCTATCCTGTACCCTGTCTGCGGTCTTCTTTCATCTTCTCGAGCCTTCATGACTTTGGATTTGGTGGAGTTAACTCCAGGGGCCAGTTGCTGGACCAAGCTTGTAGCCTGTCCAGGTATCTTTGTAGTCCTATCTAATCTACATCAGCTTGAATTCTTCGTATTAGCTTCACATCATCTGTAAAGAGGAGCACCTCTGAATCAATCCCTTCCGTCATGCCAATCACATATACCAGAAACAGTACCGAACTCCGCTCGTTACAGGCACCCACTCTGACACCTCGTCACGTACCGTCTCGTTGTTTTCTTCCTGTCAGGTATTCTATGATCGTTTGCAGTGCCTTTTCCTTTCCTGCCTGCTCCTCCAGCTTTTGCACTAATCTCTTGTGCGGAACTGTGTCGAAGGATTTCTTACAGTCCAAGAAAATGCATTCTACCCGTCCTCCCTTCTCTCTTGTCTTACTGCTATCACCTTGTCATAAAACCCCTGTTGGTTTGTGACACAGGATTTCCCTTCCCTAAAATCATGCTAGTTATTGTTTATAAGATCATTCTTTTCTAGGTGTGTGTGTGTGTGTGTGTGTCTGTGTGTGTGTATTCACCTAACTCCTCACCTGTGGTTGCAGGGGTGGAGTCACAGCTCCTGGCCCCGCCTCTTCACTGGTCGCTACTAGGTCCTCTCTCCCTGCTCAGTGAGCTTTATCATACCTCTTGTGTTACTATTTTGTCCTAGGCACATGTCGATTAGACACTAGGCCTGTTGTATATGAGCACGTGTTAGTTACCATTTTGTCCTAGGCACATGTCGATTAGACACTAGACCTGTTGTAGGTGTGTAGGCGTGTAGGTGTGTAGGTGTGTGTTGTGTGTTGTGTGTTGTGTGTTGTGTGTTGTGTGTGTGTGTGTGTGTGTGTGTGTGTGTGTGTGTGTGTGTGTACTCACCTATTTGTACTCACCTATTTGTGGTTGCAGGGGTCGAGTCATAGCTCCTGGCCCAGCCTCTTCGCTGATTGCTACTAGGTCCTCTCTCTCCCTGCTCCATGAGCTCTATCATACCTCGCCTTAAAACTATGTATGGTTCCCGCCTCCACTACTTCACTTTCTAGGCTATTCCACGGCTTGACTACTCTATGACTGAAGAAATACTTCCTAACATCCCTTTGATTCATCTGAGTCTTCAACTTCCAATTGTGACCTCTTGTGTCTGTGTCCCATCTCTGGAACATCCCGTCTTTGTCCACCTCGTCTATTCCGTGCAGTATTTTATATGTCGTTATCATGTCTCCCCTGACCCTCCTGTCCTCCAGTGTCGTCAGGCGGATTTCCCTCAACCTTTCTTCATAGGACAATCCCCGTAGCTCTGGGACTAGTCTTGTTGCAAACCTTTGCACTTTCTCTAATTTCTTGACGTGCTTGACTAGGTGTGGATTCCAAACTGGTGCTGCATACTCCAGTATGGACCTGACGTAGATGGTATACAGAGTCTTAAGTCTTGTTGCAAACCTTTGCACTTTCTCTAATTTCTTGACGTGTGTGTGTGTGTGTGTGTGTGTGTGTGTGTGTATCAATGTAACAAGGCAAGAGTTCGAGAAAAAAACTCAGTAGATAACTTGCAAAAAATCAACTGCAAAGCTTACTCCTCCAACACTGCAAAACTGAATACAAATATACGTACATTTTGAGAAGAAACTTATTAAAACTGAACAAGTCAGATTAAATCCTTCCCAGCAGTAACAAGCAAGCAGTTAAATTACATATGCAGGCTGGGTTGGTTAATGGGGCCTAAAGCCTATCGTCTACACTTGGGTCATTAAGGCTGAATCGTAACCTTTACACCACCAGATAAGGATACTATATTCTCTAAAATAAGGATTAAACTCTCAGCATATATACGCTGAGAGAAATATACCCCTCGGGATATATAATCTGGTCAATTACATAGATTCCATGTCATCATTGAAGGCTCTTGACTCACATACTCATTGGAGAAGCCAGGTACGCTCAAAAAAATCCGGGAAAAGGGATTAATGTATAATTGTTATGGATTCCATCACACACTGGATTACTCCTTCATGATAAAATTGATAGGCTGGCCAAGGAAAGTACCCTGAAGGATAAAGTAGAATATACCATTGCAGTAACTGTGTCTAGCATTAGGAATAATATTAGGAGAGAAGTAAATAATGAAACTGAATGTTAAAGAATGTAATTAGAAGCTTGAGTATAACCCACTATGATAATATGAACGTAGATAAGTACGTTTCTGGAGCAATTTGCAATGTGAATAGACTTGACTGATGTAGTGGCCAGGCTTAGGCTTAGGTTTGGTAACAAGTACTTCTGGCAGTTTGGCAGACACACAGATGATCAAACCAAATGCAAAGCATGTGGCCAACCCTACGGTCACTATCTTGAATACTATGTGCTTAACTGGCCACTTATTGAGGAATATAAAGATAGTATAATAACTTACGTGACATGTCAAGATATCTTATCACTGAAAATAAGTTATCAAATATACAAAGCAAATTTCCTAAATTTGCTTGTAATAGATAAGTGATCTGTAGATATACGCGACGGGCTGGAGTTTTGAGACTCTATGACCGCGGGTTCAATCCCGGCCGGGGGTATGGTTTATTTGCAATCGTGTCATTACGATTTCTTAAGTCAATCTGTAGATATAAATCGAGATGTACTCCTGTTAACCCTTTCGGGGCCCAGTTCCCAGGCCTTTGTGTATTCATATGCTCTTGCGCTACCGTCCACAGGATGGAATGGGGTGCACAATAAACTAACCACTTCGGTGGCAAAATATCTAAAAGAGAGATATTCCCCTCAAGGTATATATTCTGGTTAATTACAAGGGGAACACTGAAGAGAGATTAAGCCTGCTTCCTCAAGGCCAGAAATATTTATGCAAAATACAAACGAGAACACAAGAAAAAAATAAAACAAATTGCAGAACTCACATCGCAGAGTCACCCACGAACAGTTTTCCAGGATCCACCAGACATACAGACAAGTCAGTATATCCGCCAGGGTGTTCACGGATACAAGAAGTCCTGGAAAAAATAACTGCAATTAGGATTGATCAATACAATAATACAGAGCCAAAAACTATACACAAGACAAGACAACGGTGAGAACACGAAGATATATAATGATATAAACCTTGTTAATAGATACCGAAAAAAATGGTTTAGACACTAAGCGAGCACTAGAACATATCAGAAAACGTTTGGGTCCTGGAACCTTGATCACTTCTAACACAGGTTAAAATGTGGAAAAAGACACTTATGTACAGTTCAGGACATTTATTAAAGGAAACGTTTCGCCACGAGTGGCTTCTTCAGTCCTATTAGGACTGAAGAAGCCACTCGTGGCGAAACGTTTCCTTTAATAAATGTCCTGAACTGTACATAAGTGTCTTTTTCCACATCTTGTCGGTATCACCATACCATTTCCTCACAGGTTAAAATGTCTCTACTCTTCCCCTATATATACTGTCATTTTAATCTCTGTGTATTAGAAGTAATTAATGTCCCAGGATCGAAACGTTTTCTAATAAATATGTCGTAATGTTTGCTCATGTGACTTTTTAAACTAAGAAGAACGAAAAGATAATACCGTGACTGGAACAATACACAAATAACCCGCAAAAATGAGAAAGAAAAGCTTTTGACGACGTTTCGGGATCGAACGTCATCATAAACTTTTCTCTCTATGTGCTGGTTATCTATGTATTTTTCAACCAAGATAACTGATAAACAAAACGCTTGGAGGTCCTGCAATTAAACAAAAAAAGAGAACTATTTACAATAGTGGCAGTAGCCAAGAAATTCTGAAGGCGACTTGAGTGCAGAATATCTAGATTAGTGCACACATGATAAATGTTCAAAATTACATGCACTAGGCATAATGTGGCTGTCTGAAAGGCACTATAATAAAAAAAAAGTTACCAGTTATGAATTTAAAATTCAGGGGTGATTAAGCAAAGGTCCCGAGTTATAGAGACGCTTGCAGGGGTGAGGGAGGGAAGGTAATATTAAACAAGACCTGTAGATGAATGGTTCAGAGAACCGACATGTTGATAAATTAGACACATGTGCAACTCTTGGGTATCTTTATTGAGGAAACGTTTCGCCACACAGTGGCTTCATTCCATACGTAGGAGAAACTTGAAGAACAGGAGGAGAATGAGGTAATCAGTCCCTCAACCTTGAGTCGATGTGTTCAGTCCATCAATCTTGAATAGAATTCTATTCTATTCTATTCAAGATTGATGGACTGAACACATCGACTCAAGGTTGAGGGACTGATTACCTCATTCTCCTCCTGTTCTTCAAGTTTCTCCTACGTATGGACTGATGAAGCCACTGTGTGGCGAAACGTTTCCTCAATAAAGATACCCAAGAGTTGCACATGTGTCTAATTTATCATCATTAAACAAGACCTGTTCAAATTCTGTCAAAGACGACGGTGCAGAGAATCGGTTCCTGACTTGCTGTTCTAATTGACCCCACAGATGCTCGATAATTTTTAGACCCGGCGATTGTGGGGACAATCCAAGTGACCGATTTTGAGCAACTCTAGAAGTGTGAATTGGTGAATGATATAACAGCCTTAATTGACAACAAATTAAAACATAACCCATGAAGCAACACAAATGAAACACCAACGAGACACCTGAAACACAACGAGTTAAAACAGCAGAGTTAAACCGAAAAAAGTGACAGCATTAAGCAAGTGAGATAGAACACAGCTGAAACTGAATTCGTAAAAACTGAGAACTACAGGTGTTTGTGTTATGTGACAACATTATTAAGCTGAGAAGCTCCGGTAATGTAACTTTCATCAATACTGAGCGAGAAGGCAAAGTCCGTGACTTGATGAATGAGACGCTTTTGCAACGTTTCATCAGCCAGTGGTTTCTTCAGTCCTATACAGAAAAGGATGGTGGAAGATGAGAAGGCGTTTGAGGTAATCAGTCCCTCAGTCTGCAGTCGATGTACTAAACACATTGACTCTAGGCTGAGGGACTGATTACCTCAAATTCCTCATTTTCCACCATTGTTTACTGCATTGGACTGAAGAAGCCAGTGGCCGGTGAAACGTTTCAAGTCAAGATACCCAAGTGTTGCACAAGTGCCTCATTCATCAACTTGTCGGTTTTCTGGACCACTTGTATAACCACAGATATACGAGCGGGGATAAGAAGAGTGCAGAGAGTGCAGCACACTAGTCGCTCACAATGTACTTAAAGTCAGTTCAGTTGTGCGGTAAACCTAAATGAAGCAATGTAAAATATTACGGTAGATATAATAATCACTTAGCTTAAAGTCCAGGCAAATATTTTTGTTACTGGGTTTGAGTTTGAGAAGAACCTACCTAGTTTGGTCCAATAGGCCTGCTGTGAAAGTTAAGACACATGTGCAACATCTGGATATCTTTATTGTAGACGTTTCGCCATCCAGTGGCTTTATCAATACAGATTCTAGGACATAATAGGAAGACAGTAGAACTATATACAAAAGATGAGGTAATCAGTCCCTCGGCCTTGGAGTTAGTGTTCACAGCATCGTGGTGGAGGAGAATCTGGAGCAAAGGCAAGAAGACTGACGTTTATATAGGCGTCAGTGGAAGGGACGGGCTGTAATGTTCCTCCTTTCTTATGCTCTTAACATAAGAACATAAGAAAGGAGGAACACTACAATAGGCCTGTTGGCCCATATTAGGGGGGTCCTTCACAAATCCAACCCACTAACAGAATAAACGCTACCCAAGCAATAAGCTTTGATAATTCTATTTACTCACGTGCAAGTTCCACTCAAATCCAACCCCTCTCACTCATGCATTTATCCAACCTAAATTTGAAACTACCTATGAGGGAAGTGCATCGCAGTGCCCGCATAGGGAGGACTGTGTGTCACAGTGCCGGCATGACTGGAGGGAGTGGGTCATAGTTCCCTCATGGTGGGGGGAGGAGGAGGAGGAGTCTACCTGCTCCCCGAGTGAGGTGGGGTGACCATGGTAGCTGTTCCACGAGTGAGAGCTGGGGTGACCATGGTAGCTGTTCCACGAGTGAGAGCTGGGGTGACCATGGTAGCTGCTCCACGAGTGAGATGGGGTGACCATGGTAGCTGTTCCACGAGTAAGAGCTGCGGTGACCACGGTAGCTGCTCCCAGAGTGAGAGGTGGGGTGACCATGGTAGCTGCTCTACGAGTGAGAGTTGGGGTGACCATGGTAGCTGTTCCACGAGTGAGAGGTGGGGTGACCATGGTAGCTGTTCCACGAGTGAGAGGTGGGGTGACCATGGTAGCTGCTCCCAGAGTGAGAGGTGGGGTGACCATGGTAGCTGCTCTACGAGTGAGATGGGTGACCATGGTAGCTGTTCCACGAGTGAGAGGTGGGGTGACCATGGTAGCTGCTCCCAGAATGAGAGGTGGGGTGACCATGGTAGCTGCTCCATGAGTGAGAGCTGGGGAGACCATGGTTGCTGCTCCCAGAGTGAGAGCTGGGGTGACCATGGTAGCTGCTCCACGAGTGAGAGCTGGGGTGACCATGGTAGCTGCTCCCAGAGTGAGAGCTGGGGTGACCATGGTAGCTGCTCCACGAGTGAGAGCTGGGGTGACCATGGTAGCTGTTCCACGAGTGAGAACTGGGGTGACCATGGTAGCTGCTCCCCGAGTGAGAGGTGGGGTGACCATATTAGTTGCTCCACTTACTGTGACGATCATAAAAATGACACCTACATCATTTTCTTTTTAAGGTTCACTGGGTAAGACCACTCTATACCTGTTGTCCTGCTCACCAGGTATCCTGTTGGGTTTCTCAACATCTTGAGATCTGGGAGATATCTTGAGATCTGGGAGATATCTTAAATATTATGAGAGCTCTTGAGATTTGCTAGATATCTTAAGCTCTGATATCTTGAGATCCATGATGTATCTCAAGATCTGTGAGCGCGCTCTTTTCCCCATGATCCAAGATTTTCTGATCCAACTGGAAGAAATCTTGATTTTATGTGACGAGCCTTGCCTATGGTCGGACTACAGGAGCAAAAAAAAAACTCTTGGAACTCACCAAAGGTACAAAAGTGCATACCAATGGTTCCGCGAACCTTTTCCCAGTTACTGTGCATCAGCGGTGAAGGTTTGTAACTGATCGTATAAAGCGTTCTCTCGTCATACACGAAAAAAAATTGGAGGACGGGGGAAAATCAGGGGTCCAGATATCAGGTCACAGCCTTCAGGGGGTTTAGTATCAGATCAGCCTTTCAGGGGGTCAAAATATCAGGTTAGTCTTCAGGGGTCTAAATATCAGATCAGCCTTTCAGGGGTCAAAATTTCAGGTTCGTCTTCAGGGGTCTAAATATCAGATCAGCCTTTCAGGGGTCAAAATTTCAAGTTCGTCTTCAGGGGTCAAAATTTCAGGTTCGTCTTCAGGGGTCCAAATATCAGATCAGCCTTTCAGGGGTCCAGCTATCAGGTGAACTTGCAGGGTCCATATATCAGGTGAACCTTAAAGGGTCCAAATACCAGGTGAGCATTCAGAGGTCCAAATATCAGGTCAGCCTTCAGGGATCAAAATAAAAAAATGTATTTAGTCCTAACAGACGTTTGGCTGTAAATATGTGATATTCAAGCCTTTGATGCTAGTAAAGGGCTTTTGATCCGAGGACTGGCAGCCACACTTTCCCTTCCTCGAATATAAGATTATGACCTTCCCCCCTCCCAATCCTTCTTCCCCTCCCATTCACCAGGTGCTGCACAGCACTGCCCTGACCACCTAGTCTTCACCAACACAACACAAACCTGGTTTTTAAACAAGTATACAACGCCTTACATGAAATTCTACTTCCCTCTTGCATATATGTAAGGGTTAATTTCTTTAATTTTATGATACTGGTCTTTTGAAGTGGAAAAAAATTAAACGCACCCGGATTACCTATATTAATATATATATATATATATATATTAAAAATATATATATATTTATATATATATATATATAATATATATATATATATATATATATATATATATATATATATTTCAATAAGATCACAGTAAACAGGTGATTTTAAAATATGCAATACAACCACTGTGAAAGAGTAGTGAAATTCCAAGCGCTTTTCTGACTACTCACATTGTCAAGTTCCTTGACAATGTGAGTAGTCACGAAAGCGCTTGGAATTTCACTACTCTTTCACAGTGGTTGTTTTGCATATAATATATTTATATATATATAATATATATATAATATATATATATATATATATATATATATATATTATATATATATATATTTTTTTTATTATTTATATATATATATATATATATTATTTATATATATATATATATATATATATAATATATATATATATATATATATATATATATATAAGAAAGAAAATCCCAAAAAGAAAATACTTTCATCATCATTCAACACTTTCACCTCACTCACACATATTCACTGGTTTTGCAGAGGTGCCCAGAATACAACAGTTTAGATGCATATAGGTATAAAGATACATAACATATCCCTCCAAACTGCTAATATCCCGAACCCCTCCTATAGAGTGCAGGCATTGTACTTCCCATTTCCAGGACTCAAGTCCGGCGATATAAAAATAACCGGTTTCACTGAATCCTTCACTAAATATTACCCTGCTCACATTTCAACATCTCGTCAGGTCCCAAATACCATTCGTCTCCATTTACTCCTATCGAACATGCTCACGCATGCTTGCTGGAAGTCCAAGCCCCTCGCCCACAAAACCTCCTTTACCCCTTCCTTCCAAGGACGACCCCTGCCCCCCCTTCCTTCCCCTACAGATATATACGCTCTCCATGTCATTCTACTTTGATCCATTCTCTCTAAATGACCAAACCACCTCAACAACCCCTCTTCAGCCCTTTTCCTAATTTCCACACTCCAAATTTTCTGCATAATATTTACACCACACATTGCCCTTAGACAGGACATCTCCACTGCCTCCAACCGCCTCCTCGCTGCAGCATTTACAACCCAAGCTTCACACCCATATAAGAGTGTTGGTACCACTATACTTTCATACATTCCCTTCTTTGCCTCCAGAGATAACGTTCCTTGTCTCCACATGTACCTCAATGCACCACTCACCTTTTTTCCCTCGTCAATTATATGATTAACCTCATCCTTCATAAATCCACCTGCCGACACGTCAACTCCCAAGTATCTGAAAACATTCACTTCTTCCATACCCCTCCTTCCCAATTTGATATCCAATTTTTCTTTATCTAAATCATTTGATACCCTCATCGCCTTACTCTTTTCTATGTTCATTTCAACTTTCTACCCTTTTCACACATTCCCAAACTCGTCACTAACCTTGAAAAATTTTTTTTTAGAATCTTCCACAAAACCCCAGTATCATCAGCAAAAAGTAAATGTGGGCACTTCCCATTTTCTATTTAATTCCCCATAATTTAATCCCACCCCTCTCCCGAACACCCTAGCATTTACTTCTTTTATAACCCCACCTATAAATATATTAAACAACCATGGTGACATTACACATCCCTGTCTAAGACCTACTTTTACCGGGAAGTAGTCTCCCTCTCTTCTACACACCCTAACCTGAGCCTCAGTATCCTAATAAAAACTCTTTTTCAGCATTTAGTAACTTAACCACCTATTCCATATACTTGCAATATCTGCCACATTGCTTCCCTATCCACTCTATCATATGCCTTTTCTAAATCCATAAATGCAATAAAATTTTTCCTACATTTATCTAAATACTGCTCACATATATGCTTCAATGTAAACACTTGATATACACATCCCCTACCCACTCTGAAACCTCCTTGCTTATCCGCAATCCTACATTCTGTCTTACCTCTAATTCTTTCAATTATAACCCTACCGTACACTTTTCCTGGTATACTCAGTAAACTTATTCCTCTATAATTTTTACAATCTCTTTTGTCCCTCTTCCCTTTATATAAAGGGATTATACATGCTCTCTGCCAATCCCTAGGTACCTTCTCCTCTTTCATACATTTATTAAACAAAAATACCAACCACTCCAACACTATATTCCCCCATGCTTTTAACATTTGTCATGACCCCGTCAGTTCCAGCTGCTTTACCCCCTTTCATTCTACGTAATGCCTCACGCACCTCCCCCAAACTCACATCCTGTTCTTCTTCACTCCTAAAAGATGGTATACCTCCCTGGCCAGTGCATGAAATTACCGCTTTCCTTTCTTCGTCGACATTTAAAAGTTCCTCAAAATATCCTCGCCATCTACCCAATACCTCCATCTCCCCATCTACTAACTCCCCTACTCTGTTTTTACCTGACAAATCCATTCGTTCCCTAGGCTTTCTTAACTTGCTTAACTCACTCCAAATTTTTTTCTTATTTTCATTAAAATTTCTTGACAGTGCCTCTCCCACTATCATCTGCTCTCCTTTTGCACTCTTTCACCTTTCTTTTACTCTCCGTATACTCTACTCTTCTTATAACACTTCTGCTTTGTAAAAACCTCACATAAGCTAACTTTTTCTCTTTTATCACACCCTTTACTTCATCATTCCACCAATGACTCCTCTTTCCTCCTGCACCCACCCTCCTATAACCACAAACTTCTGCCCCACATTCTAATACTGCATTTTTAAAACTATTCCAACCCTCTTCAACCCCCTCCCCACTACTCATACCTGCACCAGTCCACCTTTCTGCCAATAGTTGCTTATATCTTACCAGAACTTCCTCCTCCCTTAGTTTATACACTTTCACTATATATATATATTTATATATATATATTTATATATATATATATATATATATATATATATATATATATATATATATATATATAATGTGTGCAATAAGATCACAGTAAACAGGTGATTTCAGAATATGCAAAACAACCACTCTGAAAGAATAGAGAAATTCCAAGCGCTTTCGTGACTACTCACATTATCAAGGATAATGTGAGTAGTCACGAAAGCGCTTGGAATTTCTCTATTCTTTCAGAGTGGTTGTTTTGCATATTCTGAAATCACCTGTTTACTGTGATCTTATTGCACATATATATATATATATATATATCTTTCTTTCAACACACCGGCCGTATCCCACCGAGGCGGGGTGGCCCAAAAGGAAAAACGAAAGTTTCTCCTTTTACATTTAGTAATATATACAGGAGAAGAGGTTACTAGCCCCTTGCTCCCGGCATTTTAGTTGCCTCTTACAACACGCATGGCTTACGGAGGAAGAATTCTGTTCCACTTCCCCATGGAGATAAGAGGAAATAAACAAGAATAAGAACTAGAAAGAAAATAGAAGAAAACCCAGAGGGGTGTGTATATATGTGCTTGTACATGTATGTGTAGTGTGACCTAAGTGTAAGTAGAAGTAGCAAGACGTACCTGAATCTTGCATGTTCATGAGACAGAAAAAAGGACACCAGCAATCCTACCATCATGTAAAACAATTACAGGCTTTCGTTTTACACTCACTTGGCAGGACGGTAGTACCTCCCTGGGCGGTTGCTGTCTACCAACCTACTACCTATAATATATATATATATATATATATATATAATATATATATATATATATATATATATATATATATATATATATAGTATAATATATATAAAAAATATTAATATAATTGCTTATTATAGTATTTATTAATGCTTCCACATTATCTTGTTTGTGTGTATCGACGAAAACTAACCAAGATAAACTATTATTAAAACTATTAATAGAGCTAAATATTTAAAATTATAATATCTAATATGCACTATAAAATAAATCATCTTAATACGTTGTCTACAACAACAAATAACTTCAAAAACTATCACTAACAAAATTATAATCTTTACTATCATAACAAAATTTTATTACTTTTAATCAACAGTATCTTAATTAGGTGGATGATCCTTAATGATGACGTCTTTTCACGATAAACCCACAATTTTGGAACAAATTTCAGACAATGTTTCACTCTATCCTGTATCATTATCAAGCCTTGTAAAATTTTCTCTCCAAATTGAGGGTTAGTCACAAAATATTTCAGCAACAACATTGTAACTTTAAATTCTTCACGGAGTCATCCATCGTCCGCTGGGGTTTCTGCAGAACTCGCAGAGATGCTTATTTTAGAGAAGCATCCGTATGGGTGTGCTGTGTTCCCCCTCATCTCAGAGAGGTAGAGAGGCAGCTCAGCAGGGCAGCGACTTTCTGGCTCATGAGGATTATCCAGGGGACCAGCAACTCTCTCAGTTCGTCATTCTCTTGTGCGCTCAAGGATCCACGAGGACTTACACTCAATGACCCACGAGAGTTTACACTCAATGATCCACGAGGGCTTACACTCAATGATCCACGAGGACTTAGGCGCAGTGAACCACGAGTACTTACACTCAAATGATCCACGAAGGCTTAGCGCATTTTGTAAATACTGTAAGAATCTAGAGCATCGAGCCTCACACGGTGGACGCAAGGGATGACATCACCTCCAGATGGCGACCTGAAGGCACTCTACTATCACCGTCTACCACAGCATCCCGCATATCGATCTCCGCCGGCTTGAGCCTTGACACTAAAGAATAATATCTCCACGTGAGGAAGATGCAAGGGCTCTCCACAGACACTGCACCTCTCGATCTCGGGAGCGCTGATCACTGCTGAATCGATTGAGGTCGAGACTCGGCACTGCTGAGGAAGCAGACTTCTCCACCTCCTGGAGGAACTCCGGAAGTCTCTCCACCCCACCAACCTGGTGACGCTTGTAAGAAATCTCATCTCAGTCTTTACCTAGCACGACGCAATCAATTTTAAGCTTAAAAGCTCGTTATGTGTATCAATTTTTCATCACTCGGTGCTGGACATCCTCAGACGTATCAGTAGTATTATGGTTGCCAAACTAGACATTATTCAAGCTTAGAAAGAGCCAGGGAACTGATCACTGACGAATGACCAACATGATCTAAGAATAGTGGTTACATTTTACTGCCTCAGCTTGGACCGTGACTGACACACAGGTAGTGATGTGACTGACACACAGGTAGTGATGTGACTGACACACAGGTAGTCATGTGACTGACACACGGGTAGTGATGTGACTGACACACAGGTAATGATGTGACTGACAAACATGTAGTGATGTGACTGACACACAGGTAGTGATGTGACTGACACAGGTAGTGATGTGACTGACACACAGGGAATGATGTGACTGACACACAGGTAGTGATGTGACTGACACACAGGTAGTGATGTGACTGACACACAGGTAGTGATGTGACTGACACACAGGTAGTGATGTGACTGACACACAGGTAGTGTGACTGACACACAGGTAGTGATGTGACTGACACACAGGTAGTGATGTGACTGACACACAGGTAGTGATGTGACTGACACACAGGTAGTGATGTGACTGACACACAGGTAGTGATGTGACTGACACACAGGTAGTGATGTGACTGACACACAGGTAGTGATGTGACTGACACGCGGGTAGTGATGTGACTGACACACAGGTAGTGATGTGACTGACACAGGTAATGATGTGACTGACACACAGGTAGTGATGTGACTGACACACAGGTAATGATGTGACTGACACACAGGTAGTGATGTGACTGACACACAGGTAATGATGTGACTGACACACAGGTGGTGATGTGACTGACACACAGGTAGTGATGTGACTGACACACAGGTAGTGATGTGACTGACACACAGGTAGTGATGTGACTGACACACAGGTAGTGATGTGACTGACACACAGGTAGTGATGTGACTGACACACAGGTAGTGATGTGACTGACACACAGGTAGTGATGTGACTGACACAGGTAGTGATGTGACTGACACACAGGTAGTGATGTGACTGACACACAGGTAGTGTGACTGACACACAGGTAGTGATGTGACTGACACACAGGTAGTGATGTGGTGACGTGTACTTAGCTCTGTGAAGACCTGTTTGTGTGCTCTCTGTGAATCTGAACCAGGATGCCCTCTCTTGAGCAACTTTACCAGCAGCTGAGAGAAGAGCTCAGAGTTGCTAAGATGGAGATACGGCGATTAACGGAGGAGAACAAGAGGATTCGTAGTAATCCTCCTGTTGTGAGTCCCCAGGTTAAGAGGGGAGCTTGGTCAGTGGCCGGGCAACATGGAACCAAGCTGAAGATCAAGAAAACGGTTGGAGAGGCAGAAACAACGAGAAACCAGAAGACTACCGTGGAAACTTCCAACCCATTCTCGGTGCTACCTGACGAATGTGAGTGTTCTACTGCGAATGCCACAACGAGCACCAAAGAAGCATTGGCAGACGTGAGTGAAACATCCCTAGAAACCCCAACGAAGACCATCGATAACGTCTTGACGAATTCTACAAGTGGTGTAATGCTACCTGGCGAATGTGAGTCGACTACTCGGAGCATCACGACGGACGACGCCAAGGAAGGTAAAAACATTGTTGTTGTTGGGGATAGCCAGATTAGGTACATGGATAGGGCATTCTGCTTGAAGGATAGGAGTAGGAGGCAGAGTGTTTTCCTGGGGCTGGGATGAAGGATATTGTTAGCCGTCTGGATGACATCATGAGAGGTAATGGGAACAATCCTATTATCTGTCTCAGTGCTGGAGGCAACGATGTTGGCAGACGTAGGAGTGAGGACCTGATTAGCAGGTATAGGTCAGCAATAGAGATAATTAGGAGGAAGGGTGGGAAACCTGTCATATGTGGCATTTTGCGAAGGAGAGGAGTTGGAAATGAATGGTTGTCCAGAGCAATTGGTGTCAATTGCTGGCTGGACAAATACTGTAAGGAAAATGTGGTAACATTCATTGACAACTGGGACCTCTTCTATGGCAGAAATGACATGTATGCCAGGGATGGGGTTCACTTATCTAGGTGTGGGGTGGGAGCACTGGCCAACGCAGTGGAGGGAGCTGTTAGGTCTTTAAACTAGGAATAGTTAGTGGTACGGGTTTTTGCGGGAAAACTGTGAAGTCTCAGGGTAGTAATATGAGTACTAGGAGAACTAGTAATAGGCAAAATAAGGTGGATATTGGAAAGCCAGTGGCACTAATTGACAAGGACAGTAATAGGATTAGTGGAATAACAGAAAGGAGCAGGAAGGGTAAAGAGAGAGGAGGGTCTTTAGGTATTTATTACACAAATAGTCGCAGTGCTAGGAATAAGATGGACGAGTTGAGACTAGTTGCTAGTGCAGGTAACATAGATGTATTTGCCATTACTGAGACGTGGTTTAATTCAAAAAGTCGGGACATGCCTGCAGAATGTCACATTCAGGGTTTTAAATTGTTCCAAGTAGATAGAAGTATCGGGAAGGGGGGTGGGGTGGCACTGTATGTCCGAGATCGCTTGAACTGTTGCATAAAAACGGGTATTAAGTCTGAAGTAACACATACAGAGTCTGTTTGGATAGAATTTTCAAAGGGGCATGAAAAGTTAATTTTAGGTGTGATATACCGTCCCCCAAATTTAGATAGGGACCAGGGGAGACTACTATGGGAGGAAATTGTTAGGGCCACAAGGCGCGATAATGTAGTAATTCTAGGAGACTTTAACTTTAGTCATATTGATTGGAATTTCTTGACTGGGAATTTAGAAGCATACGACTTCTTAGAAGTAGTTCAGGATTGTTTTTTGAAGCAGTTTGTGACAGAACCTACAAGGGGTAATAACCTGCTTGACTTAGTTCTGGCAAACAATGAATCCCTTGTTAATAATTTAGAAGTTTCAGAGGAACTGGGTGCTAGCGACCACAAATCAATTACATTTAGAATTGAATGGAAGTATGATAGTAGGGATAACTCAGTAACAGTCCCAGATTTTCGCTTAGCAGATTACGATGGGCTTAGAGAACACTTATCATAAATAACAAAAAGGCACAATACCGTGACTGGAACAATACACAAATAACCCGCACATAAAAGAGAGAAGCTTACGACGACGTTTCGGTCCGACTTGGACCATTGACAAAGTGACTTTGTCAATGGTCCAAGTCAGACCGAAACGTCGTCGTAAGCTTCTCTCTTTTATGTGCGGGTTATTTGTGTAACACTTATCATCTGTTGACTGGGGTAACGAAGAGAGCTATCAATATGAGTTTTCTGAACACAATATATGCTGCTCAAAGAACGTTTATCCCTTATAAAGAAATTAGATCAAATAGAAATGACCCAAAATGGATGAATAATAGGCTGAAATATCTACTAGGGCATAAGAAAGGAATTTATAGGCGTATCAAAAGAGGTGAGGGTCATCTTATGAATCAGTATATTGACATTAAGAGGGACATTATAAAGGGGATAAGAAAAGCTAAAAGGGACTATGAAATTAAAGTTGCTAGGGATTCTAAAACTAACCCAAAAAGTTTTTTCCAGGTATATAGAACAAAACTCAGAGATAAGATAGGTCCCCTTAAAAATAACTATGGGCATCTTACTGACAAAGAGAATGAAATGTGCTCGATTTTAAATAATTATTTTCTCTCGGTTTTTACACAGGAAGACACTAATAATATTCCGGTAATTAATTTTTATAGTGGGCCAGAAGAAGATAAATTATGTAACATCACAGTCACTAGTGAAATGGTTGTGAAGCAGATAGACCGACTGAAGCAAAATAAGTCACCGGGTCCTGATGAGGTTTTTTCAAGGGTTCTAAAGGAATGCAAAATGGAAGTCTGTGAACCATTAACTAATATTTTTAATTTATCTCTTCAAACAGGTGTAGTGTCTGATATGTGGAAGATGGCTAATGTAATTCCTATTTTTAAAACAGGGGACAAGTCGTTACCGTCAAATTACAGCCCAATAAGCCTGACCTCAATTGTAGGCAAATTACTAGAGTCAATTATAGCTGAGATTATAAGAAGCCATCTCGATAAGCATAGCTTGATTAATGATACTCAGCATGGATTCACAAGAGGCCGGTCTTGTCTAACTAATTTATTAACTTTCTTCAGTAAAGCTTTTGAGGCTGTTGACCACGATAAAGAATTTGATATTGTTTACTTAGATTTTAGTAAGACATTTGATAGAGTTCTGCACCAAAGACTGTTGAAGAAAGTAGCAGCTCATGGCATTGGGGGAAGGGTGCTCTCGTGGATCGAATCATGGCTCACAGACAGGAAGCAGAGAGTGTCCATAAATGGGGTTAAATCCGAGTGGGGATCAGTAACAAGTGGCGTTCCACAGGGATCAGTCTTGAGCCCGTTGTTGTTTATAATATATATCAATGATCTTGATGAAGGAATTACGAATTACGAAGATAGGTAGGATAATTGATTCAAACGTAGATGTTAGGGAACTTCAGGAGGATTTAGACAAACTCTACTCTTGGTCAGAAAAGTGGCAGATGCAGTTCAATGTAGATAAATGCAAGGTTCTGAAGCTCGGGAGTGTCCATAACGCTAGCACTTATAAGTTAAATAATGTAGAAGTTAGCCATACAGATTGCGAAAAGGACTTGGGGGTTATGGTAAGCAGCAACCTTAAACCAAGACAGCAATGCCTAAGCGTACGTAATAAGGCAAATAGATTACTGCGATTTATATCAAGAAGTGAGGAAATGGTATGGTGATACCGACAAGAGGTGGAAAAAGACACTTATGTACAGTTCAGGACATTTATTAAAGGAAACGTTTCGCCACGAGTGGCTTCTTCAGTCCTAAGAAGAAGCCACTCGTGGCGAAACGTTTCCTTTAATAAATGTCCTGAACTGTACATAAGTGTCTTTTTCCACCATATATCAAGAAGTGTAAGCAACAGAAGTCCAGAGGTCGTACTGCAGCTTTATACATCATTAATAAGGCCTCACCTAGATTATGCAGCTCAATTCTGGTCTCCATATTACAGAATGGACATAAATTCGTTAGGTAAGACACATATGCAACAGTTAGGTATCTTTATTTCGAAACGTTTCGCCTACACAGTAGGCTTCTTCAGGCGAAACGTTTCATAATAAAGATACCTAACTGTTGCATATGTGTCTTACCTAACAACGAGTACAGAAAAGTTGATAGAAGCAGAAGATACTTGAAGAAGCCTACTGTGTAGGCGAAACGTTTCGAAATAAAGATACCTAACTGTTGCATATGTGTCTTACCTAACAATCTGTCGGTATTTTATACCATTTTAATGTTCATAAATTCGTTAGAAAACATTCAGCGTAGGATGACTAAATTAATACATAGCATTAGAAATCTTCCTTATGAAGAAGGATTGAAGACTCTTAAGTTACATTCACTTGTTAGACGAAGAATGAGGGGAGACCTGATCGAAGTGTATAAGTGGAAGATAGGTATTAATGAAGGGGATATTAACAAGGTCTTGAGGATATCTCTCCAAGAGAGAACCCGCAGTAATGGATTTAAATTAGATAAGTTTAGATTTAGAAAGGACATAGGAAAGTATTGGTTTGGAAATAGGGTAGTTGATGAGTGGAACAGTCTACCTAGTTGGGTTATTGAGGCTAGGACTTTGGGTAGTTTCAAATTTAGGTTAGATAAGTACATGAGTGGGAGGGGTTGGATTTGAGAGGGACTTGCACATCGGAGCTTGTTTCTTGGGTGGCATTGAAAATTGGGATGGTCAAATGTTTGTTAGTGGGATGAATTGTAAAGGACCTGCCTAGTATTGGCCAACGGGCCTGCTGCAGTGTTCCTCCTTTCTTATGTTCTTATGTTCTTATGTGACTGACACACAGGTAGTGATGTGACTGACACACAGGTAGTGATGTGACTGACACACAGGTGATGTGACTGACACACAGGTAGTGATGTGACTGACACACAGGTAGTGATGTGACTGACACACAGGTAGTGATGTGACTGACACACAAGTAGTGATGTGACTGACACACAGGTAGTGATGTGACTGACACACAGGTAGTGTGACTGACACACAGGTAGTGATGTGACTGACACACAGGTAGTGACGTGACTGACACACAGGTAGTGATGTGACTGACACACAGGTAGTGATGTGACTGACACGCGGGTAGTGATGTGACTGACACACAGGTAGTGATGTGACTGACACACAGGTAGTGATGTGACTGACACACAGATAATGATGTGACTGACACAGGTAGTGATGTGACTGACACAGGTAGTGATGTGACTGACACACAGGTAGTGATGTGACTGACACAGGTAGTGATGTGACTGACACACAGGTAGTGATGTGACTGACACACAGGTAGAAATGTGACTGACACACAGGTAATGATGTGGCTGACACACATATGTGTCAATCACAGCACCATCTAGTGACGTGTGTTCACCTCAACTAGCGATGTGTGTTGACTTCACCTAGTGACATGTTCACCTCACCAAGTGACGTGTGTTCACCTCACCTAGTGACGTGTGTTCACCTCCCCTAGTGACGAATGTTCACCTTGCCCGCAGTTTAGGCAGGAGACAAAAACACGAGGAACACTGCGGTATTCCTACTGGCCCATGCTTGGCAGGTTCTTGAGAAACATGGAAACACTTTACATCTCACAGCAGAGTCAGTCACTAGATTTCACGGCGAGGTGAGCACAGTTTCCGCTATGTCTCTGCTGCTCTTCACTCGGTATAAGAAAAGCTTTTACTCTCCCGTGAATTATCATGAGCATGCTGTTGTTGAGGGAGTCTGGAGCTGACGTGGGTATTTGCGGTGGAGTGTTGGGCAGGAATCTGAGTTGGCAGACTGCTGTTTCGCAGTGTTGATATGTGACGTTAATGTAGCCACGACACAAGTAAAGCGTCAGGATATTTTATGAATGCAGGGAGGTGAGAGTGGGAGCGTCCTGGGCTCGTACTACGCTGAGATTAACAGCTTGTCTCATATGAGAAAGATTAGAATATAAAGTTTGTATGAGAAACAAGTTATCCGCAATGTAAACAAGGCTGGAGTGGCGTATAGGAACACTGTCTCGCATCTTGTGTGCTTAGCCTCAGCTCTAATTATAACTACAGGCGCTATTCCTCAAAGAAGAGGAGCTTTATACTTAGCCTTGCACCTAGCACACACCCTACTCAAGAACAGGTACAAGCAACAGGCTTGTTCTGTCCAGCGTGTTCTCCGTGAATCTGTACAAGATGTCCTCTCTTGAGCAACTGTACCAGCAGCTGAAAGAGGAGCTTAGGGTTGCTAAGCTTGAGATACGGCGATTGACGGAGGAAAACAAGAGGATTCGAAGTAATCCTGTTGTGAGTCCTCAGGTCAAGAGAGGAACCTGGTCAGTGGCCGGCCAACATGGAACAAAGCTGAAAATCAAGAAGTCTGTTGGAGTGGCAGAAACAACGAAGATCCAGAAGATTGCTATGGAGACTTCCAACCCATTTTCGGTGTTACCAGACGAATGTGGGTTGTCTACTGGGGACATCACAACGAGCACCAAGGGAGCATTGGCAGACGTGAGTGAGACATCCCTTGATACCCCAATGAAGACCATCAAGAACGTCACGATAAATTCCACAAATGAAGGTAAGAACATTGTTTTAGTTGGAGACAGTCAGGTTAAGTTTATGGATAGGGCCTTTTGTTTTAGGGACAGGAAGAGGAGGCACAGGGTATGTTTTCCTGGGGCTGGGATGGGGGATATTATTAGCCGTCTGGACGACATCATGAAAGGTAATGGGAGCAATCCTATTATTTGCCTCAGTGCGGGAGGCAACGATGTTGGCAGACGTAGGAGTGAGGACCTGATTAGCAGGTATAGGTCAGCAATAGAGATAATTAGGAAGAAGGGTGGGAACCCTGTCATATGTGGTACTTTGCCAAGGAGAGGAGTTGGAAACGAATGGTTGTCCAGGGCAATTGGTGTCAATTGCTGGCTGGACAAATACTGTAAGCAAAATGCGGTAACATTCATTGACAACTGGGACCTCTTCTATGGCAGAAATGACATGTATGCCAGGGATGGGGTTCACTTATTTAGGTCTGGGGTGGGGGCACTGGCAACTGCAGTGGAGGGAGCTGTTAGGGCTTTAAACTAAGAATATATAGTGGTATGGGTTTTGGCGAGACTACAGTGAAGTCCCAGTGTAGTAATACTATGAGTTCTAGGGGAACTAGTAATAGGCAGAATGAGGTGGATATTGGAAAGCCAATGGCACTAGGCGACAAGGACAGTAATATGTTTAGTGAAAAAACAGATATGAGCAGGAAGGGTAAAGAGAAAGGAGGGTCTTTAAAATTATATTATGCTAATAGCCGTAGTGCTAGGAATAAGATGGATGAGTTGAGATTAGTTGCTAGTGCAGGTAACATTGATGTATTTGCAATCACTGAGACATGGTTTAATTCCAAAAGTCGGGACATGCCTTTGGAATGTCACATTCAGGGTTTTAAATTGTTCCAAGTAGATAGAAATATCGGTAAGGGGGGTGGGGTGGCACTGTATGTCCGAGATCACTTGAACTGTTGCATAAAAACGGGTATTAAGTCTGAGGTAACACATACAGAGTCTATCTACATAGAATTTTCAGAGGGGCATAAAAAATTTATTCTAGGAGTGATATACCGTCCCCCAAACTTAGATAGGGACCAAGGAAAATTACTTTGGGAGGAAATTGTTAAGGCCACAAGGCACGATAATGTGGTAATTCTAGGGGACTTTAACTTTAGTCACATCGATTAGAATTTCTTGAGTGGGAATTTAGAATCAAATGACTTCTTAGAAGTAGTTCAGGAATGTTTTTTTGAAGTAGTTTGTGACAAAACCTACAAGGGGAAATAACCTTGATTTGGTTCTGGCGAACAAGGAAACCCTTGTTAATAATTTAGAAATTAATGAGGAACTCGGCACAAGCGATCACAAATCAATTACCTTGAGTATAGAATGGAAGTATGATAGTAGGGACAACTCAGTAACAGTTCCAGATTTTTGCTTAGCAGATTACAATGGGCTTAGAGAACACTTATCATCTGCTGACTGGGGTAACGAAGAGAGCTATCAATATGACAGTTTTCTGAACAACACGCTGCTCAAAGAACGTTTATCCAGTATAAAGAAATTAGATGAAATAGAAATGACCCAAAATGGATGAAGAATAGGCTGAAATATCTACTAGGGCATAAGAAAGGAATTTATAGGCGTATCAAAAGAGGTGAGGGTCATCTTATGAATCAGTATATTGCCATTAAGAGGGACGTTAAAAAGGGGATAAGAAGAGCTAAAAGGGACTATGAAATTAAAGTTGCTAGAGATTCGAAAACTAACCCAAAAAGTTTTTCCAGGTCTATTGAACGAAAGTTAGAGATAAGATAGGTCCCCTTAAAAATAACTATGGGCATCTTACTGACAAAGAGAATGAAATGTGTTCGATTTTAAATAATTATTTTCTCTCGGTTTTTACACAGGAAGACACTAACAATATTCCAGTAATTAATTTTTATAGTGGGCCTGAAGAAGATAAATTATGTAACATCACAGTCACTAGTGAAATGGTTGTGAAACAAATAGACCGACTGAAGCAAAATAAGTCGCCGGGTCCTGATGAGCTTTTTTCAAGAGTTCTTAAGGAATGCAAAATGAAACTCTGTGAACCATTAACTAATATTTTTAATTTATCCCTTCAAACAGGTGTAGTGTCTGATATGTGGAAGATGGCTAATAATGTAATTCCTATTTTTAAAGCAGGGGACAAGTCGTTACCGTCAAATTACCGCCCAATAAACCTGACCTCAATTGTAGGCAAATTACTAGTCAATTACAGCTGAGATTGAACATCAAAATGGTATACAATACCGACAGGTTGGTAGGTAAGACACATAGACAACAGTTAGGCAACTTTATTCCGAAACGTTTCGCCTACACAGTAGGCTTTTTCAGTTGAATACAGAAAGTAGGCAGGAACAGTAGCGATGTGAAGACGATGTAATCAGTCCATCACCCTTGAAGTCGTAGAATTTGAGGTTGTCAGTCCCTCGGCCTGGAGAAGTTCAGTTCCATAGTTCCTGACTATGGAACTGAACTTCTCCAGGCCGAGGGACTGACAACCTCAAATTCCTCGACTTCAAGGGTGATGGACTGATTACATCGTCTTCACATCTCTACTGTTCCTGCCTACTTTCTGTATTCGACAGAAGAAGCCTACTGTGTAGGCGAAACGTTTCGGAATAAAGTTGCCTAACTGTTGTCTATGTCTTACCTATAGCTAAGATTATAAGAAGCCATCTCGATAAGCATAGCTTGATTAATGATACTCAGCATGGATTCACGAGAGGTCGTTCTTGTCTAACTAATTTATTGTAAAGTAAAAGCACACAAGTGCAACTAATGTGACATTTTACTGTGGCAACGTTTCGCTCTCCAGGAGCTTTATCAAGCCATTACAAACAATACATGGACACAGAGGGTATATATAGGCTCAGAGTGAGGTGCAATACTAGTGGTAGTAGTGGTAGTAGTAGTAGTGACAAAAGTTGTAGTAGTAGTAATACAATATGGCAGAGCAATTAATTCGTACATGAGTAAGAGGATATAAAAGCTATTACTTGGGTAACATAAAAATAGGTTGGACAAATATATATATAGACTGGGTAGAGGCAGCCTGTTTCAGTGTTCACTCTCTGTAATGTGCTTTGTGTAGTATAACAGGAGAGACTATGTTATGGCAGGGTTTACTGTTTTCAGCAGGATTCTTGCTAAGACTTCAGAGATGGTGAAGCTGCCATTGTTTTGTTTAATTGCATTCGAAACAGCGATCAGTGCTGATTCGAGGCACTTGCGTCTGTGGAAATTAGTTTCTTTGATCACTAATTGGGCGTCTCTGAATTTCATGAGATGAATGGTGGAATTTCGGTGTGTACACAGCGTTGTACAAGTTATCGTTCCTTACATGCGTAAATATGTTCACTGAGCGGTGGACGAGGTTTCTTGCTGTGTCACACTACTTAAGCTGTCACAACCTCCAACAGGGTATAGGGTAAACTCCTGCATTGACTGTTCGTGGTGCTTTGATTTTTGTCCCTGATAGATCTCTTTTATGAAGTGCTAGAAGCGATGGCACTCTGGTGTTTAGCTTTTGAAAGTACGTTAGACACGACGTTCCGTGCAACCTGGCTGTTAGGGAAGCATTATAACTTGTTGGGAGTGGTGTTGGGATGGAGCATAAATGATCTGAAGAGCTCTTATTCTGCAGTCCATTTGATGAAAAAGTAGGTAAATGTAGCGCAGTGATTGTTTGTGTGAATGAGATGTACCTTCTCGTCAGAAAACTCAAGGACTACAAATTCGGTAAGGCTCTTAGAAAAACCCCGATGATGATGCACCTTTTGGTTTGGTATCCTTGACTGGAAAGAAGTGTGTGAGATCATTTTTATTGGTAGGTTCCGATAAACTTGAAATCTTAGGTTGTGTTGGCTACTGGGGAATGAGGACGTCGAGGAAAGGAGCTTGGCATTGGACCTCTCTAGTGTAAACTGATCGCCCGCCGGTTCAAACTGCGTTAGCCTTGCCTGAAGATTCGACATCAAAACGTTGGAGTTATTACGAGACGTCCCGTCCACGTAACGGTAAACCAAGTGACGCTAGAAGGGATATGTTAGGCGAAGTGATTCGAACTCTAGGGTGTTCCATGTATAAGTTGGCTAGGACGAGCACACTGATGCGGAACCCCATTCCCATGCCGTAGGTTGTTTTGTAGAGCTTGTTACATGAAAGAAAACAGTTGAAATTAACACAGAGTTCAATCAATCAACAAATCTCCGGATATAAGGAAGATTAAGGTCCTGATTGACTTTTACGGTCGTGAGAACCTCGATGGCTTTTGTGTAGGTACTTTGTGAATAGGGAAGTCACGTCCAAACTGCTTAGTTTCTTGTTACGATGGAGAGGTTCGGATTGCCGATTGAGAAGGTCGCCTGATGTTTAAGATGAGCGGGCTGAATGGTCCCCAGACGGCAGAAACATGTTTGGCAGAACTCCAGCAGTTTGTGTGGAACACTGCCTATCCCTGACGTGTTGTCTGAGAGGAACATTGTGTTTATGGTCTTTATGGGTAAACCATACACGTGTGCTGGTTTAAGTGTTGCTTGGTAACAAGTACAGAAAGTTTCTTTCCCTTTCTCTAGTGCGGTTGATATCTGTCCTGGTTTTGAATAGAAAATCCTTTGGTGAGCGTCTCACTGTTAGCTTCGTATGTAAGAATGTCATTCAAAAGGTCATCATTTAGTGTTTAGTCACTGGTTTTGAGTATGAAAAAAAAAAAAAAAACGACTCCACCCTCTTTGTCGGCGGTGTGACGATAAAGTAGGGGTAAGATGGGCGAGTGTTCCTAAAGGCAGTAATGTACGTCCTAGGAAGATTAGAAGAAGAAGGTTTCACATAAAGCTGCAGTGAGAAGGCCCTGTATATAACCCTTCAGGAAGTTGCTGTCACTGTGGTCATGGTTCCTGGTAGCCTAGATCGAGTTGATAGTTAGGTTTGCGTATGTTGGTGTAAATTTGAGTTCCCAGACTCTAATGCATTTTTCTCGTATCGATTAAGGTGCGGACGATAAGTTGTTTATCAGGGATTCGCGTCCCATTTCCCTTCCAGCGACTGTTAGTGCAAAGAGAGGTAAGTGAAGTTTTGTCGATTGAGTTTGATCTTCTGTTTTTAGGTTACGTGGTGATTCGGAAATACGCTCCGGAACGGAAAGTTGCACAATACCATGTCACATTAGGTGCACTTGTGACCTTTACTTTACATATTGTCGCAATTCTACCAACTTTATTACAACTAATTTATTACTTTCTCAGTTGGCCTTTGAGGCTTTCTGGATCACGATAAAGAATTTGATAATATTTACTTTAGATTTTAGTAGGGCTTTAGAATAGAAGTTCCCGTACCAAAACTGCTAAGTGGTACTCCATGGCATTGGTGAAAAAGTGCTCTCTGGATCGAGTCATGCTCACAGACCGGAAGCAAGAGTGTCCATGAAAAGGGGTTAAATCCGAGTGTGATCTGTAAACAAGTGGCGATTCCACACGGTTCATCTTGCCCGTGTTTGTTTATAAACAACACAATGATCTTGATGAGGATTACTAGTGAAATGAGTGAATTCGCCGATGACACAAAGATAGGTAGGATAATTGATTCAAACGTAGATATCAGGGAACTTCAGGAGGATTTAGACAAACTCAATACCTGGTCAGCAAAGTGGCAGATGTGATGAATGGTTTGAAAAACCGACAAGTTGAAGATTGAGACACTTATGCAACATATGGGAATCTTTATTCAGGAAACGTTTCGCCACAGATGGCTTCATCAGTCCAATACAAAGTAGAAAGGCCTTTCTACTTTGTATTGGACTGATGAAGCCACTCTGTTACAAAGAATTCTTCAACACTTGTTCAACCTTTGGACGAAGATCTACTTCGACTAGTGGATGGTACCACTATGACCCCACCTCCGCCTGCTTCACCTCACCTCACTACAGTATATACGCCACTTCTACGGCCCAATGCTGCACATTCTACAAGATTGATAGACTGAACACAATCGACTCTCTAGCTGAGGACTGATTACCATCAACTCCTCATCCATACGGCCTACGTACACACAACTCTCACTCAGTTCACGGAGTTCACTACCTTATCACCAAGATAGCGCATGGCTTCTGCCGAAAGAAAAGGCCAAGATGTCCATGAACACGACGGAGGACTCGGATTTGAAAATGTGGGCGCAATTCATAGCGAAGAAGTTGCGGAGAGGAAGAGGAAGAATCTGCTCACATGGTAAAGATCTGAAACGGTTTCCAACCATGGATCCAGATGACAAGAAACAGGGGAGGAAATAAACACCCAACCCCCGAAAACCCAAGAGGATGCGAACACTGTGACACAAGAATAAGCGCCATCCGTCCAAGAGCAGGCAAACCACTCACCGACCTGGCCAAATTCAAGGTGAAGTCTTACGGGGGACCACAGAACCCACTAGTGTTTGTTCATACTGAATCACGACACAAAAACCTGAAGTTTCAAGATATGGTTTCAACATGAGAGGAGAACCAATATTGACTCCCTCAACAAGGAAATGTATACCACCTTGAAAGAGAGTCAGGAACAGATCGCTCATTCACCCTGGAGGAACTCAGACTCTCGGCAAAAATCACCAATGGTGTAGTGAGCGATACCCGCTGATGATGCCCATCAGGCAGTAGCAGCCGCACCCCAGTGTGGTGGTCAGCTACAACGTCTCAAGCAAAGACTGCAGCAAACGCAGGACCCCTCATTCAGCTTGTTAGACCACTCACAGCAACCCAGCAGGGACCTCGGTTCTTGGGGCAAGTACGATGTCTAGGACCATTCACAGACCAGAACCATTCGCTGTTTTTCAAGTGTCAGCGTTAATGGAGCACCGTGGGTGCCAACTCGGTCCGAACAGAGAACTGCGTGTCTGCAGCCCACACCCACCCTACGAGGAAATGAAACACCAAAGCGGAAAATGCATCGCCACCCCACTCCACAATCCCGAACTGCAGCAGAAACATCATGCCTGAATCCCTCGATGCCCTGCGAGAGGCCTTCGCCCAACATTCAACGAGTCTGCCGAGACGCCAAGAACCTCGCAACAGGCCTACGACGGATCATCTCTCCTCATTCAGACGATGGTGGCAGAGAAACGCTGCCATACTCCCCCGCAAATAAAGGGAATACCCCTCCTCATCAGCTAACCCTACAGTCAATGCCCCACCGAATTCCCAACACACACCCCTCGAAGTCTCACCAGGCTTCACAGGTCAACGCGAACCTCCCCTGCACCACAACCCTCAACGAAGAAACAGAAACAAGCACGGACCAGGCGAGCCGACTACAACAGCTGGCATCGGCGTCAAGGCGCATCAGTACGGTGCAAAGATATGACAGCAACACCCCGGACACCTCACAAAAATCGCAGGCATCCGTCACTTTTACTCCTAACCACGGCACAGGCGCTTTGCAGTCGAACTGCTAATGCACCCACCCAGATTCCACCGCTAACTCAACAGACTACCTGACCACGGTTGCAGACAATAAAGAAAATCCAACCGCAGCTGTCCCCCTACAGACCACAACAGCCTAATAAGATCCACTGTTTTCGAACCCAACACCCAAATAAGCTCCACCGGGGTGGATCTCGTAACACTCATCAAGGTGTTCACGGATCCTTATTGGCAACACAATCAACTCCACGGACAACAGCACATGCTGGCAGATGGTCAATACCTCCTCACATCAACGTGATCTCTGCTGTCCGTGGACGACACCAGTGAGAAGTGCCATGAATATGCAGGTTCTCAGAGCGGGCAGGACTCTGTCCTCCAGCTCAGGAAACAACAGCGACGGAATAAAACCTCGGTACCAAATCACAACCTTCAAGGACTTTCATGGCGTAAGAGCAAACAGCACTCTGCGTGGAGGCAGTAAATTCGGGATTCGGGTTTGACATCGTCTGCTACACGAAACGCTGATTGTCCCGACTAGGTGCCCAAGACTAACTCGGTTTTGAGCTGGATAATTTTCGGCACATGGACCCGGCGTTCACTGCAGAGCACAGCTGTATTGTATCCAATACAATACTCCGAGGTTATAGCCAACCCTTTGGACTGGAGGGAGGATGTCGAGGTACAGGCCTCCTCTTGCCACAGACCTGGGCGCCCCATTACCATCTATAACATCTACAAGACCCAAGACACACCCTCGACATTGCACAAGAGCTCCTCGCACTAGCACGCAGAGTGTATTATTGTTGGAGGGAGATTTTGCAAATGCACATCACCCAAAGCTGCACTCTTCACTCAGCAACCAATGCGGCTGGCAGACACAGAGCAATGCCCTACATCGATATTCCAGAGGTAATGTTGCTAAACAATGAGACCCCACACACTCGGTTGGGGGGCTGCCTCGACCTACCTTTGGGTCAAGACAACTCGGCAGCAAGGACCACATGGGAAACTCATCCTCACCTGGTCTGTGACCACTGTGCAGTGATCACCACCGTCACATCAACAGGCCCTCCCACATGGTGCTGCCCCTAGATGGGACGTAAAGAGGCCAAAAAAATGGAAGTGTTCCATGATTATCTTCATGACTGGTGGTCCACATTTACTCTTCATCTGAAGACTGTGTTACGGCTGACCAGAGCTAATCACGTTCGCATTCCAGGCAGCAGAGGCGCTCCAAAGAAGCTCGCAGGACGAACTCACAAAGAGACCTGGTGGTTTCTACAAACGACTAGTGCGGGAGCAAACCACCGAATCAACTCTTTTAGGAAGCTATACAGGCGTCACCCTATGAGGCTTTCAGGAATACTCTGAAGCCATTGTGCAGCAAGCCCGCAGAAACTCTCTCCAGAGTAAAAACTGAGAAATGGCTGAGTGTAGGCTCCAACATTCGGCCATCACACCACCTTACTGAGATATGGCAAGCCAACAGAGAGCAAACTCTCGGCAAGACAGCACGCCGAGGCCACCGCGCACACCCGAACCCATCCCCACGAAGCAGAGAAACTAGTGGAAATCTTCTCCACTCTCCAGGGGAGCCTCCACTCAGCTCCAAGACATCCGGATTATACAGACGGATCTTCATGCACAGCGCCATCTACGATACAAGCTGCAGGTGAGTCGAAGATGTGACTGGATGAAGAACTCACGGACTTGGAACTCCGACGTGCCATTAAGAACACAGGTGACACTGCCCGGCACGATGTGTGACGTACTCCTGATTTCACGGGCTGGGCAGAGTGAAGTGGGAGGAGGCCATACTAGAAAAATTTCTCATTAACAAGTTCGAAGTGAGTGGCCAGACACTCCCAGCAGCCATCTTAGACCGGGGGAAGGGGGGGGGGGGGGAGAAAGCTACAATCGTACCAATGTCCAAAGCCAAGGACCCAGGCAGTAATGAGAACCAATCGCTGACCAGCTGCTTAGCCCAAGACTGCCTGAGAGGATGGTGTTTCACCGCCCTCCTATGGAAACTTGAACCCGCTCATTATCACATATTTGGCTTCACCAAAGGATGGGAACAGCAGAGTGCATAACCACTCTACTAGCTAGATTGCTGATAGCAACAAAAAACCTATTATCGTCGTTTACCTCGCCCTTGAGAAGCATTTGAGCTAGCCATCCCACAGCAATTCTCAATACTACTCGGAAGGGATCCAAGACGCTTCCTGGCCTGGATAGGTCCTACCTCTGGGGCAGACAGTCCTGTGTCAACTTTCCAGGGACACTACTCTTCTTAAAACCCTGAACACGGTACCCACAAGCGGTGGAGCTCAATACCTACCGTTGGGGGGGGTTTAACGATCTCTATATGCAGGAACTGTGAGCTTCCCTTTCCATAGAGGGTACCACTCTTCCTCAGCCCCTTTTTATAATGCGGATGATCTTTGCCACTCGAGTGAATGGAAAGCAATTTAGCACGACAGGCACTAGAGCTTATGGACCTAATTACGCAGTCGTGCAAGAACAGGCCTCAGATCTCGGCCGAGAAATCTCGTGCAATGAGTTCAAGGACCCAGATCCTGTGAATAGATTACGTATTCAGATCTAAACTGAGAGTGACAGGCTCCTACTGTACTTGGAACGACCTTGAGAAAAAGCTGACCATTCAGAAACAGGCCGATTGTCAGCATCACGTGCACTACTCAGACTCAACGCCCCATGAGACCCATGACAGGCACCGTGCAAGGGGCAAGCAAAGATGTACTTCCTTTAACAATATACAAGCTATACACAAAAAAACACGCACATAAAGACAGAAGCTAACGACGACTTTCGGTCCGACTTGACCATTGACAAAGTCCCCACCACACCAAGTCGACCGAAACGTCGTCGTAAGCTTTCTGTCTATTAAGTGCGGTTATATGTTATCGATTCCAACACGTATTGTGCTTTTTTGTTATTTAGTTATTTACAAGCTATACGCTCGCTCATTGACTACGGTGCACCGGCTTTAGCCTCATCTCTTCCCGCAGAGCAAGCAAAGGGTGGAGGTCGAACAAAAACATGCAATAAGAACTATGCTTGGTGCCCCATTCAGGGACCAACACAGTATGTCTCAGATCAGAGGCCCGGCTTTCCTTTCCTTGGCTGACTGAGCAAAGATACATAAACTCCTGCAAGTGGCCAGATTCCTGCACAGGCAGCAAGGTAACCCCATAAGGAGACGGATATGACAACCCATGTCACAAGACCCACACTTTTTCACGGACTACTCCTAAGATACGTTCGTTTTGTGCTTCTGGGCGGAAAGCTGCTGCCGTACGCTAGCGCTGTGAGAAGGTTGTGACCCTCTCTGTTGCTGGGTTACCATCCTACCCACCTCCCTGGCGCCCAGATCCAGCCGATGTTTTCATTAATGCAGTATACCCATCTCTAAGTGTCTCAGCAGTCACGACAACCCTCAGGCAATCATGCTGAGACAAGCAGGCACTGTAGAGGAGGCACATGTGCAGTGTATTTCACAGATGATTATGGTCGACCCTACAGGACGAGACAGCAGCTGGACGTACACAATGGTCCAACACACAAGGCAGGCGACTCCCTGACCACTGCACGAATCCTTCAGGAGCTGAGCTGTGGCGATTCAGCAGGCATTGTCTCATCCCTATGGACGACAACGCCTCCGACCTGTCATACATGTTGATTCCACCTCTGCAAACAATGCCCTCTCCCAACCTCAACCACAGGAATAATGTTCACCTCATCACATCGTTCCTGAGCATATGACAGCCTAGAAGTATCAGGGTAATAGATCGACATTGAACTGTACACCCAAGCCATGCTGGCATCCGGGAAATGAGCGGCAGAATGATGCAGCCCAGGCAGCAACAAGACTATCCCCATGTTGTGAGTACTGTCCCAATCATCCTACGACAGACCAAACTGGATGCAGCCAGAGCACGAAACTTATGGGGAGTCTTAGGTGATACCCCAACCACCCCAGTGGTACCGAGCAGCGACTCAGGGAGAACCCCCACCAATGATAGAAGCCTGGTCCCAGAGCGCAGTGTACCGCCATCCATCGGCTTCGTTTGGGCTTTCCCATCAGCCGAAGATGATGTAGACAAGGCTGAGGAGGAATTGCCAGTACTGCAGCACGTTGTCCAGCGGCCCTAACACACTATCTTCCTAGAGTGCGAAGCTACTGAGACACTCGCAGGGCAACTAGGCGATATCCCTACCCGAAGAGGACCCAGAGATGACTGCGCCACGCTAGTGTACCATTGGGTCAACGAACCATACATGCTGTTACCGGTGAAAAGAACATATCCCCTCCTCGCTAGTTTCATAGTTACATATGTGTCCTTATGAGATGCACCATTTGACTACCAAGGGGCACTTGAGGCGGCGAAGCGTCCTGCATCATTGTGAAACCTTTCTCCATCGAGAGCCAAGGACGGTCAGCGCAAGATTTGGGACCCGTGCCAGGATCTATGGTCTCTGGCTAACATTATACCATACATACATACCATCTGCACATTCCTACAAGATTGATGGACTGAACACATCGACTCTAGGCTGAGGGACTGATTACCTCAAACTCCTCTCCTTACGCCTTTCTACTTTGTATTGGACTGATGAAGCCACTCTGTGGCGAAACGTTTCCTGAATAAAGATTCCCATATGTTGCATAAGTGTCTCAATCTTCAAAGTGGCAGATGCAATTCAATGTAGATAAATGCAATGTTCTGAAGCTCGGGAGTGTCCATAACCCTAGCACTTATAAGTTAAATAATGTAGAACTTAGCCATATAGATTGTGAAAAGGACTTGGGGGTTATGGTGAGCAGTAACCTTAAACCAAGACAGCAATGCCTAAGCGTACGTAATAAGGCAAACAGATTACTGGGATTTATATCAAGAAGTGTAAGCAACAGAAGTTCAGCGGTTATATTACAGCTTTTCTTTGACAGCAATTCTTTGACAGGTAATCTAGAGTCCAGTGACTTTATGGAAACAGTTCAGGACTGTTTTCTGAAGCAGAGCGTGAGAGAGCCTACCAGGGGTGATAATTTGCTAGACCTAGTCTTGTCAAATAAGGAAACACTCGTGAATAATCTGGAGATCACTGAAGAGCTTGGCGCAAGTGATCACAAATCCATCGCTTTTAGCATTAACTGGGAATGCAAGAATAATGATAATATAGTAAAAATCCCTGATTTCCGTTCTGCCGATTATAATGGACTTAGGGAACATCTGTCTAATCTTGATTGGGGTTATCTAGCTAATGATTTTATTGGCGATGATCATACTTACGATTTTTTTCTTAATAAAATACATCATGCCCAGAGTATATACATTCCCCAGAGAGATATTAGGTCTAATAATAACCATCCCAAATGGGTTAACAGTAGGTTAAAGCATCTATTAGGGGAGAAAAGGGGAATTTATAGGCGCATCAGAAGAGGAGAGGTTGACATTACTGACCAGTATGTTCAACTTAAAAGAGAAGTAAAAAAGGGGGATTAGAAAGGCTAAACGTGACTATGAAATTAGAGTTGCTAGTGAATCAAAGACTAATCCAAAGGGGTTCTTTCAAGTGTATAGGACGAAGGTGAAGGAAAAAGTGGGACCTCTGAAAATTGGGAATGGACAGCTGACGGATAACGAAATGGAAATGTGTTCCTTATTTAATGACTATTTTTTGTCAGTTTTTACACAGGAAGGTGTAAATGAGATTCCAGTAATTAACAATTATTTAGTTAATGATGAATTTAAATTAACTAATATTACTGTCACGAGGGACATGGTTATTAAACAGATAGACAAACTGAAGCAAAATAAGTCCCCGGGACCCGATGAGTTGTTTTCCAGGGTACTTAAGGAATGCAAGATGGAGCTTAGTCAGCCATTAACGAATGTGTTTAATGCGTCCATCCTTACCGGTGTTGTGCCAGAGTTGTGGAAGATGGCTAATGTGGTTCCTATATTCAAATCAGGGGATAAGTCCGTTCCTTCAAATTACCGTCCAATAAGCCTGACATCTATAGTGGGCAAGTTATTAGAATCAATTATAGCTGACATTATTAGAAGTCACCTTGAAGAGCATAACTTGATAAATGAATCTCAGCATGGATTCACGAGAGGTCGTTCCTGCCTGACAAACTTGCTGACGTTCTTCAATAGAACATTTGAGGCAGTTGACAGTGACAAGGAATATGATATTGTTTATTTGGATTTTAGTAAAGCCTTCGATAGAGTACCTCACAGGAGACTCTTGAAAAAAGTGGCAGCTCATGGTACAGGAGGTAAAGTTCTAGCATGGATAGAGGCATGGCTTACCAATAGAAAGCAGAGAGTTACCATTAATGGAGTGAAATCTGAGTGGGGATTAGTCACTAGTGGCGTTCCACAAGGATCAGTTTTGGGCCCTCTCTTGTTCATAATTTACATTAATGACCTTGATGAAGGGATTACGAGTGACATGAGTAAGTTTGCTGATGATACAAAGATAGGCCGTATAATTCACTCTGAGGAGGATAGCAATGAACTCCAGGAGGATTTGGACAAATTAATGTCCTCGTCTGAAAAATGGCAGATGAAGTTCAATGTCGATAAGTGTAAGGTACTAGCCCTTGGTAATGAAAATAACTTTCGAAGCTATAATCTAGGTGAAGTAGAGCTTCATCATACAGAATATGAAAAGGACTTGGGAGTCATGGTGAGCAGAAATCTAAAGCCAAGACAGCAGTGCCTTAGTGTGCGCAACAAGGCCAAGAGATTACTTGGATTTATCTCAAGAAGTTGATAAATTAGACACATGTGCAACTCTTGGGTATCTTTATTGAGGAAACGTTTCGCCACACAGTGGCTTCATCAGTCCATACATAGGAGAAACTTGAAGAACAGGAGGAGAATGAGGTAATCAGTCCCTCAACCTTGAGTCGATGTGTTCAGTCCATCAATCTTGAGTAGAATACGGCATATGAGCGGAGAAGCAGCTTATAAACCGTATGGCAGGAGAGGTGCAGCAGTCATAGGTGGTGTGACATTTGTTCAATGTGGAAGTAGGTCGTGCCCAACAATTAGGCAAGCGAAGAATTCCTAAGTATTAAGATCCCAAGAAGTTGCAGTGTCTGACAGGTTTGTAGATGAATGGTTCAGAGAACCGACATGTTGATAAATTAGACACATGTGCAACTCTTGGGTATCTTTATTGAGGAAACGTTTCGCCACACAGTGGCTTCATCAGTCCATACATAGGAGAAACTTGAAGAACAGGAGGAGAATGAGGTAATCAGTCCCTCAACCTTGAGTCGATGTGTTCAGTCCATCAATCTTGATTAGAATACGGCATATGAGCGGAGAAGCAGCTTATAAACCGTATGGCAGGAGAGGTGCAGCAGTCATAGGTGGTGTCACATTTGTTCAATGTGGAAGTAGGTCGTGCCCAAGAATTAGGCAAGCGAAGAATTCCTAAGTATTAAGATCCCAAGAAGTTGCAGTGTCTGACAGGTTTGTAGATGAATGGTTCAGAGAACCGACATGTTGATAAATTAGACACATGTGCAACTCTTGGGTATCTTTGTTGAGGAAACGTTTCGCCATACAGTGGCTTCATCAGTCCATACATAGGAGAAACTTGAAGAACAGGAGGAGAATGAGGTAATCAGTCCCTCAACCTTGAGTCGATGTGTTCAGTCCATCAATCTTGAGTAGAATACGGCATATGAGCGGAGAAGCAGCTTATAAACCGTATGGCAGGAGAGGTGCAGCAGTCATAGGTGGTGTCACATTTGTTCAATGTGGAAGTAGGTCGTGCCCAAGAATTAGGCAAGCGAAGTATTCCTAAGTATTAAGATCCCAAGAAGTTGCAGTGACACCACCTATGACTGCTGCACCTCTCCTGCCATACGGTTTATAAGCTGCTTCTCCGCTCATAAGCCGTATTCTACTCAAGATTGATGGACTGAACACATCGACTCAAGGTTGAGGGACTGATTACCTCATTCTCCTCCTGTTCTTCAAGTTTCTCCTATGTATGGACTGATGAAGCCACTGTGTGGCGAAACGTTTCCTCAATAAAGATACCCAAGAGTTGCACATGTGTCTAATTTATCAACATGTCGGTTCTCTGAACCATTCATCTACAAATCTCAAGAAGTATAAGTAACAGAAGTCCAAAATTTATTTTGCAGCTCTATACATCACTAGTGAGGCCTCATTTAGATTATGCTGCTCAGTTTTTATCCGCTCGTGAATAATCTGGAGATCACTGAAGAGCTTGGCGCAAGTGATCACAAATCCATCACTTTTAGCATTAATTGGGAATGCAAGAATAATGATAATACAGTAAAAACCCCTGATTTTCGTTCTGCCGATTATAATGGACTTAGGGAACATCTGTCTAATCTTGATTGGGGTTATCTAGCTAATGATTTTATTGACGATAATCATACTTATGAATATGAAGGGATCTGCTTTTATGATTGTTTTCTTAATAATGTACACAGTGCCCAGAGTATATACATTCCCCAGAGAGAAATTAGGTCTAATAATAACGATCCCAAATGGGTTAACAGGAGGCTAAAGCATCTATTAGGGGAGAAAAGGGGAATTTATAGGCGCATCAGAAGAGGAGAGGTTAACCTTACTGACCAATATGTTCAGCTTAAAAGAGAAGTAAAAAAGGCGATTAGAAAGGCTAAACGTGACTATGAAATTAGAGTTGCTAATGAATCAAAGACTAATCCAAAGGGGTCCTTTCAAATGTATAGGACGAAGGTGAAGGAAAAAGTAGGACCTCTGAAAACTGGGAATGGACAGCTGACGGATAATGAACTGGAAATGTACATGTCCTCAGAATTAATTCTGAGGACATGTACATAACCTTCACGACTACGACAACTACTACTACAACTAACCCATCTCTTTGGGAAGGACCTACTTCCACTGGGAAATCCCGCCTACCAGTGAATATGCCCTCGTCTGCTACACCTGACGTTACTATATAAGCGCCAGGATTCTTTCTTCTGCTTCAGAATCTCCACGACTATGGTGCTGTTCGCACCTACTCCTAGGTTGAGGGACTGATTACCTCATCTTCTGTATATAGTTCTACTGTCTTCAAGTTATGTCCTAGAATTTGTATTGATAAAGCCACTGGATGGCGAAACGTCTACAATAAAGATACCCAGATGTTGCAAATGTGTCTTACTCTCATCTTGTCGGTATTATATACCATTCGTACACAACTTGTCAGACACTGCAACATCATGGAATCTTAATTCTGAGGACATGTACATAACCTTCACGACTACGACAACTACCTCTACAACTAACCCATCTCTTTGGGAAGGACCTACTTCCACTGGGGAATCCCGCCTACCAGTGAATATGCCCTCGTCTGCTACACCTGACGTTACTATATAAGCGCCAGGATTCTTTCTTCTGCTTCAGAATCTCCACGACTATGGTGCTGTTCGCACCTACTCCTAGGTTGAGGGACTGATTACCTCATCTTCTGTACATAGTTCTACTGTCTTCAAGTTATGTCCTAGAATTTGTATTGATAAAGCCACTGGATGGCGAAACGTCTACAATAAAGATACCCAGATGTTGCAAATGTGTCTTACTCTCACCCTACCTAGTTGGGTTATTGAGGCTAAAACCTTGGGTAGTTTCAAATTTAGGTTGGATAAATGCATGAGTGAGAGGGGTTGGATTTGCATGGGGCTTGCATATGAGTGGGTAGGGTTAACAGAGCTTATTTCTTGGGTGGCATTGAAAATTGGTTGGGCAAATGTTTTGTTAGTGGGATGGATTGTAAAGGACCTGCCTAGTATGGGCCAACAGGCCTGCTGCAGTGTTCCTCCTTTCTTATGTTATTAGCATACTTGCACAACCCAATCCTCATAACAACATTCCCGGCACATCTACCGGCCCTTTCACACTTAATACCGTAGCCACCACTTCTTCACCTGACTCACTACCTTCCTCCTTACTATATGCATGAACATATCCTTGATTCATAGATACACTTGAGAAAGTTCAGTACATTTGCACGAGAAGTCGTGTACCTCGATAATTAAAGGTTCTTCTGTTTTCTTGAGTCTTTTTATCACTATTTATCGGCATTTGGCACAATTTCACACCGGAAAATATATGGCAGGATCAGCAACTCCCGTGTGTCATGCAGGAAACATGTGGCAGAATCAGCATCTCTGCGCGCACTAACCACACCATATATCACTTACCACAAGTGGAAAGTGTCGCAGGGTTGTGCTGGGAGGTAATATTAATGCGGAGCCGTTCACCGCTGCATACTAACTTGCCTAACTCGCCCAGCACTCCTCTCATACCTTCTCCTCGTACATTCTCACTGTTTTAAGATTTTTTTTTTTTTACTGGTCTTCTGTTGTTATGGAATTGTACTATTAGTTTTAGCATTATTGCAATTATTAGTTCAGCATAATATAGGAGCATTCAGCTCATAGCTGAGAGCACTTAGGAATGATTCCAGGGCAGGACGGGATATACCAACGACACTGCTGACACCTACTGCCCCCTTATTCAATTCAATTAGCAGTATGTGCCTGTATCTTTTTGCACCCTAGGTGGTGGTATATGTAAAGCCAAGTCTCAAATAAGCTGAGGCAAGCAAATGGCTCACAATGTGTAAAATAAACTGGCGAAAGTTAATAGGTGTGAGCCTGTACATCTGAGAATAGTTAAAAGAAAGCTTGTTAGAAGCCTTATATTTAGGTGTCTTCGTCAGTGGAGGCTTGTAAGTGCTTGCCCGAATTTTCTTCTTTTTCCTCTCTCCAAATTGTTGCGTGTAATGTGGTCGGCTTTAACTTTTCAATTGTGTTTCACTGTACCGGGGAATGGTTCATGCAGCCATTGTCGTGTGCAGGAGACCTATGTATGATCACTGTCATGTGCAACAGACCTATGCATGATTGTCGTGTGCAGGAGACCTATGTATGATCATTGTCATGTGGAATAGACCTATGCATGATTATTGTCGTGTGCAGGAGACCTGTACATGATCACTGTCGTGAGCAGGGATCGGAGTCCATCTCTTGTAGCGTAGTTAGCATCCACCCTCTAACACCCCTCAGGACCATCTCTTGTAGCGTAGTTAGCATCCACCCTCTAACACCCCTCAGGGTCCATCTCTTGTAGCGTAGTTAGCATCCACCCTCCAGCACCCCTCAGGGCCATCTCTTGTAGCGTAGTTAGCATCCACCCTCTAACACCCCTCAGGGTCCATCTCTTGTAGCGTAGTTAGCATCCACCCTCCAGCACCCCTCAGGGCCATCTCTTGTAGCGTAGGTAAGACAAATATGCAACAGTTAGACAACTTTATTCTGAAACGTTTCGCCTACACAGTAGGCTTCTTCAGTCGAATACAGAAAGTAGGTAGGAACAGTAGAGATGTGAAGACGATGTAATCAGTCCATCACCCTTGTAGTCGTAGAATTTGAGGTTGACTACAAGGGTGATGGACTGATTACATCGTCTTCACATCTCTACTGTTCCTACCTACTTTCTGTATTCGACTGAAGAAGCCTACTGTGTAGGCGAAACGTTTCGGAATAAAGTTGTCTAACTGTTGCATATGTGTCTTACCTAACAACCTGTCGGTATTGTATACCATTTTGATGTTCATCTTGTAGCGTAGTTAGCATCCACCCTCCAGCACCCCTCAGGGCCATCTCTTGTAGCGTAGTTAGCATCCACCCTCCAGCACCCCTCAGGGTCCATCTCTTGTAGCGTAGTTAGCATCCACCCTCCAGCACCCCTCAGGGCCATCTCTTGTAGCGTAGTTAGCATCCACCCTCTAACACCTCTCAGGGTCCATCTCTTGTAGCGTAGTTAGCATCCACCCTCCAGCACCCCTCAGGGTCCATCTCTTGTAGCGTAGTTAGCATCCACCCTCTAACACCCCTCAGGGCCATCTCTTGTAGCGTAGTTAGCATCCACCCTCTAACACCCCTCAGGGCTATCTCTTGTAGCGTAATTAGCATCCACCCTCCAGCACCCCTCAGGGCCATCTCTTGTAGCGTAGTTAGCATCCACCCTCCAGCACCCCTCAGGGCCATCTCTTGTAGCGTAGTTAGCATCCACCCTCCAGCACCCCTCAGGGTCCATCTCTTGTAGCGTAGTTAGCATCCACCCTCTAACACCCCTCAGGGTCCATCTCTTGTAGCCTAGTTAGCATCCACCCTCCAGCACCCCTCAGGGTCCATCTCTTGTAGCGTAGTTAGCATCCACCCTCTAACACCCGTCAGGGCCATCTCTTGTAGCGTAGTTAGCATCCACCCTCCAGCACCCCTCAGGGTTCATCTCCTGTAGCGTAGTTAGCATCCACCCTCTAACACCCCTCAGGGCCATCTCTTGTAGCGTAGTTAGCATCCACCCTCCAGCACCCCTCAGGGTCCATCTCTTGTAGCGTAGTTAGCATCCACCCTCTAACACCCCTCAGGGCCATCTCTTGTAGCATAGTTAGCATCCACCCTCCAGCACCCCTCAGGGTCCATCTCTTGTAGCGTAGTTAGCATCCACCCTCTAACACCCCTCAGGGCTATCTCTTGTAGCGTAGTTAGCATCCACCCTCAAGCACCCCTCAGGGTCCATCTCTTGTAGCCTAGTTAGCATCCACCCTCTAACACCCCTCAGGGTCCATCTCTTGTAGCGTAGTTAGCATACACCCTCCAGCATCCCTCAGGGTCCATCTCTTGTAGCGTAGTTAGCATCCACCCTCTAACACCCCTCAGGGTCCATCTCTTGTAGCGTAGTTAGCATCCACCCTCCAGCACCCCTCAGGGTCCATCTCTTGTAGCGTAGTTAGCATCCACCCTCCAGCACCCCTCAGGATCCATCTCTTGTAGCGTAGTTAGCATCCACCCTCTAACACCCTTCAGGGTCCATCTCTTGTAGCGTAGTTAGCATCCACCCTCCAGCACCCCTCAGGGTCCATCTCTTGTAGCGTAGTTAGCATCCACCCTCCAGCACCCCTCAGGGTCCATCTCTTGTAGCGTAGTTAGCATCCACCCTCTAACACCCCTCAGGGCCATCTCTTGTAGCGTAGTTAGCATCCACTCTCCAGCACCCCTCAGGGCCATCTCTTGTAGCGCAGTAAGCATCCACCCTCCAGCACCCCTCAGGGTCCTTCTCTTGTAGCGCAGTAAGCATCCACCCTCCAGCACCCCTCAGGGTCCATCTCTTGTAGCGTAGTTAGCATCCACCCTCTAACACCCCTCAGGGCCATCTCTTGTAGCGTAGTTAGCATCCACCCTCCAGCACCCCTCAGGGTCCATCTCTTGTAGCCTAGTTAGCATCCTCCCTCCAGCACCCCTCAGGGTCCATCTCTTGTAGCGTAGTTAGCATCCACCCTCTAACACCCCTCAGGGCCATCTCTTGTAGCGTAGTTAGCATCTACCCTCTAACACCCCTCAGGGCTATCTCTTGTAGCGTAGTTAGCATCCACCCTCTAACACCCCTCAGGGTCCATCTCTTGTAGCGTAGTTAGCATCCACCCTCTAACACCCTTCAGGGTCCATCTCTTGTAGCGTAGTTAGCATCCACCCTCCAGCACCCCTCAGGGTCTATCTCTTGTAGCGCAGTAAGCATCCACCCTCCAGCACCCCTCAGGGTCCATCTCTTGTAGCGCAGTAAGCATCCACCCTCCAGCACCCCTCAGGGTCCATCTCTTGTAGCGCAGTAAGCAACCACCCTCCCTCATCACCCCTCTAACCGCGTTCCCACTCTTACTGAAATACTTAATTTTGTTTAGGTACAGGCTCACATAAATACAATTATCATACACAGTGACATGTTTAACAATTCGCAAACGGCGAAATTATTTGCAAACATTATCTCTTAGTCCACAGCAGGATTCGAACCTGCAAACTCGGCATCAAAGTACACAGTAAAAATGTGTAAATTACCCAGGATAATCCAATTCATCAAAGTGACTTATTTCCACTGGGATTCTTAATGATATCCTCATTACTCTACTGAAGTCTCCCAGCTCAGGCTGACAGATTTCAACACCTTGTATGAACCTCATCCTGCGTGGTGGAATCTGACAGGTAAACAGATAGGTTTCACTTCCCTTGTGTAATTATCATGCAAAATAAGGTAACAGCACAGTGAAGTTTCCAGTTTTGTTTAATAAAAAAATAATCACTTATAATGGAGCTTGCACACACATTACAATATATAATATTGTGAAACCACGGCTCCACAATACAACAGAACCTCCGTCTGTTGTTTTAAAACCTATCTCTCGTTGCGTGTTTCTCGGTGACGGGAAGTGCTTATAGGGAGCCGCCTGTCACTTGTTTACCTCTCCTTGAGCCATAGCTCAACACCGTGTTGTAACCAGTGTCGGTTGTTTGCTTGTTTTAATGAAAAAAATGTTATATGAGGTGTGATATGTGGTTAGCGGGGTAAATGGACGAGGCTGCTCTTATCGTGGGTACCTCCGAGTTTATATGCAAAATGCTGCTGCCAGATGGTGGCAGCCGACGCTAAGCCAGTCAGTATGTTGCTTGGTTATACAAGACAGTCCCAGGAAGTAAACACAACCTCCTTCCCTTTTTTCTCTCTCATATATATATACATCTATATGTATATGTGTATGTGTGTCGTGCCGAACAGATAGAAACTTGTGATTTTGGCTTAAATAGCAACGCTCTTCTTGCCGAATAAGGCAAGCGAAAATTTATGTATGCAGTAATTCCGCAAAAATCATTCTGATCCTAGCGAAAAAAATATATTTCATTGTGTTTGTTAAATTATTCAATTAGTGTAAACTTATCTAAAATATATTTAGTTGGATTAGACTAATTTAAATTGAGCTTGTTATAATAAAGTTGGGTAAGTTTCCTAAGGCTCTTTTGGTATAAAATTATTAATTTTTACATTAACATTATTGAAAAAAATCTGAAAACGTATAAGAGAAAACTCATTTTAAATGAGTTCTTGCTAACTGACCAGTTTTACCTATTCAGCAAGATATATATATAATATATATATTATATATATATATATATATATATATATTATATATATATAATATATATATATATATATATATATATATGTCGTGCCGAATAGGCAGAACTTGCGATCTTGGCTTAAATAGCAACGTTCATCTTGCCATATAGGACAAGTGAAAATTTGTGTATGCAATAATTTCGCCAAAATCATTCTGAACCTAACGAGAAAAATATATTTCACTGTGTTTGTTTAGTATTAAATTATTGTAAACAAATCTAAAATATATTTAGTTGGGTTAGGCTAAAATAAATTGTTCTTGTTATAATAAGGTTAGCTAAGTTTTCTAAGATTCTTTTGGTGCAAAATTAAAAATTTTCATATTAACATTAATGAAAAAATATATCTTTAAACGCATAAGAGAAAATTTCTGGAAGGACTTAATTTTAAATGAGTTCTTGCTAATTGACCAGTTTTACATATTCGGCACGACATATATATATATATATTATATATATATAATATATATATATATATATATATATATATATATATATATATATATATATATATATATATATATTCAACAAACCGTCCATATCCCACAGAGGCAGGGTAACACAAAAGAGAAATTTAATTTTTTTAATTTAGCAATGTATACAGAAGAGGAGGTTACTATCCCCTTGCTCCCGGTAATTTAGTCGCCTCTTACGACACTCATGGCTTGCAGAGGAATAGCAAAAAAAAAAAAAAAAAAAAAAAAAAAAAAAAAAAAAAAAAAAAAAAAAAAATCAGCAGAAGGCATATGTAATCTCTTTGTAAGCTTTTACTTTTGACAGTTCCTTGATATTGAGAATTCACGAAAGTTCATCACTATTTTCTCACAGTGGTTGCTCTTCATATTGTGATATCACCTCTTTACTATGATCTTATTGCATATATATATACATTATATATTATATATATATATATATATATATATATATATATATATATATATATATATATATATATATATATATATATATTGATGAAAGACGTGAATGCTCAGGTGTTGGTAATATGTGTAGGGTTAAAAGATAAAGAATTTAACACAAAGTGAGGGCTGTCACAGTTGCTCTTTGCTGATGACACTGTGCTTTTGGGAGATTCTGAAGAGAAGTTGCAGAGGTTGATGGATGAGTCTGGTAGGGTATGTAAAAGAATAATGAAAGTGAATATAGGAAAGAGTAGGGCAATGAGGATAACAAAAAAATAATCAACGAAATATTGGATATCAGATTGAAGGGAGAGAGTATGGAGAAGGTGAATGTATTCTGATATTTAGGAGTAGGCGTGTCAGTAGATGGGTCTATGATGGATGAGGTAAATCACAGAATTGATGAGGGGAGAAAAGTGAGAGGTGCACTTCGGAGTCTGTGGAAACAAAGAACTTTGTCCATGGAAGCAAAGAGGGGAATGTATGAGAGTATAGTTATACCAACGCTCTTATATGGGTGTGAAGCATGGGTGATGAATGTTGCAACAAGGAGAAGGCTGGAGGCAATGGAGATGTCAAGTCTGAGGGCAATGTGTGGTGTGAATATAATGCAGAGAATTCGTAGTTTGGAAATTAGGAGGAGGTGCGGGATTACCAAAACTACTATCCAGAGGGCTGGATGGGTTGTTGTGGTGGCTCGGACATGTAAAGAGGATGGAACAAAATAGAATGACTTCGAGTGTGTAAATATATAGTGGAAGGAAGACGGGGTAGGGGTCGGCCTAGGAAAGGTTGGAGGAAGGGGGTAAAGGAGGTTTTGTGTGCGAGGGGCTTGGACTTCCAGCAAGCATACGGGAGCGTGATTGATAGGAGTGAATGGAGACTTGAAGTGCTGTTGGAGTGTGAGCAAGGTAATATTTATGAAGGGATTCAGGAAAACTGGCAGGCCGGACTTGAGTCCTGGAGATGGGAAGTAAGTGTCTGCAATCTGAAGGAGTGGTGTTAATGTTGCAGTTTTATAATTGTAGTGTAAGTGCGCCTCTGCTAAGACAGTGATGGAGTGAATGATGGTGAAAGTTTTCCTCTTTCGGGCCACCCTACCTTAGTGGAAGACGACCGATGTGCTGATAAATAATAATAAATAGTGTTGAAAGATTTCCTTTTGCTATGTCTATATTTGAAGCCACATGTCAGGAAGGGCCCTCGGAGACTGTGGCCGTCAATGGAACTGTAGAGCAAATTCCAAGCGTTAGACTAGTAGAATAAGGAGGAAAGTTGGGTTTTCGGTAGCCAATACAAACTACAAAAGTTTACTTCATGCAGACAGCAAACCTGTGTGGATCACTGATCAGAGGCAGTGGTGATGACTTGATGCTGTGTCAGTCATTGTCCTGTCACTCTCCAGTCACTCTGTCAACATGCAACCTAACAAATATGAAGAACTAACAAATTTGAAGAACTAACAAATTTGAAGAACTAACAAACTATAAGTAGTAACAAATTATAAAAACTAACAAGTTTGAAGAACTAACAAACCTGAAGAACTAACATACTATAAGAACTGCCAAATTATAAGAACTAACAAGCTTGAAGAACTAACAAACTATAAGAATTAACAAGCTTGAAGAACTAACAAACCTAAAGAACTAACAAATTTGAACTAACAAACTATAAGAACTAACAAACTACAAGAACTAACAAACTATAAGGACTAACAAAGTTGAAGAATTAACAAACTATAAGAACTAACAAACTTAAAGAACTAACAAACTATAAGAACTAACAAACCTAAAGAACTAACAAATTATAAGAACAAACGTGAAGAAATAACAAGCTATTAAGAACAAACCTGAAGAACTAACAAATTTGTTGAACTAACAAACAACGTTCCTAAGATTCGTTCCGAGAAACAATATATAACAAGAGGAC
>NC_069432.1:36141207-36146207 GCF_026875155.1 Cherax quadricarinatus | reverse complement strand
AACATGACTAGTAACAAAAAAAAGGGGCAGGGGGGACATGACTAGTAAAAAAAGGGTGGAGGATGGGGAAAATGCTGTAAAAAAGGGGGCAGGTTTGGGAAAATGACTTAACAACAAAAGGGGGCAGGTGGGGCATACAGAAAAAAAAGGTGGCAGGATGGGAACTGACTATAACAAAAGGGTGGGAGGGGGGGAACAGACTAGAAAAAAAGGGTGGCAGGAGGAAAATGACTAGTAACAACAAAGGGCGGTGGGAACTGATAGTAACAACAAGGGGGGCAGGAAGGAAAAATTTATATAAACAAGGTGGAGGATGGGAACATGATAGTAACAACAAGGGGGGCGGTGGGAACATGACTAGTAACAACAAGGGTGGCAGGGGGGAAAATTGTAACAAGGGTGGCGGGGTGGAAATCTAGTAACAAAAAAGGTGGCAGGATGGGGAAAGACTAGTAACAACAAGGGTGGCAGGATGGGGAAAATGACTAGAAAACAAAGGGGGGAGGAAGGGCTGACAAACAACAAGGGGGCAGGTGGGGCATGATATAAAAAACAAGGGTGGGAGGAAGGGGAAAATGACTAGTAAAACAAAGGGGGGGGGATGGGAACATGACGTAACAAAGGGTGGGGAGGAGGAAATGACTAGTAACAAAAAGGGGGGGAGGATGGGGAACATGATAGTAAAGGGGGGCGGATGGGAACGACTAGTAACAACAAGGGTGGAAAGGGGAAAATGATTGTAACCAAAAGGGGGCAGTGGGGAAAATGTTTAAAACAAGGTGGCAGGTGGGAACTGACTAGTTAAAAACAAGGGGGGCGGTGGGACATGTAGTAAACAAGGGTGGCAGGGTGGGAACATGCTTGTAAACAAGGGTGGAGGGTGGGAACATGAAGTAAAAAAAAGGGTGGCAGGATGGGAAAAGCTATAACAAAAAAGGGTGGGAGGAGGGAAAATGACTGTAAAAAAAGGGGGGCAGGATGGGACATGACTGTAACAACAAAAATGGCAGGATGGCTGACTAGTAAAAAAAGGGGGGCAGGAAGGGAAATGCTATAACAAAAAAGGGGGGAGGATGGGGAAATGACTATAACAACAAGGGTGGCAGGGGTGGAAAATGACTAGTAAAAAACAAGGGTGCAGGGGGAACTGACTTGTAACAAAAAGGGGCAGGATGGGAATGTAGTAAAACCGGGTGGCAGGTGGGGAAAAGATAGTAACAACAAGGGGGGCAGGTGGAAAATGACAGTAACAACAAGGGTGGCAGGAGGGAAAATGACTGGGAAAAACCAATGGGCAGGGGGGGAAAGAAATGTAAAAAACAAGGGGGGCAGGTGGGAAATACTATAACAAAAAAGGTGGCAGGGGGAACATGACTAGTAACAAAAAGGGTGGAGGATTGCGAAAGGGTATAAAAAAAGTTGCAAGGGAAAGGCAACAGGGGGAGAGAAATAGGTGAACCAGTGAGGTGGCTGACGTGCCCGGTGGAAGAAAAATGCTTGTAACAGGGCCCCAAAGGGGATTTGGTGGGAAAAGTTAAAAGGGGGGCCTGGGAATCTTGCCGTCCAGAGAGATCGAGTTGGTTGGAGCTTTCTGTAAAACCCGGTTTCGGTGGGGATTGATACAAAAATAAATAAATATTTAAAATATATAAATATTTTAAAAATAATATTTAAATATATAAAAAAACAAAACCCCAAATCCCCATGTCGGGATGAAATTTTTATGTAAAACACAAGTGGAGGGGGGGGAAAATGATTTTTTCCAATTCGGTTTGGGGAAAAATTTTGGGGGCAATTAATTTTATTTTTTAATTGTTTTCGGTTTGGGGGTCTGACTTTTTTTTTAAAACCAAAATATTGAAAAATTTTTTATCCCAAGTTTTTTTGGATAATAAAACATTTAGGGTTCAGGTAAAACACTTTTACCTTCTTTGAAATGCCCAAAAAGGGGGAGGGGGAGGGAAGAGAAGGGGGGAGGGGGAAAAAGAAAAAAGGGAGGAGGGAAAAGAAGAAAAAGGGAGTGGAATTAGAAAAAAGCAGAAAAACTTTCTTTATACAAAAAGGGGGGGTTTGAATGATAGTACACAAGTTTTGGAAGGGTAACAAAAAAGTAACACAAAGGGGGCCGGGGGGCAACTTGTCACAGGTCTGGTTGTAAAAATACCCAGTACTATGGGGTGGTGGACAAAGTTGGCCTGTACATGTAGTAATAGGTTGGCCCCGGTTTGGGTTTTTTTTATACACAGTGTTCTTACCCTTTTTTTTTTGGGTTCTGAAATTCTAATAAAACAGGGGCCCAAAAAATAAATAGGTAAAAACAGTTGGACATTTTAGAAACAATTTTTAGGTTATGCCACAAACACCGATAAAAACATTCATATGTGACGGGTAAAAAATTAGGCAACTTTGAGCACAAACATTTTTGCAGTTACAATGAATACAAATTTGGATATCCAAAGCAATGTTATCATTAATTCCAGCTATAAACCAGTAAGCTTTAAAATGTGTTTGGAGTGGCACCAGCCCCAGGCTCTCTACCTTCTGTATGTAGAGATGGTGCCTGGAGTAGAACCAAAACAGTCTTCTTATCTCCTACTCGTAGGTCTTTGTAATAGCACCAGTCCTGGTCTTCCTAGATTCCTGTCTCCTATGTACATGTGTTGAGTGTGGTTCCACCAAGCCACCTCCTGCTTAGCATGTTGTATTACCAGACCTTCATCCTGCTTGTGTGTGAGTGCGACGTTACCAGACCTTCTTCCTGCTTCCTACTTGTAGTGTGTGAGTGCGATGTTACCAGACCTTCTTCCTGCTTCCTACTCTTGGTATGTGAGTGCGATGTTACCAGACCTTCTTCCTGCTTCCTACTTGTGGTGTGAGAGTGCGACGTTACCAGACCTTTTTCCCTGCTTCCTACTTGTGGTGTGTGAGTGCGATGTTACCAGACCTTCTTCCTGCTTCCTACTTGTGGTGTGTGAGTGCGATGTTACCAGACCTTCTTCCTGCTTCCTACTTGTGGTGTGAGAGTGCGACGTTACCAGACCTTCTTCCTGCTTCCTACTTGTGGTGTGTGAGTGCGATGTTACCAGACCTTCTTCCTGCTTCCTACTTGTGGTGTGTGGGTGCGATGTTACCAGACCTTCTTCCTGCTTCCTACTTGTGGTGTGTAAGTGCGATGTTACCAGACATTCTTCCTGCTTCCTACTTGTGGTGATTTAAAGCTGAGCAAATTAGAAGATACTATTCTCAACGGATACTGAACACTTATTAAGATGGATGATGTGTGCAATATTACAAGTCACCGATAATACAGAGTTACTGCCATTCTATGATGCAGAAGCCTGAACATTCAGTAAATCCATGGTATAGGATACAAACTTCCACCCTGGATAAGTGACTGGCTCGCAGACAGTAAGCATAAAGTACTGACCGGAGAATTGTCTGAGTAGCATCCCGGAAAGAGCATAGTTCCCAGGGATCGGTACTTTGCTCTTTTCTCTTGAAAATATACATAAACGATCTCGAGGTAGCGATAAGATCTGAGATATCAGAATTTGCAGATTACATTAGACTGGGTAAAAAGCGCAGCATCCAACAAAGATTGTTTGAGATTTCAGAGTAATTTAGACCGTCTGGACACGTGGAAAATGACTTTCAGTGAAGGGAATTGAAAATGATACATTTTGGGTATAACACTCCCAAACATGAATACAAAATGTTTGGCAACAAACTTACCGAAACAAGTAAAGAAAAAGACCTTAGGATAATAATTCTGTCAATCTCCGAGCAGCATAGCTAACAATGCTATTTCACAGCTAGAAACTTGAAACACCATGACTATTATGTACTTGTTAGACCGCATCTTGAATAAGAAATCTAATTATAGTCTCCAAATTACATTAAAAACTAAGATATATTAGAGAGGGTACAAAGAAGAGCTAACAAACTCATACGTTCACTCAAAAACAAACCTTGTGATGAAACACTCAGAGCACTAAACCATTTTCCTCATATGAAATGTTAACAACAAGGTCTCATTCAAACCTGAATGAGGTGTTGAGTTACCTCATAATTTGAAACAATGAAGCAAAAGTGCCAGACGTAAGATGCAACACCAGCGTGTGCAAAGTCTTTTTGTTATTGTTTATTTTGCTAACAGAATTAAAGCAGAATGGAATAAATTACCTCCTAATATTAGAAGCCCCAAAAGAATACAGTAATTCAAGAACCAGCTGAAAAAAGCACCTTGCGGGAGCAGCTGTCACAAAATGTGATAATAAGACATAGTGACCAGTAAGTTACAGGCTGGTATTGTGAGGGAGGACAGGAGCGAGATGCTACCTAGCACAGTCGCTGCCTCACTTACCCACTTACTAAATCCACACCAAACCTATACATTAAATAGATAGGGCAATCTGAAGTCAACAGATTCCTATGATCGCTAGCGCATTCAGCTAACACTGTGGTCCAGGGGTCCATCCCCGGTACGGCTGGAAACATTAGGACGTATTTCCTTAAGACATCTGCTGTCCACTGTTCATCCATCAGTAAAATGGGTACCTGGGTGTTAGTCGACTGGTGTGAGTCGCATCCTGGGACAAAACTGAACTAATCTGCCCGAAATGCTCTACATAACAAACGGCTTTCTATGTTGTAATATGTCATTGATGTCAGTTAGGCCTGTATACCTTGTACATGTACGCGTAGAAATATTAATAATAATAATAATAATAATAATAATAATTATTATTATTATTATTGCCTCTTCAACAACTGCATCAAAACGATCAACTGACAAGACAAACGAGTCAGTAATAGTAAGAGTGGTAAATGTAGATGGTTGTGATAATCAAAGCAAAGCTGGTGGTAACCAGAAGTTGAACCACTGGTACACAGCTCTATGAGTGACAGTGGTGTGACATGGGTAATTTAAAACAGAAACAGTACTAATTTAGAAGTAGTTGCGGGTCAGTTTCCATTCAGTTCCCCCTGTAATTGTGTCA
>NC_069432.1:36110662-36140707 GCF_026875155.1 Cherax quadricarinatus | reverse complement strand
AAAAATTTTGAGTGCACCCTTTCAGAAATTTGGGGTTAACAAAAGAGCGATATTTTTATTTTTAAAAGACTCTTTTTAAAACATTTGGGCAAAAGAAAGGTTTGGAATGGATCTGAATCTTGTACACTCTTCACATGTGCAGATCCCCCATATGTACAAAACAGGAGAAGCCCCCTTTTCGGCCGATCTTTGTAAAATTTGGGAAAGGGAAAAACCACAGGCCACTACCATCTCTAAAAACTTTTTCAAAAGTGCATGTTCCATTGAAAAACCCAAAGACTTTGTCGACTCAGGGACATTTATCTATTAAACGCTATTTTGTACTTGTTTTTGGTAAACCACCTAACCTTGTTTTCCCTAATCAGTTATCTCAGTGATTTTGAAACTACGCACATTCCCACGGGACTTCGTCCCGATTTGATCTCTCAAAACTTTTTTAGCAACCGGTCAAAATATGTTAAATGCAATTTCCAGAAATTTTAAAATTTCTAAGACTTCCACTACAAAAAACCACCGCCCCCCCCCAACAGCAAAATAAAATAGAGTAATAAACTAAAAATCAAGGGAATTTATTTCTCATTCTGTTTGAATGTACCCCTCCCCCGGGGGCGGGGGCTAAAGCCCCGTTTCACACACGGGGGGCCCGGGGTTCGATTCCCCGCGGGTGAAAAATTCCGGAAACTTTTCCCTTACCCCTTTCCTTTCACCACAGCAAATATACCGGTGTTAGTGACGGGGTGTGGGCGCATCATGGGGACAAGTTAGACCCCAAGAAATAAGTTAACAGTCCTCGATGACGCACTGACTTTTTTCAAATGACGGAGGGAATAAGATGCTGAACTTTTCTAAGTATAGACCTTTTGCCCCAGTACTATAAAAAAAGTCCATTCAATGTTCCACTAACTTTGAACACAATGTTAAAACCCGATGAAGACTGCAACAAAATAATTTAGGGGGAACGCCCCCCTTTTAAATTTTTTAATCATGGATCCTTTCAAGACCAAAGGAGAAAATCATTCAGGGAAAAACAATGATTCGATTTTTATGACAAAAAGTTGCATTTTAAAAATGCCGTTTAGTCGTGACCTTAGTTAAAACGATTAGAACCGGACAGAACTTTCTTGTTCATTATCATTAATCTTGTCAGACACACCCTCTCTGCTAATGAGGGCCAAGCGTAAAAAAAAAAAAAATAATCATCATTTTAAGTCTAGAGCTGACCCTTAAGTAGGAAACCCCTTTTTTTTATTTATGCCTTTGGCAAAAACATACCCCCCTCCGCCTTCTGGAGTTTTCTTACCAATATGTTATTCCAGAAAAAATGGGGTTTTCTAAAACATTTTCCCCCTGGATGCGACCTATAACATCGGGTAAATACAAGACCCTTTTTTTCAGCAGGGGGCAAGGCAGATGGTTTTTAAAGGGAAAATTCCCCCTATTAAAAAGAACTCTCAAAATAATATGGGGGAATAATTTTAAATCCCCTTTGGGGATTTTTTTATGTGCCTCGGCTTTTGTTCCACCGTTTTCCCCGTCTACAGACACCCCCCAACCTTTAATTAGGATCCTTTTTTGACAGTCCTGCACACGACCACCACCACAAACAGTTAAGGAAAGTTTCACGTCCTGTTAGCATTTGTCCCCGCCCTTGTTTTTAGATAAAATTCTGGGAGACCTAATTATCCCCCCACCAAACCCCTGCCTTCCTTCCTCGGAGAGAGGACATCCATACCCTTTCGGTCCCAAGGGGTTGCCCCCAATCCTGGTAGGAACTCCAACCATTGCTCTGGTAAACGGTACGTTTTACCACTGCCCTTTGGGGACGTTGACCCTCGAAATACCCTCCAGGTAGGTATTCTAGCTCCCGGGAACGCCTCCTACTACTGGGTTTCTCCACTCTTATAACGACCCATCACCGTTGCTCGCCCCTGGTAGGGATGCCACCCTTTTCCCTAAACATTGGCACGTTTCCAACGAACCTTACCCCAATCTAACCTTGTCAAGCAGGTTCGTGGGTACAGTTGTCAGGAAGACCAAAAATACCGCATATATCCTGTACGTCCTAGCTGTTGTTCTGAAGAAACAAAGAACACTACATAGATCCTGCACATTCTATCTACAATTCCGAAGAAAATACCACATAGATCCTGCACCTCCCAGTTGTAATTTCTCAAGAAGACAAAAGACACCACTAGATCCTGCCTGACCCAGCCTCCTCATCAATCAGTAGTAGAGTGGAAAAAATAAAGCAGCACAGGTAAGAGGAAGAAGAAAGACCAAAATTTGAGTGTCGTCGCTTGTTGCAACTGGGAAGAGAACCTGTAAAATGCTAAAACTTGTAAGGTCCCTATTTAACACAAGAATGAAGGTGCCTTGTACTAGATATACATAAGAATGAATGAGCCTAAAATACTAGCCTATGTTAGGCAGGCTCTTCTCAAAGCCAATCATCTCCCTACATATTTTTAAAACTGCATGAAGTGCTTTCTTCATCGACACTACTGGGGGAGCCTGTTTTTTACTCACAACTCTATTGCTAAACCAGTACCTCCCAATCTTTCCAAATTTAATATATCCACCTTCACTAGTTTTTTGTGACTCCTGTCAGGGGGAGTATTTTCAGCATTATATATATATTTTTGTTTACACACTTTAATAATATCCTCTCTGACTCAGTGCTTTTTCAGAGAACGCAGCTTCAGTGTTCTGCCAATCTGTAGTAGTAACCCCTTTATATAATGGATCTGGATATAACGGACTTTTAAAATACTGGGCGAAATTCCATTGAGTAATTTGTTTTTTTAAACCCTCCTTTACCTCAGTGTTATTTCAAAAATAACATAAATTGTGTGAGCACACTCAACTATGCAAACAATAGAATGCTTAAATGCTTGTAATACTATTTTTTTTATTTTTTCTGAGTCAACGACCACTCAGACTAACCACAAACCCGTTATTAGTACATATTTCGAGGGTTTTAATAGAAAATTTTTCTGGTAGCGGGGGATTAACTTGGTCATGCTTCTCTTAGCGTTGTCACTGACGGTGTTTTGTGGAAGTCAGTGTCGACGAGCAGTCTTCTTTCTCTCCCAGTCTAGTAAGCCTAGTCGGAGACGCCTCCCCCAAGGTTATATCAATGGTTATAATCTTAACCATAATTTTTAAGGTCTGGACGGGGAAGCTAGAGGAAGGCCTCGGTCAGATACCAAAAAATCCAGCTGCGGGTCATCATACGACTAAACCCCGCGTCAGAAACACTTTTTCCTGTTCCTTAACTTACCTAACCTAACCTGAAGATGAAGCAGAGACCAGCTACTGCTACAGGGCAGGACAAACGCCTGAGACGAGTCTTATTCAAAATATGGATGAACTGATGAGTACAAAAAGGTGACTTGAGACTATCCACAAATATTAAAGGGACATAAATTTTGGGCTAGGTAGTAGGGCACAGGATTAAGGAGACTGATTATTTACACTATATAATTTTAAATAGATGGAAAATTCTTAAAACTTTTTAACTTTAGCTCGTATAAGAAAATTTAGCGAAATCTACGATTTAGACTTGATATTTTTTTTTTACGAACGATAGAAAGGAATATGGATTCGGGAACAAAAGACCTTGTGTGTGTGTGTGTTAGTGATAATCTTTGAGTTGAAAATTCGTCAACAAGAAGAAATATATTCTGAGAAAGTTTTGCGTGTATTGGGGCTGGAAACATAAGTAATTTAAAAACTCAGTAACAGTGTTTCTGGGTTTTTAAAAGAAGCAAATTTAATCTTAAGCTTTACTGGGAGATTATTAACTTTAGACCTGAGAAAGTTGCGTTACATCTTCAAAAATAACTTACGAGTTCACTTCTTGAATATTACTTTGCATTTAGGTTACCACATTTAAGAAAGGAAAATGACACACCGAGGCTGTCCAGCGCCCACTCACGATGATGATGATGATGATGACGATGATGACAGTAATGATGATGAGCACACTAACATTTACATCTCATCACACCTGTTCACATGAGATGAATTTACTCATCCTTGCAAGGCCATGAAGGACAGCTGAGACTTGATGCATGTATTGAATATTCTACATCATTTATCATGTTGAAGATTGAGACACTTAATGCACAAATGGGAATCTTTATCCAGGGAAAAGTTTCGCAGGCATGCTTCATCAGTCCAATACAAAAGGAAAGGGGTAGGAAGAGGGGAATTTAGGTAATCAGTCCCTCAACCTGAGTCGAGTGTTCATCCATCAATCTTGTAGAAACGTTTCCTGAATAAAGATTCCCATATGCTGCATAAGTGTCTCAAACTTCAACATTCGTTTTTTCAAACCATTTACACTCATTTATCATATCTAATATCTGAATAAATTGTCAATGCTTGTATACATTTAAACACAGAAAGAATAAAATATTTTTTCCTTAAACCCAACTCGCCTGATTACGGAATTTTTTAAAGGTAAAAGGATGAGCAATTTTATTTATCCATTTTTGGAAAATTATGATATTACCCGTGAGAACGAATTCAAAACTATAAATAAGATGAAAAAAAAAAAAGTTTAAACCCTTTCAGTGGAGAAGATTTTGCATTTAAGTGGAAAATGAGACCAAATATAAAAGATAAAATATCTGAGTGGGGAGATGTCACAAGAGGGGTGCCACAAGTATGGGTAACTGCCCCCCCCCCCGAAAAAATTTGGTTTTAATTTCTATAAATGAATTTGCCAGAAGGAATAAAACTATAGAATATTTCCTTTTCAGATGATGCAAAGATATTAAAATTAAAATACAAATCTTTAGAAGATGACTTGGATAAACAGAACAAATGGAATAATGGATAATGGAAATTTAACGTAGATAAATGCAATGTAATGAAAATGGAGAAAGGGAAAATCAGGTCACGTGGCAAATATAGACTGAGAAAATATTGAAAACAGATGCGGAGAGCGACCTGAGTGCTACTGTTAATAATAAATAAAATAATAAAATAATAAAATAATAAAAATAATAATAATAATGTCTACAAGTACATGTACAAGGTCCCACAGTCCTAGCTGATATCAATGACATACTACTGTATACAAAAGCCACTTGTTATGCAGACAAATTTTGCGCAAATTAGGGCAATTCTGTCCCCAGGGTGCGACCCACACTATTCCCCTACCGGGGATCGAGCCAAAGACCACAGTGCGTGAGCTGAGTGCTCTGGTACTCGAGCATGGGGGAAAAAATTGTCACCGGATGATCATATACACTATACTGTGGGAAATTCATATACTAAATGCTGGCGAACTACAAAATGGCTGTCAAATATGTGGAAGGAGAAATGCTGAAATTGCTGTTTTTAAGTCCAAGCCAAAATAGAATACGCATCGGCGTATATATATAAGTACAGTAATTGCTTTTTACCTCACTATACCTATATATTTCCCTCTGTGTCACTGTATTGTTTGTAACAGCTTGGCAAAGCTCATGGGGAGCGAAACGTTGCTACACAAAAAAGTCGCATCATTGCACTTGTGTCCTTTTATCTAACATATTGTCGGTAATTCTGCCAACATTATGACCTTAATGTGGGAGATTATGTCTCTCTCTTTCTATGAGTCTGCGTTTGCTATATTTAATTTTTTCAAAATTTTATCAAAACTTATGTAATTAATCTCAGGGAATTTTTTTTAGGTGTGGGGGCTAAACAACAGCTGTATAATTCCCCTTTGGTCTAATACAGTAGTCCCTTTAAACTTCCTACACAAGTGGGCCACATTTGATGGTCAAACGTGTGACGGCCGCACGGTTTTTTTTTGACACTGCAGTGTACAACCATATAAAAGTGAATGCAAAATTTCATGTGAGGACCGCATCCGTTTCTTAGAAGGCCACATGCGCCCGCGGGCCGCAGGTTGCGGACCCCTGGAATATATGAGTCAACTTTTTTAGCATTTCTCCATCCATATATATGAAGCTATTTTATAAATTCGCCAAGTAATATCTGAACTTCCTCACACTTTCGTCATTGATCTTCCGGTGACATTTTTGTTGTTTCATAACTGCTAAGACCCTCTTGCTGTCGACATTTCACAAATTTTTTCACACAAAGTTTTATTCATTAAGTGGCCTGATTTTGCTTTCTCCATTTTTATTGCACGGGATTTATCTACATTAAATTCCATGAACGAGCTAACACGCCATCTGGAGACCCGAAAATCAGATTATTGTTATCAGTTTACTATGTAACTATGTTCTTATGTGTTAAATCAGCTTTCCTCTGATCATTCAGACATACGTCAACGACAGCTGAACCATAGCTTACAGGGTCTTCCCTATCATTTTTTAATTTTAGTATCAAATGTCGGCACAATTGGATGCACTCTTGCTTCCATTTGTCGGTCCAGTTTTTCCTTCCAGAGTAAAATCAAAAAAAATCAACATGGATAATATAAATTTCTTACATTCTCTTATAAACTAAGGTTTCCTCTCCCCCTCAATTTTATGTTTTCTTGCAAGCATCCATTAGTAAAATTCTTTATTTCCGCTTAGTCATTCCAGTATCTCCTGTCAACTAATGCTATAGTTCGAACCTTGGACTCGGAGAAGAGCAGTGAGTGTATGAACCCAGGGTTAAGTTGCTGGGTACACTACACTCACAGATCCCTTGGTTGGAGTTAATGACAATAATAATATAATAATTCGAGACGCAGGCGAGAGAGATACATGATAATATACAGTGGAAAGCCCTGGAGGGATTGGACCAAACCTGCACACGAAAATCACTCCTATAGACAGCAAAAGACACGCAGGAGATGCAAACATTCCCCAATGAAAAGCAGGGGCCCACGAGTACAGTGAAGACAACACAATAATGTTGGGGTCCAAGAACAGTTCAATTGCCCTCAGCATACATAAGGGGATTTACCAATAGACCCTTTGCTGTCTTCAGAAGGCCCTGGACAGGCACCTAAAAGTTAGTACCTGACCAACCGGGCCTTGTGTTCCGTACGTCCAACTTGCGTGCGGCCAGCAGTAGCAGCCTGGATGATTAACCTTGAACACCATGAGCTGGTCTCAGACAGGCATGCGGGGCGTTGACCTCCGGAAAGATCCAGGTTAACTCAGGTATGTTAAAAGCTAAACCTATGTGGATCATTCAGCGTAAGACGTTTGTGAAGTCTGATCCTCTGTCCTTACGTGGTCATAATAGAACTTAGTATTTGTACTCACCTAGTTGGTCCCTTTTTTTCATGACATAAGTATGAACAGACAGTAAGAGTGTGTCGTGCTTACCGCAAGAAGATCGAGCTTTCAACACTCCATGAATGACCCGTAGGAAGGTTAAAGGCATTAAACTACGAAATCATAATAACACGACGACCGCAAACAAAACCAGGGTACGGTGAGGTTGAACCCAGCAAGTGAGTCTTAAAACTCCAGTCCAGTGCGTAAACCACTGGGGGTCAATAGCTGGCTACAATAATATTCATTCAACTAGGTATATATATACAGCAATAGTGAGGTTTAGCATAAGGCTGGCACTGTGACCAACAAATGCAAGTTTTACAAGACGAATCCTACTCGCCATTGGTTTTAACCCTACCACGTAAACGTGTTTTATTAAGGGATGAAATTGCGCTTACATTTAAAATATCTTATGTAAACAACTGTAACTCTCTGTTTTAATACCACTCCCTTTTCTATTTATTTTCCTAAATATACTTTAGTAGTTTTAACGTTGATCTTAATTCATCATATTTTGTATTTTACCAATTAGCTTACTTTCTACAAACTAAATATAATATTTGGCTTCTTCCTTGTTCTTGTTCTTACTATTTCCCTTTTCAAGTCTCTTTCTTCCTCTCTCCTTGAATATGTAATTTCATTTGTAGTCTGACTCTCGTAACTATATCTGGATTGGATCGCTTCCTATATGATTCCAATCCCTTTCATTTTTTTTCAAAGCTCTCCAACACTTTCTCATTTCATTTCTTCAAGATTACGTTTTTATATTCAATTTATTGTTTATTTTCCCTATACATTATATAACGCATCCTTCCTAACAGATTATTCATGTCTAACCATGAATATATATTTTCATTAGTTTCGCTAAAATACTTTATTTTTTAAAGTCATTATGTCGCTTTATTTATAATCTAGTCTTTAATCCTTTTTTAAATTTAAATTAATCATATTAACAGCCTTCGTTATTCCAGTAGAATAATGATCCTCTTTCCAAGTGGATTAGTTTACACTGTGTACTTTTACAAGGTCATCACACAGTCGCGTACGCGCCGACCTACACTTGACTCAAAAAAGTTGAATTAGAAGCGAGGATAGTAGACATATCTGCTGAATAACCTCTCGAGGATAGGGTAGGGGAATTGGGGGGTGTGGGAGTATATGGGGGGGGTAGTCCAGGGGGAGGTGTGATCAGCAGAGTTATGAGGGTGGGTTGGTGAGTGTGTCTAGTATATAAATCGGGAGTTCTTGCGAGAGTGAGAAGAATAGGATGTGGTAATTAGGTTATGGAAATTTATGGGTATAGGGGTAGGAATTGGATTTTTTTTATATGTGGAAGTTAATTTGGTTTGGAGTAATGGTGTTCGGTTATGTGGTTTGTGTTATATGGTTAGGGTATTGGTGTGGTTATTACGGGATTTAATTGTGGATTGTGTAATAGTGGTATGGTATTGGGGTTGTTGAAATATGGTAGGTATTGGTAGTTTATATGTGTAAGGAATTGTGTGTGGATAGGTTGTTATGTAATTTGATAGGATAATGTGTGTTGTATTTATTGTTATGGTAAAGGTTAATTTAAATAGTGGTTTGGTTAAAAGTTTACATTTTCAGTGGATTGTTTACACTGTTACTTTACAATAAGATATTACACTGTTTAATTTACAACTTTTAAGGAAACAGTGTAAACTATCCACGGGTAAAGGAAACGTGTAAACTATCCACTTGTAAATAAACAATGTAGAACTATCAGCTTGGAAAGTAAACAGTGTAAACTATCCACTTGAAAGTAAACAGTGAAAACTATCACTTGTAAAGAACAGTGTAAACTATCCAATTGTAAAGTAACAGTGTCAACTATCCACTGTAAAGTAAACAGTGTAAACTATCCACTTGTAAGTAAACAGTGTAAACTATCCCTTGTAAAGTAAACATTGTAGACTATCCACTTGAAAAGTAAACAGTGTAAGACTATCCCTTGGAAAGTAACAGTGTAACTATCCACTTGGAAAGTAAACAGTGTAAACATCCACATGTAAAGTAAACAGTGAAAACTATCAATTGGAAAGTAAACAGTGTAAACTATCCACTTGAAAGTAAACATGTAAATTTTACACTATCCACTTGGAAAGTAAACATGTAAACTATTCACTTGGCAAGTAAACATGTAACCTATCCACTTGTAAAGTAAACGAGTGTAACCTATCCACTTGGAAAGAGGGATCATAATCTACTGGAAATAAGAAAGCAGTTAAAAATGATTATTTAAATTAAACAAGCATTAATATACTAGATTATAAATAAAGCGACATAATACTTTTAAAAAATAGAGTTATTTAGCGAAATTAATGAAATAATATATTACAAGGTTAGAACATGAATAATCTGTAGAAGAATTCCGTTATATAATGGTATAGGGAATAACAATAAATTGAATATAAAACGATAATCATGAAGAAAAGAATGGAAAGTTTGGAGAGCATATGAAAAAAAATGAAGGTTATTGGAATCAAATAGGAAGCGATCCAATCCAGAAAGTTACGAGAGTCAGACTACAAAATGAAAAATACAAATTTCAAGGAGAGAGGAAGAAAGGAAGACTTTGAAAATGAAATAATAAAGACAGAACAAGGAAGGCCAAATAATTTATTTAGGTGTAGAAAGAAAGCTAATAGTAAATACAAAAAAATGATGAATTTAAGATCAACGGTAAAACTACTGAAGTATATTTAGGAAGAAACCTGAGTGTATTAAACAGAGAGTACAGTCTGTTTACATAAGATATATTAAAAGTAGCGCCAATTTCATTCCCTTAAAAAACACGTTACGGGTAGGTTTAAAACCCATGGCAGTAAGATTCGTCTGTAAATCTTGCATTTGTTGGTCTCAGTGCCACCTATGCTAACCTCCCTATCTGTATACATATTACCTAGTTGAATGAATCTTATTGTACCAGCTGACTCCAGTGGTTACGCACTGGAACTGGAGTTTACGACTCACTTCCATGGTTCAACCTGCACCCGAACCCGGTTTGTTTGCGGTCGTGTTATTATGATTTCGATAGTCATAATGCCTTAAACTCCCTACGGACATTCATGAGTGTTTGAAAGCTCGATCCTTCTTGCGGAAAGCACGACACACTACTAACTGACTGTTTCATACTATGTCCAGTGAATAAAAGGGACCACTAGGTGGAGTACAAATACTAAGTCTATATGTACACAGTAGACAAGATCAAGACTTCACAACGTCTTACTGCTGAAAGATCCACATAGTTTTTAGCTTTTAACATACCTGGTTTACCTGGATCTTTTCGGAGGTCCAACGCCCCCGCCTGCCTGGTCTGAGACCAGTCTCATGGTAGATCAAGTTCTAATCAACCAGCTGCTACTGCTGCCGCACGCAAGTTGACGTACGAACCACAGCCCGGTTGGTCAGGTACTAACTTTAGGTTGCCTTCCCGTGCCCTTCTTGAAGACAGGCAAGGTCTAATTGGTAATCCCCCTTATGGTATGCTGAGAGGCAATTGACAGTCTGGACCCGTAGACACTTATTGTGTTGACTCTCACTGTACTCGTAGGCGCCCCTGCTTTTCATTGGGGAATGTTTGCATCTCCTGCGAGTCTTTTGCTGTCAAAGGAGTATTTTCGTGTGCAGTTTGGTACGCAATCCCTCCAGGCTTTCCAACTGTATATTTCATTATCTCTCTCGCCTGCGTTCGAATTATTATATTAAATTGTCATAACTCCAACAAGGGATCTGTGAGTGTGTGAACAAACCAAGCAACATAACTGGGTTCATACACTCACTGCTCTTCTCCGAGATCCAAGGTTCGACCTATATGCATTATTGACAGAGAATAACTGGAAAGACTGATGCGAAATAAAGAAATTACTAATGGATGCTGCAAGAAAACATAACTAGAGGGATAGAAACCTTAATTTTAAAGAGAATGTAAAGAAATTTTAAATATTATCCATGTCTGTTTTTTATGATTTACTTCTGGAAGGAAAAACTGACAGACAAATGGAAGAGTGCATCCATGTGCCGACATTAATACAAAAATAAAAATGATAGGGAAGACCCTGGTAGGCTATGGTTCAGCGTCCGTATGACGAATGTCTGAAGACAGAGGAAGCTGATTTAACAACATAAGAAAAAGTTACATAGTAACTGAATAAACTATCTGATTTTCAGTCTCCAGATGGCGTGTAGCCTCTTTCATGATTTAATGTAGATAAATACCGTGCAATAAAAATGGGAGAAAGCAAAATCAGGCCCCCACTTAATGAATAAACTTTGTGTGACAAAAGTGTGAAAGTGTCCAGACAGCAAGAGGGTCTTATCCAGTTTATAGACACAACAAAATTATGTCACCGGAAGATCATAGTGGACGAAAGTGTGAGAATTCAGATATTACTCTCGGCGAATCATAAAATAGCTTTCATATATATGGATGGAGAAATGGCAAAAAAGTCTGACTCTAAATACAATAGGGGTCCGCAACCAGCGGCCCGCGGCCGCATGTTGGCCCTTCAAAGAAACGATTGCGGCCTCACATGAAATTAAGCATTCACTTTATATAGGTTGGAACACTGCAGTGTCAAACAAACCGGTGGCCTAACACATTTGACCATCAAATGTGGCCCTCTTGTGTATGAAGATTAAGGACACTGTATTAGTCCAAAGGGATATGACGCTGTTGGTTTTAGTCCCCACACCTAAAAAAAAATACTTGCAGATTAATTTCATAAGTTTTGATAGAAAGTTGAATAAATAAATATAGCAACGCAGACTCATAGAAAGCGAGAGAACATAATCTCCCCATGAAGTCAAAATGTTGGCAGAATTACCGACAATATGTTAGATAAAAGGACCCAAGTGCAACTGATGCGACATTTCAGTGTAGCAACGTTTCGCTCTCCATGAGCATTGCCAAGCTTTTACAAACCATACGAGTACACAGAGGAATATATAGGTATAGTGAGGTACAAAGCACTTCAACTGTACTTATATTGATACGCCGATGCGTATTCCTATTTGCTTGACTTATAAACAGCCATTTCAGCAGATTTCTCCCATCCACATATTTGACATCCAATTTGTAGTTCGCCAGCATTAAATAATATGAATTTCCCACAGTATAGTTTATATATCATCCGGTGACAATTTTTGCCCCATAGCTCGGAGTGACCAGAGCACCAGCTCACAGCACTGTGGACTTTGGCTCGATCCCCGGTACGGGAATAGTGTGGGTCGCACCCTGGGGTCAGAATTGACATAATTTGCGCGGAAATGCTCTCATAACAAGTGCTTCTATACAGTAGTATGTTCATTTGTATCAGCAGAGGACGTGTACCTGTACATGTACTAGATAGACATTATTATTATTATTATTATTATATTATTATTTATATATTACATTAGCCTCAGGTCGCTCCCGCATCTGTTTCCAATATTATCTCAGTCTAAATTTGCCACGTTACCTGTGATTCCTTTCTCCCATTTCATTACATTGCATTTATCCTACGTTAAATTCCATTATCCATTATTCCATTTTGTTTCTGGTTTATCCAAGTCATCCTTCAGAAGATTTGTAGTTAATTTTAAAAATCTTTGCATCATCTAAAAGGAAATTCATATAGTTTTTATTTCCTTCTGCAAATCAATTACAGAAATTAAACCATTTTTTTTCGGAGGGGGGGGGAGCAGTTACCCATACTTGTGGCCACCCTCTAGTGACATCTACCCCAAACTCAGATATTTTATCTTTTATATTTGGTCTCATTTCCACTTAAATGCAAAATCTCTCATCCACTGTAACGGTTTAACTTTTTTTTTTCATCTCCTATATTTATAGTTTTGAAATTCGTTCTTCACGGGAAACTATCATAATTTTCTCAAAAACTGATAAATAAATATGCCCATCCATTATATCCTTTAACAAATTCCGTAACTCAGTGCGAGTTGTGGTTTAATGGAAAAATATTTTAATCTATTCTGTAGTTTAAATGTATACAACATTGACAATTTTATCCACTGATATTTAGATAGATAAATGATGTAGAATATTCAATGCCCCATTCATCAAGTCTCCAGCTGTCACTTCATGGCCTTGCAAGGATGAGTAAATTCATCTCATGTGAACAGTTGAATGAGATGTAAATGTTAGTGTGCTCATCATCATCATTACTGTCATGCATCGGTCATCATCATCATCATCATCGTTGAGTGGGCGCTGGCCAGCCTCGGAGTGTCATTTTCCTTCTTACATGTGGTAACCTAAATGCGAATCTATATATTCAAGAATGAACTCGTAAGCTACTTTTGAAGATGTAACGCAACTTTTTCACAGGTCTAAAGTTAAATATTCAACCAGAAAAGCTTAAGATTACATTTGCTTCTTTTACAACCCAAGAACACTGTCTACAGAGGCTTAAATTACTTATGTTTTCCAGCGCCAATACACGCAAAAACTTTCTCAGAATAAATTTCTTCTGTTGACGAATTTTCAACTCAAAGATACACTAACACACCCACACACCCACACCACCCCAAAACCACACACACACACACACAATGTTTCTTTTAGTTCCCGAATCCATATTCCTATCTATCGTTCGTAAAAAAAAAAATTATCAAGAATCTGAATCGTAGAATTTCGCTAAATCTTCTTATACGAGTAAAGTATAAAAAGTTTAAGGAGATTATCCAAAAATAACCTAATATTAAAATATATAGCTGTAAATAAACAGGTCTCCTTAAAATCCTGTTCCACCTACTCACGCAAGCCCACAATAAAATAGTGGTACCATAAAATATTTGTGTATAGACTCAAGACACCGTATATTGTACCAACAGTCTCATCCTATTTTGAATAGAGACTCGACTCATGCGTTTGTCTGCCCTGTAGGCAGTATGCTGTCTCTGCTACATCTTAAGGTTAGGTTAGTTAGTTAAGGAGACAGACAAAGTGTTCCTGACGCGGGGGTCTTAGTCGTATGAGACCCCAGCTGTGATCTTATTGGTCATCCTGATCGAGGCCTTCCCTAGCCTTACCCCTTCCAGACCCAAACACCCAACAGTGTAACTCTACAACCACCCCCAACATACCCCCCACCCCGAATGCTTGCTTCGACTCCCGACCACGTCTAAACTCGCCATGGGCTGCTGAACGCCCAGCCAGCGCGACGTACACTGACATCCACCAAACCCCGACAGTTGGCCAACTGCAACGCGAAACGCATGACCAAGTACAAACCCCCGTACCCAGAACGTGGGTTTGCCAAACAACCAACGCACTCATGACCACCACCCGGTAAATTTGGAGAGACCAGCTTAGGTCTGTCAGTCCGACCGCCCCCCCACACCCCCCACGTACAACCCCCCCAATCCTTCCAACTCATTGTATAGGATCCAGATTGAGTGATGATGCTCCCGGACCGATGAAACAGTTTGATCTAGTTACAAAAAAAACCCAGGGTAAACGGAGTAAAAACATACCAATAACTCAAATGGATTTCGCCCATTATTTTTAAAAGACCGTTCAATCCAGATCCAATCTAAATAAAGGGGTAACAACCCTAGCAATAGTCCGCACACATGACGCTTGCGTTCACCGTGCAGGAAAGCACTGTAATCCGACGAGGACAGATCATCAAGATGAGTCACCACGAATATCAAACAAGAAGCTGAAAAAAACGACACCTCCTGCAGGAGAGCACAACAACTAAGTGTGCCGGAGAAGAAAATAAAATTATGCCCTGCAGGGTCTCGAACCATAAACGTCCCACTCTAAATATCTACGCCCCGGGTCATCCCCTACGTTATTTACTCAGCCCCAGCCCCAACCATCCGCAAACCCCCACATACTTCTCATCAATGTCAAATGTTCTTCCTCGTCACCATCCACCCCCCCTCCCTACATAAACCTGCTCCACCAACAACGTTACCACACACTGACCCCGTTCCCCAACCCTAACAAGAGAACCCACACCCCAACCCCTAAAAACGCCAACAAACCCCTTTAACACAATCGCCAGAAGCAACAAGCGACGACACACAAAGCTTTGGTCCTATTCTTCATCCTCTTACCCTGTGCAGCTCTTAATTTTTACCACTCAAGCATACAGATAGATGAGGAGGCTGGGTCAGGCAGGGAATCTATGTGTGTTCAATTATGTCTATCTTGAGAGACTACAGCCTGGGATGTGCAGGATCAAAGAGTTATCTTACTCTCGTGATACTATAAGAGAGAAAGATGCCAGTATCTAAGTAGTGGTTTCTTTGTTGTTCACGTCGAGAACAACAGCTAAGACGTACAGTCTATATTCGGTATACTTGGTCTTCCTGGAACAAACTGAATCCACGACCAGCTTGACAAGGTATAGGATTTAGGTAAGGTTCGTTGGAAACAGTGCCAATGATATGGGCAAAGTGGCATCCCCTACCAGAGCTAGCAACGGTGATGGGTCTATATACAGATGTTGGCGACAGTATAGTCGTGCCGGGAGCTAGAAACTACCTGGAGGGTATATCGAGGGGTCAACGTCCCCACGGTGCAGTGGTAAGGACGTACCGTGACCAGAGCAAAAGGTTAGTCGTCCCTACCAGTGATTTGGGCAACCTCCTTGGGACCGAAGATATGGATGTCCTCTCTCCCCGAGGAAATGTAGGCAAGGGTTCGGTTCAGGGGCCGTAAAAAGGTCAACAGAAGTTAAGACACCAAACAATGCAGACCCCATGCAACCAGCCGAGTAAACATTCCTAACAGTTGCTGTTGTAGGTGGACGTCGAGCCAGGACTGTGCCAGTAAAGGACTCCTATTAACAAGGCTTATGGGGAGTCAGTAGACAGAGGAACGGTGGAACGAAACCCCGAGCAACATAAAAAAAATGCCCTAGGGAAGGATTTAAAAATATTATTACCGGGCCAATAACCAAAATCTCGAACTCTCATCACCACATTTCCCTAAACCAACCCAACCCATACATCCGAGCATCCCCCACGCAGTCCACCATTGGACCTATCACTACCCCGTCCGAAATATGTCCGCCACCATGGGGACACATGAACCAAGATAAAATCACCCCCCATAAATTACCTATCTGGAAATAATCATATCTCGTGAAAGAAAACACCAGAAGATGCTGGAGAGATGGTATGGTGTTGCCTAATGGCATAAATAAAAAGAAGGGTACCCAACATAATGGTCAGCACAAGACCTAAATGATGATCTAAATTAAATTATGATACGCTTAGTGAACCTCAATAGCAGAGAGTGATGTGTCTGACAAGATAAATGCTCAACTGAACAACGAAAGTCCTCGTCGTCCGGAGTCTAATCGAATACAGTCAAGGTCACCGACTAAACCTGCATCATTTAAAAGCAACTCTACGCAACCAGTGACAAAACGTAACTCAAATGGCGTATTCCAAGAATGAATTTTCTCGCTCTTTGTTCTTGAAAGAGATCTCAGATAAGAAATAAACAGGAGCGTTACCACCTGAAATAATTTTGTATGCAGTCTTTCTTCATGCAATTAACATTGTGTTTCAAGTATATTGGAACATTGACATAGACTATTAATATGTCTCATATACATGGGCCTAATAAGGTACAAACCATACGAAGAAGTCATCAGCAAACTGATCTCCACCGCCGACAACTGAAGAACCGTCGTCCTCGAGGACTGACAAACTTCGATATCCATTGGGTCCACAATCTTGTCCCCCAAGGATGCGACCACACCAGTCGACTACCACCCAGGTACCTATTAGCTGCTAGTGAACAGGACAGGTGGTAAGGAAACGTGCCGGCTTGTTCCATCCCACCGGGAACGAACCCGGCCCCTCCACGAGAGTGAAGCCGGAAGCTTTAGCCACCAGGCCACCGGGCCGAGAGGGTCACAATCTAAACATAATGGAAAATAATAATCCTTGATGTTTTATAGTTTACACTCACTCTAATTATTACTTATGCCTGTTGGTGGTTGGGCGGTGTGTACGTAGTATTGGAAGTCTATAGAATAATCACAAATTTCCTGGAAATAGGGCATTATAATCATAATATACTTGACCGTTGCTAACCAAAGTTTTGAGAGATCAAAATACGGTGACGAAGTCAGTGAGGAATGTGCTAGCTACATTTTTCAAAACCACTGCGAGATAACCTAGTATTAGGAAGTACAAAGATTAGGTTGTTTCACCGAACATCAAGTACAAGAAGAGACGAAGATAGAACAAAAGTCTATTAATATCAGCACACATTCATGGTATTAGGACCCAAATGGAACATGCACTTCTTAAAAACGTCTCTCGATGGAAAGAGAGCCAGTGGTGACCCCTACCAACATTGACATTGACTCTGGCAGAAATGGAGCTTAGCACACTATGATTTGTACATACCAGGGTTAATGCTTCACAGTTAAGGAGGCCAAAGAACATTGATCCCATACTCAAGCCTATTCTTCATGGCACAAGCTGTTTTTAAAATGAAGTCTTTAAGCAATAAGCAATATGCGCCTTTCGTTAACCTCAAAATTTCGAAAGGTGCACTCAATCTATGCTTTTGAATTTCGTCCACTAGGACTTGCGGTACCAGTGGAGCATATACCAAGACGAAGTTCATCGGTTGGAATTCCTTTCAAAGTCGAAACAGCACATTCATTTCTTCTCAACCTTGTATTTTCAGTAACGCTGCCTCCGTCCAGAGAGCCAAAACCCTCTACTGACACGACTTTCGGAGCCAGCAACCCGCTGTCTGGCATAACTGACCAGTAGCCTGCCAAGCCTGCTGCTGCATACTGAGGCAGTAAGCCTGCTACCCGTTGCTGCAAACTCCCCAGCAGACTGCTACCCGCTGCTGCATACTGACAAGTCACCTGGTACGAGGCGCTGCTGCATACTGACCGAGCAGCCTGCTACCGCTGCTGGCATACTGACCAGCAGTCCTGCTAGCCGCCTGCTGCATACTTAACCAGCAGCCTGCTACCAGCTGCTACATACGTACCAGCAGTCTGCTACCAGCTGCTACATACTGACCAGCAGTCAGCTACCATCTGCTGCATACTGACCAGCAATCCTGCTACCCGCTTGCTGCATACTGACCAGCAGCCTGCTACTCCTCAGCTGCGAATACAGACCAGCAGCCTGCTACGCCGCTGCTGGCATACTGACCCAGCAGCTCAACTTACGCTACAAACATACCAGGCATCGCAGCCACCCCGCTTCACCCTACAGACCAGCAGTCAGGTCCTACCAGCATCTGCAAACAGCCCATCAGCCAGCTCCCCGCATCTGAAACAGACCAGCGAGCCTGCTATCAGCAGCTACAAACTTACCGAGCAGCCAGCTACCAGCTCTACATACTTGACCAGCAGTCTGCTACCAGCAGCTGCATACTGACTCAGCAGCCTGCTACCCGCTGTGCATACTGGACCAGCAGCCTGCTAGCAGCTGCTGCATACTGACCATCAGCCTGCTACAAGCAGCACACACAGAGACCAGCACCCTGCTACCAGCTGCTACAAACTGACCAGCAAGCCTGCTACCAGCTGCTGCGCCTGCATACGACCAGCCTGCTATCAGTGCTGCATACAACCAGCAACCAGCTACCCGCTGCTGCATACTGACCAGCACCTGTTACCAGCTGCGCTACTGACCCTACAGCCTGCTACCAGCTGCTGCATAAATGACCCAGCAGCCTGAGCTACCGCTGCTACATACTGACCAGCAGCCCTGCTACAGCTGCTACATACTGACCAGCAGCCTCTACCAACTGCTGCGCCTGCATACAGACCAGCCTGCAAACAGTGCTGCAATACTGGACCAGCAACCTGCTATCAGCTGCTGCATACGACCTTCAACCTGCTATCAGCTGCTGCATACTGACCAGCAACCTGCTACCCGCTGGCTGCATACTGACCAGCAGCCTGTTTTACCAGCTGCTGCATACTGACCAGCACCTGCTACCAGCTGCTGCATACTGACCAGCAGCTGCTACCAGCTGTTACATACTGACCAGCAGCCTGCAACCAGCTGCTACATACTGACCAGCATCCAGCTACCACTGCTGGCGCCTGCATACTGTGACCAGCCTGCTATCAGCTGCTCTGCATACAGACCAGCAACCTGCTACAGCTGCTGCATACAGTACCAGCAGCCTGCTACTCTTCTGCTGCATACTGACCACAGCCTGCACCAGCTGCTGCATACTAACCAAGCAGCCTGCTACCAGCTGATACACTGACGCCAGCAACCTGCTACCAGCTGCTGCATACTGACTCACAGCCTGTTACCAGCTGCTACATACTGACCAGCGCCCTGCTACCAGCTGCTGCATACTGACCAGCAAGCCTGCTATCAGCTGCTTGCATACTGACCACAGCCTGCTACCCCTGCTGCATACTGAACTTCACAGCTTGCATCACACTGTTGCATACTGACCAGCAGCCTGCTACCCCTGCTGCATACTGACCAAGCAGTCCTTGCCTACCCGCTGCAGCATACTGAACAACCAGCCGCCTGCCTACTCGCTGCTGCATACTGACCAGCATCCTGCTACCAGCTGCTGCATACTGACCCAGCAGCCTGCTACCACACTGCATACTGACCAACAGCTGCTACCCGCTGCTGCATACTGACCACAGCCAGCTACCACCGCTGCATAATGCCAGCAGCCTGCACTGCTTCTGCAAACTGACCAGCAGCCTGCTACCAGCTGCTGCATACTGGACCAGCAGCCTCTACCAGCTGCAGCATACTGACCAGCAGCCTGCTACCAGCTCTTCATACGACCAGCAGCCTACCAGCTGCTGCATACTTACCAGCAGCCTGCTAAAAGCTCTACAAACCTGACCAGCAGCTGCTACCAGCTGCTGCATACGACCTACAGCCTGCTACCAGCTGCTGCATACTGACCAGCCAGCCAGCCCAACCTGTTGCTCATACTGAACAGCAGCCTGCTACCAGCTGCTACATAACTGACCAGCAGCTTGCTACCCGCAGCTACATACTGACCAGCAGCCTGCTACCCGCTGCTACATTCGGGGGGGGGGGGGGGGGGGGGGGGGGGGGACAAACAGCATGCTACCACTGCTAGTAATTTTGTTTTTTTTGGTGGTTTTTTTGTTTTGGTGGGGGGGGGGGGGGGGGTTGGGGGGATGTAGTGATATAAGGAGTAAAGAAGGAGTAGTAGGTAATGATAAGGGAGTAAGAGGGATATGTAGGTTAATTATAATTTTAGGTTACCACATTTAAGAAGGAAAATGACCACCCGAGGCAGGTCTCACGCCACCACATGAAGATGATGCATGATGACGATGATGAAAGTAATGATGATGAATGAGCACACTAACCTTTACATCTCATCACACCTGTCACAATGAGATGAAATTACTCATCCTTGCAAGGCCATGAAGACAGCTGAGACTTGATGCATGTATTGAAAAACTCATCATTTACATATTCCTAAATTTCGTGAGATTAATTGTCCAAAGCTTGTATACATTATAACACAGAAAGAATAAAATTTTTCTCCATTAAAAACCACAACTCGGCACTGGTTACGGAATTTGTTCACAGGATAAAATGGATGGGCATATTTTATTTATCCAGTATTTGAAAAATTATGAAATTTCCCGTGAAGAACCGAATTTCAAAACTAGAAAAATAAGGATGAAAAAAAAAAAGTTAACCGTTAAGTGGATGAGAATTTTGCATTTAAGTGGAAAATGAGACCAAATAGAATAGAAAAATATCTGAGTGGGGAAGATGTCACAAGAGGGGTGCCACAAGTATGGGTAACTGCTCCCCCCCCCCTCCGAAAAAATGTGGTTTTAATTTCCTATAAATGAATTTGCCTTAAGGAATAAAACCTATGAATATTCCTTTTCAGATGATGCAAATATTTTAAAATTAAACTACAAATCATCAGAAGATGACTTGGATAAACAGAACAAATGGAATTATTTGATAATGGAAATTTAACTTATATAAATGCAATGTAAATGAAAATGGAGAAAGATATCAGGTCACTGGCAAATATAGACTGATAAAATATTGGAAACAGAAGCGGCGACGACCTGAGTGCTACTGTTAAATAATAAAATAATATAATAATAAAAATAATAATAATATGTCTACCAGTACATGTCACAAGGATACACAGTCCTAGCTGATATCAATGACATACTAACTGTATAGAAAGCCACATGTTATGCAGAGCAATTTCGCCAAATTATGCATTCTGTCCCCCAGGGTGCGAACGCACACTATTCCCCGTACCGGGGAACGAGCCAAAGACCATCAGGGGAATGGAACAGTGCGTGAGCTGAGTTCACATGGCACTCGAGCATGGGGCAAAAAATTGTCACCGGATGATCATATAACTATACTGTGTGAAATACATATACTAAATGCTGGCGAACTACAAAATGGCTGCAAATATGTGGAAGGAGAAATGCTGAAATGCGGTTTATAAGATCCAAGCCAAAATAGGAATACGCATCGGCGTAATATTATATGTACAGTTAAGTGCTTTGTACCTCACTATACTATTATATTTCCCTCTGTGTCACTGTATTGTTTTAACAGCTTGGCAAAGCTCATGATAGCGAAACGTTGCTACACAAAAATTCGCATCATTGCCTTGTGTCCTTTTATCTACACATATTGTCGGTAATTCTGCCACATTAAGACCTTACATGTGGGAGATTATGTCTCTCTCTTTCTATGAGTCTGGCGTTTGCTATATTTTAAATTTTTTCCAACTTTTATCAAAACTTATGTAATTAATCTCAAGTAATTTTTTTTAGGAGCGGGACTAAACAACAGCTGTACTAATTCCCCTTTGTCTAATTACAGTGGTCCTTAATCTATCCCTACACAAGTGGGCCACATTTGAATGGTCAAATGTGTGACGGCCCAGCGGTTTTTGTTGACACTGCAGTGACAACCAATATAAAAGTGCATGCAGTGAATTTTTTTCATGCGAGGACCGCAACCGTTTCTTAGAAGGGCCACATGCGCCCGCGGGCCGCAGGTTGCGGACCCATTTATACCCTAATAGTATTGAGTCAACTTTTTTAGCAGTTCTCCAACCATATATATGAAGCTATTTTATGATTCGCCAAGTAATATCTGAACTTCCTCCAACACTTCGTCCCATATGAATCTGCCGGTGACATTTTTGTTGTTTCTATAACTGCTAAGACCCTCATTGCTGTCCTGACACTTCACATTTTGTCACACAAAGTTTTGATTCATTAAGTGTCCTGATTATTGCTTTCTCCATTTTTATTGCACGGTATATATCTACATTAAATTCCAAGAACGAGCTAACACGCCATCTGGAGACCTGAAAATCAATTGTTATCAGTTTACTATGTAACTATGTTCTTATGTGTTAAATCAGCTTTCCTCTGATCATTCAGACATACGTCAACGACAGCTGAACCATAGCTTACAGGGTCTTCCCTATCATTTTTTAATTTTAGTATCAAATGTCGGCACAATTGGATGCACTCTTGCTTCCATTTGTCGGTCCAGTTTTTCCTTCCAGAGTAAAATCAAAAAAAATCAACATGGATAATATAAATTTCTTACATTCTCTTATAAACTAAGGTTTCCTCTCCCCCTCAATTTTATGTTTTCTTGCAAGCATCCATTAGTAAAATTCTTTATTTCCGCTTAGTCATTCCAGTATCTCCTGTCAACTAATGCTATAGTTCGAACCTTGGACTCGGAGAAGAGCAGTGAGTGTATGAACCCAGGGTTAAGTTGCTGGGTACACTACACTCACAGATCCCTTGGTTGGAGTTAATGACAATAATAATATAATAATTCGAGACGCAGGCGAGAGAGATACATGATAATATACAGTGGAAAGCCCTGGAGGGATTGGACCAAACCTGCACACGAAAATCACTCCTATAGACAGCAAAAGACACGCAGGAGATGCAAACATTCCCCAATGAAAAGCAGGGGCCCACGAGTACAGTGAAGACAACACAATAATGTTGGGGTCCAAGAACAGTTCAATTGCCCTCAGCATACATAAGGGGATTTACCAATAGACCCTTTGCTGTCTTCAGAAGGCCCTGGACAGGCACCTAAAAGTTAGTACCTGACCAACCGGGCCTTGTGTTCCGTACGTCCAACTTGCGTGCGGCCAGCAGTAGCAGCCTGGATGATTAACCTTGAACACCATGAGCTGGTCTCAGACAGGCATGCGGGGCGTTGACCTCCGGAAAGATCCAGGTTAACTCAGGTATGTTAAAAGCTAAACCTATGTGGATCATTCAGCGTAAGACGTTTGTGAAGTCTGATCCTCTGTCCTTACGTGGTCATAATAGAACTTAGTATTTGTACTCACCTAGTTGGTCCCTTTTTTTCATGACATAAGTATGAACAGACAGTAAGAGTGTGTCGTGCTTACCGCAAGAAGATCGAGCTTTCAACACTCCATGAATGACCCGTAGGAAGGTTAAAGGCATTAAACTACGAAATCATAATAACACGACGACCGCAAACAAAACCAGGGTACGGTGAGGTTGAACCCAGCAAGTGAGTCTTAAAACTCCAGTCCAGTGCGTAAACCACTGGGGGTCAATAGCTGGCTACAATAATATTCATTCAACTAGGTATATATATACAGCAATAGTGAGGTTTAGCATAAGGCTGGCACTGTGACCAACAAATGCAAGTTTTACAAGACGAATCCTACTCGCCATTGGTTTTAACCCTACCACGTAAACGTGTTTTATTAAGGGATGAAATTGCGCTTACATTTAAAATATCTTATGTAAACAACTGTAACTCTCTGTTTTAATACCACTCCCTTTTCTATTTATTTTCCTAAATATACTTTAGTAGTTTTAACGTTGATCTTAATTCATCATATTTTGTATTTTACCAATTAGCTTACTTTCTACAAACTAAATATAATATTTGGCTTCTTCCTTGTTCTTGTTCTTACTATTTCCCTTTTCAAGTCTCTTTCTTCCTCTCTCCTTGAATATGTAATTTCATTTGTAGTCTGACTCTCGTAACTATATCTGGATTGGATCGCTTCCTATATGATTCCAATCCCTTTCATTTTTTTTCAAAGCTCTCCAACACTTTCTCATTTCATTTCTTCAAGATTACGTTTTTATATTCAATTTATTGTTTATTTTCCCTATACATTATATAACGCATCCTTCCTAACAGATTATTCATGTCTAACCATGAATATATATTTTCATTAGTTTCGCTAAAATACTTTATTTTTTAAAGTCATTATGTCGCTTTATTTATAATCTAGTCTTTAATCCTTTTTTAAATTTAAATTAATCATATTAACAGCCTTCGTTATTCCAGTAGAATAATGATCCTCTTTCCAAGTGGATTAGTTTACACTGTGTACTTTTACAAGGTCATCACACAGTCGCGTACGCGCCGACCTACACTTGACTCAAAAAAGTTGAATTAGAAGCGAGGATAGTAGACATATCTGCTGAATAACCTCTCGAGGATAGGGTAGGGGAATTGGGGGGTGTGGGAGTATATGGGGGGGGTAGTCCAGGGGGAGGTGTGATCAGCAGAGTTATGAGGGTGGGTTGGTGAGTGTGTCTAGTATATAAATCGGGAGTTCTTGCGAGAGTGAGAAGAATAGGATGTGGTAATTAGGTTATGGAAATTTATGGGTATAGGGGTAGGAATTGGATTTTTTTTATATGTGGAAGTTAATTTGGTTTGGAGTAATGGTGTTCGGTTATGTGGTTTGTGTTATATGGTTAGGGTATTGGTGTGGTTATTACGGGATTTAATTGTGGATTGTGTAATAGTGGTATGGTATTGGGGTTGTTGAAATATGGTAGGTATTGGTAGTTTATATGTGTAAGGAATTGTGTGTGGATAGGTTGTTATGTAATTTGATAGGATAATGTGTGTTGTATTTATTGTTATGGTAAAGGTTAATTTAAATAGTGGTTTGGTTAAAAGTTTACATTTTCAGTGGATTGTTTACACTGTTACTTTACAATAAGATATTACACTGTTTAATTTACAACTTTTAAGGAAACAGTGTAAACTATCCACGGGTAAAGGAAACGTGTAAACTATCCACTTGTAAATAAACAATGTAGAACTATCAGCTTGGAAAGTAAACAGTGTAAACTATCCACTTGAAAGTAAACAGTGAAAACTATCACTTGTAAAGAACAGTGTAAACTATCCAATTGTAAAGTAACAGTGTCAACTATCCACTGTAAAGTAAACAGTGTAAACTATCCACTTGTAAGTAAACAGTGTAAACTATCCCTTGTAAAGTAAACATTGTAGACTATCCACTTGAAAAGTAAACAGTGTAAGACTATCCCTTGGAAAGTAACAGTGTAACTATCCACTTGGAAAGTAAACAGTGTAAACATCCACATGTAAAGTAAACAGTGAAAACTATCAATTGGAAAGTAAACAGTGTAAACTATCCACTTGAAAGTAAACATGTAAATTTTACACTATCCACTTGGAAAGTAAACATGTAAACTATTCACTTGGCAAGTAAACATGTAACCTATCCACTTGTAAAGTAAACGAGTGTAACCTATCCACTTGGAAAGAGGGATCATAATCTACTGGAAATAAGAAAGCAGTTAAAAATGATTATTTAAATTAAACAAGCATTAATATACTAGATTATAAATAAAGCGACATAATACTTTTAAAAAATAGAGTTATTTAGCGAAATTAATGAAATAATATATTACAAGGTTAGAACATGAATAATCTGTAGAAGAATTCCGTTATATAATGGTATAGGGAATAACAATAAATTGAATATAAAACGATAATCATGAAGAAAAGAATGGAAAGTTTGGAGAGCATATGAAAAAAAATGAAGGTTATTGGAATCAAATAGGAAGCGATCCAATCCAGAAAGTTACGAGAGTCAGACTACAAAATGAAAAATACAAATTTCAAGGAGAGAGGAAGAAAGGAAGACTTTGAAAATGAAATAATAAAGACAGAACAAGGAAGGCCAAATAATTTATTTAGGTGTAGAAAGAAAGCTAATAGTAAATACAAAAAAATGATGAATTTAAGATCAACGGTAAAACTACTGAAGTATATTTAGGAAGAAACCTGAGTGTATTAAACAGAGAGTACAGTCTGTTTACATAAGATATATTAAAAGTAGCGCCAATTTCATTCCCTTAAAAAACACGTTACGGGTAGGTTTAAAACCCATGGCAGTAAGATTCGTCTGTAAATCTTGCATTTGTTGGTCTCAGTGCCACCTATGCTAACCTCCCTATCTGTATACATATTACCTAGTTGAATGAATCTTATTGTACCAGCTGACTCCAGTGGTTACGCACTGGAACTGGAGTTTACGACTCACTTCCATGGTTCAACCTGCACCCGAACCCGGTTTGTTTGCGGTCGTGTTATTATGATTTCGATAGTCATAATGCCTTAAACTCCCTACGGACATTCATGAGTGTTTGAAAGCTCGATCCTTCTTGCGGAAAGCACGACACACTACTAACTGACTGTTTCATACTATGTCCAGTGAATAAAAGGGACCACTAGGTGGAGTACAAATACTAAGTCTATATGTACACAGTAGACAAGATCAAGACTTCACAACGTCTTACTGCTGAAAGATCCACATAGTTTTTAGCTTTTAACATACCTGGTTTACCTGGATCTTTTCGGAGGTCCAACGCCCCCGCCTGCCTGGTCTGAGACCAGTCTCATGGTAGATCAAGTTCTAATCAACCAGCTGCTACTGCTGCCGCACGCAAGTTGACGTACGAACCACAGCCCGGTTGGTCAGGTACTAACTTTAGGTTGCCTTCCCGTGCCCTTCTTGAAGACAGGCAAGGTCTAATTGGTAATCCCCCTTATGGTATGCTGAGAGGCAATTGACAGTCTGGACCCGTAGACACTTATTGTGTTGACTCTCACTGTACTCGTAGGCGCCCCTGCTTTTCATTGGGGAATGTTTGCATCTCCTGCGAGTCTTTTGCTGTCAAAGGAGTATTTTCGTGTGCAGTTTGGTACGCAATCCCTCCAGGCTTTCCAACTGTATATTTCATTATCTCTCTCGCCTGCGTTCGAATTATTATATTAAATTGTCATAACTCCAACAAGGGATCTGTGAGTGTGTGAACAAACCAAGCAACATAACTGGGTTCATACACTCACTGCTCTTCTCCGAGATCCAAGGTTCGACCTATATGCATTATTGACAGAGAATAACTGGAAAGACTGATGCGAAATAAAGAAATTACTAATGGATGCTGCAAGAAAACATAACTAGAGGGATAGAAACCTTAATTTTAAAGAGAATGTAAAGAAATTTTAAATATTATCCATGTCTGTTTTTTATGATTTACTTCTGGAAGGAAAAACTGACAGACAAATGGAAGAGTGCATCCATGTGCCGACATTAATACAAAAATAAAAATGATAGGGAAGACCCTGGTAGGCTATGGTTCAGCGTCCGTATGACGAATGTCTGAAGACAGAGGAAGCTGATTTAACAACATAAGAAAAAGTTACATAGTAACTGAATAAACTATCTGATTTTCAGTCTCCAGATGGCGTGTAGCCTCTTTCATGATTTAATGTAGATAAATACCGTGCAATAAAAATGGGAGAAAGCAAAATCAGGCGTTTTATTCCCTGCCACTGATAGTTCCCTCCCTGCCACTGAGGGTTCCCTCCCTGTAACTGATGGTTCCCTCCCTGCCACTGAGGGTTCCCTCCCTGTCACTGATGGTTCCCTCCCTGTCACTGATAGTTCCTTCCCTGCCACTGATAGTTTCTTCCTTGGCACTGATAGTTCCCTCCCTGCCACTTATGGGTCACTCCCGCCACTGACAGTTTCCTCCCTGCCAGTGATGGTTCCCTCCCTGCCTCTTAGGGTTTCCTCCCTGCCACTGAGGCGTTCCCTCCCTGCCACACCCTGCCACTAACAAACTATTCTATACTCTCCCTTGTTCTCCATTTGGTTGGAAAAAATCAATGAGTATTTTTTGGGGGGTTGCGTTTTGCATGTTCATTTGTCTGTGTGGAACACAGACGCTGACCTCTCGGCATGGTTGTTCCAGGACAACTGTCTTGCACCATTGGTACTCTTCTAACACTCTGGTATTAACAGTACTGTACTAGCAATTTTGCTGTACCAGCACTGTCTCCTTCAAATGATGTACTAATATTGTAGGGTTGTACCAACGCTGTTGTACCAGCAGTGTACTCTTGCATAACCAGTGTATTGTTGTACCAGCAGCATACTGTTGAACCAGTACTGTTACAACAGCACTGTAATGGCAGAGAAGTGTTGTACCAGCACTACTGCACCAACGGTGCTGTGTCGTACCAACACTACAGTACCAGCGGTCTTGTTTTGTACTAACACTATTGTACCAACAGTATTGTATCAACACTACTGTACCAGCAGTGTTGTGTCATACCAGCACTATTGTACCAGAAGTGTCGTGTTGTACCAACACTAATGCACCAGCAGTACTGTTGTACCAAGACTACTGTACCAGCAGTGTTGTGTCATACCAACACTACTGTACCAGCAGTGTTGTGTTTTACCAACACTACTGTACTAGCTGTGTTGTTGTACCAGCAGGTTTGTGATACCAGCGATATTGTACCAGCACTACTGCATAAGTAAGGTTGTGTTGTACCAGCATTACTGTACTATCGGTGTGGTGTTGTACCAGCACTACTGTACCGGTGTTGTTGTTTTGTACCAACACTATTGTACCAGCAATGTTGTGTTGTACCAACACTACTGTACCAGAAGTGTTGTGTTATACCAACAAAAATTGTACCAGCAGTACTGTGTTGTACCAAGACTAATGTACCATAAGTGTTGTGTCATACCAGCACTACTGTACCAACAGTGTTGTGTTGTACCAGCACTATTGTACCAGCAGTGTTGTGTTGTACCAACACTATTGTACCAGAAGTGTTGTGTTGTACCAACACTAATGTACCAGCAGTGCTGTGTTGTACCAGCAGTTTTGTGATACATGTACAAGCAATATTGTACCATCACTACTGTACATGTAATGTTGTGTTGTACCAGCATTACTGTACCATCGGTGTAGTGCTGTCAAAGCACTACTACTGTACCGGTGGTGCTATTTTGTACCAACAGTGTTGTGCTGCACTAGCACTACTGTACCAGCAATGTGTTGTACCAACACTATTGTACCTGTAGTGTTGTGTTGTACCAGCATTATTGTACAAGCAGTGTTGTGTTGTACCAGCATTATTGTACAAGCAGTGTTGTGTTGTACAGCGCAATTGTACCAGTAGTGTGCTTACCAGCATTATTGTACCAGCGGTATATTATACCAGCACTATTGTACCAGTATTGTTGTGTTGTACCAGCACTATAGTACCAGCAGTGTTGTGTTGTACCAGCACAATTGTACCAGCAGTGTTGTTTTGTACCAGCACTATTGTGTTAGTTACACCAGCTTTATTGTACCAGTATTGTTGTGTTGTGCCAGCATTATTGTACCAGTAGTGTTGTGTTGTGCCAGCATCATTGTACCAGTAGTGTTGTGCCAGTATTATTGTACCAGTAGTGTTGTGTTGTGCCAGCATCATTGTACCAGTAGTGTTGTGTTGTGCCAGCATCATTGTACCAGTAGTGTTGTGCCAGTATTATTGTACCAGTAGTGTAGTGTTGTGCCAGCATCATTGTACCAGTAGTGTTGTGTTGTGCCAGTATTATTGTACCAGTAGTGTTTGTGTTTGCCAGCATCATTGAACATAGTTGTCCCGTATTTTGACCATT